>VXBZ01010969.1:1203952-1216678 GCA_013399135.1 Heliornis fulica | reverse complement strand
GGAGGGGGGGGGTGCTGTTCCACAGCATACCAGATTTGAGAACACAAAAAAACAAAGAAGCTTTTCTCCTGGTCCACCTGCTCATCATCCTCTATGTGTAAATTCAGTTCTCTTGTAAGGGGCTGGTCAGGGCCATCCAGGATTGGATCCAGCTGGACCTGGACTCCTCTGAGGAGGAGTTGGTAAAGCAAGGGGGCCCTCTCAGAACCACAGGACTCAAGGGGAGGGTCTCCCTAGCAGTTTTCTGCCCCTGTCCTCAATGCAGTAATTACCAAATGTGCCTCACCATTGGATCTTATTAAACCACTGTCACAGTTACCAATGAACTATTATTGATATAATGCATCACTGTTTCTCTCTTGTGAATGAAGTGAATCTCTGTCACCCCATCTGTGACTGGACCCACCGTCATCTTGGATGTGAGTCACTCCAGGAACCATCACACCTAGCTGCTGAGATACACCTCATGGGTCATGGCTGTATGAAGATTTTATGGTGTCACTGTTGGCTTGTAGCAGAACTGACAAAGGTAAGGACAGTGCTTGTAGCATCTTTTGAACAGAGGGCCAGGTTGGCATGGTCCAACCAGCTAGGATGGGCCTCCAGGATCTGTTGCATCTGGGGTGGCACACTGATGATGAGGCAGCAGGGAGAACAGATTAAAATATCAGGTAGCATTTTTTAGAAAAATCAAATATGCTTTTTCACACCATTTGTCTTGCACACAGTGGTGAATGAAAAATCCACTGAGAGCTATTAAATACAGAGATACTATCTTTGGTCCAGGAAGTCTCTGGTATTTCTGGGAAAGTGTCACTACAGGCTTTCCTGGCATTTATATCTTCCCTAGGCATCTGTTATGGGCCACTGTCAGAGACAGGATGCCTGGCTGTGACAACCAGACAGGTTGGCTGCCCTCGGAACAGCCTGTCCCTGACACAGGTACAAAACCCCGCTTCAAAAATCACCATCTTCCCCTACCTCCTTCCCAATTCCCTGCTGGGTGGAAGTTTTCAGTGCAGAATTTTGCTCAGTGGTGGCAAGGAAGCACATCCCTCGCTGAGATCTTCATGCTGTTGGAGTGGGATGGTTAGGAGGAATCAGAGGTGAGTCAACCTCACAGATGATGAGTTGTGCAGCCATAAAAATGTAAGCAATATGGTTTTCATTACTCTTCCCCAGGGAGCAACATTAGTGCTTTAAACAACTCAGAACTCTTCTTGATAATAGTTTTTTTGATTTCTGCTCCAGGCTCTTAAAGCTCAGGACTGTTGCTTTATTCTATGAAAATTTTATTTCTTGAGCAGCAACAGGATAATAAAAAAGTCAGTAGATAATCCAGAAATACTTTTCCTTTTACAAGAAGACAAATTTGACGCCAGTACCACATCCCTTCTAACATGATTGTTCCTCCTGTGACATCTCTCTTCTCCTCAGGCTCTCAAGATTGAATTGATACCCAAGTCTCCCCTCACCAATCTCCTGCATTTTGTGACTCTCAAAATATGGGCTTTCAAAGAAGAAATGAGCTGCTTCAGTGCCAACAGCAGCTTTTGGTACTGCCCAAGGAGGAGCAGCCAGGGAAGAGCCATCACTGATGAACCTCCACTGCTTTCAGACCAGCACCTACAGGTGGTCCTACATACACTACTCTGCCACTCACAGAACTGCAGTGCTGTCAGTAAAGCAGGGGATGTTTGGGACAGGTGACAGGATAACCCATGAACCAAGGTGATATTCTGCTGCAAGAGACATCTGCTGACAACCTTAACTGGCAGCCAGGCTGCATCTCAGATCGTTTGTGTCTGATTTCCTGGCAGGGTGGAAAAGGTAAA
This sequence comes from Heliornis fulica, assembly GCA_013399135.1. Classification (NCBI taxonomy): domain Eukaryota; kingdom Metazoa; phylum Chordata; class Aves; order Gruiformes; family Heliornithidae; genus Heliornis; species Heliornis fulica. The sequence continues at coordinate 1,214,843 of VXBZ01010969.1, read as the reverse complement.
CTTTGTCTTCTTTAAAGTGAAAAGCGCTTTTTAGATTATTATTTTTTTAAACACTTAATTTAGCAAGCGGGAAATAAGCTGTACATAACCAGTGGAAATCCTGCTGTAAATGTCAAAAACAGCTGGTAACATGAAGTGAACACCTAAAAGCCAACGTGTGTGCTGACGCTTTTTCCAGCACACTTGGCCATCGAGCTGAACAGCATCAGTCCTTTGACATTCAGCATCCCCAGACACCTCTGAGCTGTTGACAAGTGCCTGCAGATGTCTGTTTGACTGACTAGTAAACACCAACCAAGCCAGAGAAACCCTGTTGAGTATGAGCTGCTCTTTTCTCCTGCTCAAGGCTTCTTGTAAGAGAATTCATATTTAAAATGTTCTCTTTATAAAAGGGGAGGGGCAGAAGGCTTTTGGGGGCAATGAAGGAGCAGGGAGACAGTTTGGGTCATCTCTGTGCAGCACTGATCTGACTTCACCATCATTGGAGCCATGGAGTGGAATTCTGGGTGAGCTGAGTGTGGATGATGGATGGATCGTTACGGACAAATGCCCTGTGTAAACATGATGGCTGAACAGCACAGGGACATACATGTGGGCCCAGGAGGGAGCTGTGAGGGGGTTGCTTTGGGCAGTAGCGTGCTCCCTTCCCACTCCTTCTGCAAGGGTTTGGGAAATGAAAGGAGTTAAGGTGCTTGTGGCACGGAGGGGTGGCACTGGCAGTGGTGTGGGGTCATGCTGGTGGCTCATCATACCTGGCCTCCACCCATCTATGGGTACCTGGGGCATTGCAACAAGCCACAGCCCTGTCCCTTGGAAGGCCTGCTGTGGGGGCTCTATGGAGGGTAGAGAGGAGAAGTCGATCCTTCCCCTTCCTCCTGAATGGTGAAAACATTTCTGAATGTGCCACTGCAACAGGAAACCTGGCTGTGTCTTTGCAAATGCTTTTGTGCTAAATGATGCCTCAGAGCCCTCCTGCTCTCTGCTCCCCGTGCCCTGAGTGCTCTGGGGTGGAAATGCAGAAGCAGGTCAAGCTGCAGCCACAAGCAGCCTGGTGAGACCTCAGCAAACTCCCCCTAATTATTTACAGAGGAAACAAGAGACTCCTTAGGTCTCTGTGCACCAGATGAACTTAAGGTCGTTTAATACACGCCTGCTGCTGTGTTTAATGCTGCTTTGAGAGAGTCCTTATCCACTGTGAAATGGAAAGGAGCACTCAGCTCCTCGCAGGCAGCTCTCCAGCACCAGGGTGCAGGCAGGGCATGGCGAGGAGCCGAGCTGGTTCCCCGGAAAGGACAGGAAGGAGGGGAGGACTAGGTGGGGAAGGGATGAAGAAGGGGAAGCTCAGAGCCCTGCCATGGTGGCAGGAGTCAGTTTGGCTGGGATGGGGCTTGTTGTCCCTGAGAAGGTTTTGGCCTGGCAGTGCAGTTTGTTACAGAAACAGGAAGGATTTCCTTGTTGAGGAAAGAAAGAGGTTAGCTCAGGTCCCTCCTGCCCCTGGCCCTCCTGCTCTCAGCAACACTAGAAAAGATGAAGTGGTTGACCACTGAAGAGGTCAACAGGTAGTTTCAGTCCCTGGTGGGTTGGGTCTTGGCCCTCCCACACTGTCTAAGTTCCCCAGGAACGTTGCATGTCAGGAACCCAGTCAGAGGAAGAAACTACACAAGTGTGAAGTGTTTAAGGCCAGATTGGATGGGGTTTGGTGCAGCCTGGCCTAGGGGAGGGTGTCCTTGCCCATGGTGGGGGCAGGGGGGACTAGATGATCTTCGAAGTCCTTTCCAACTCAAATGATTCTGTGATTCTATGAAATCACACAGACCTGGTGGGAAATGCTGCTGCTGCCTGGGCTGGGGTCAAAGCCTATTTCTCTGGTCAGACCAATCTTCTCTGTGACTCCTTCCCATGCTGCTTTCTTTACCACTTTGAATGCAGACTGCTCAAGCTCATTTTGAGGAACATCCCCACTCTCCCTCATCTCTCCTGGCAGGGATGTCAGTTCCTACCCTCCTTAATGGGCAATTCCATTACTCAATTGTTCAGTCCTAATCTAGCAGTACATTACCTCTCTCCCAAGGTGCCTCTAATGCTCTGCATCTAGTCTAGCAATTCTTATTGCCTCCTGGTGCTTCCCAGGACATCTATCTTCATCCATCTGCAGTCTTTTTGTCCTAAACTGTAAGCTGAGACAGGGGCTTTCTGCTGCTTCTGTACCTGTGAAATATGAGGGCAAAGAGTACCCAGCTGCACTCAAGCCCTCCATCTGATAACAGGTGATTTATATTTCAGGGCAGCAGAGGCAGTTGGTTTCTTGGGGAAGTTGTCTTTTTGCAATAAAGACCAAATTCTCCTTGCCCCACTGCAAATGATTAGACAAGAAAAATCTGAAAATTCAGCTTTTATTCAGAGGGTTTCCTGAGGAAGGATAACCCTGGTTTCCCCTGGCCAGGGGTTTTCATCTCTCCTTCCTAAACAAAGGAGACAAAACATTGCTTTAAAGAAAGATGGGTGATCAAGCAGTGGCAAAAAAGGGAGCCTGAGTGAAGAGGAAGGATGGCAGTCCCAGAGAGGCAGCAGTGCTACGCCGTTGGTGTCTGTGTATCAGGTAGTCATCTGAAGTCAGAGCACTGTGGTGTTTCTGCAGTGGGTGTTTCACTCCCTTGGGCGGGAGCAAGCCAAGAAGTGGGGTTGCAGCACTGATCCTCTCTGGTCTGACTTCTGTCTGCCCAGGTTTCTCCTTGCTAGCAAATGACTGACCAGTGATGCAGCACTGCAACTGCCAACGCTGACCCGCTCTCGACATCTCGACACGGCAGGGACATCTGTGTGCACCGCTCACGTGAGTCACCCGGTCACAGCTCTGCTCTCCGTGTGTCTGCGGGTTCTGATGGGGAAAGCGGGCTGCTGTCTGCAGAGGTGGCATTGCTAGAAGGGCACTGGCCTGGTTTCAGTGTCCTGGTTTTATTTGCTCCTCTGTTGGTTCCACCCGCTGCCCCACCCCGATAGTGGTTAGTACAGTGTTAATTACAGCTGTCCAAGCAGGGATTGCGTTAGGATGAAGGACTTACAGATTAGGCTGGTGTGGGTCACTCTGCCAGGGCAGGTGAGCTGTGGTTAGTAGGATGCTGTGACACACTGCCCCGAGCTGTGGCCAGCAGTATTCAGTATGGCTGTGGGTGACAAGCGGTGCCAGGGCACTGCTGGCAAAGCCAGGGCACGGCCAGAGAGTGACCGGTACATCTGCCTCTCACACAGGCTGCCACAAGCAGTAGCAGCCCAGGCTGTTACACAGCTACTCCCTGGGATGTGCTTGTCTAAACAACCCTTGTTTAAAGCCTTCCTGGAAGCTTCTGAACCCATCTCCTCTTGCCAAGACAGTTATAGAATCATAGAATGATTAGAGTTGGAAAGGACTCCCAGAGGTCATCTAGTCCAACTCCTCTGCAAGAAGCAGGGACACCCCCAACTAGATCAGGTTGAACCACATAACGTAAGGCTCTGGGGGCTAAAGCACAGGGTTTATGTGATACCATTCCTGACACTGCTGTTTCCTGAGCAGCCTCAGGAAAACCCCTTGGCTTCCCCATGTATCAGCCTCCACATGGACACTGTTGGGTCTGGGGAGGGGGTCAGGGGTTGGGGAGACTTCTGGAGCTCCCCACCAGGGTAGCTGGTAGGTCGTCCTTATCTGTTTCCTGGCTTGTGTTCTTCTAAGCACTGGATCTGGCTGTCTGGTCATTGCAGCAGTGCCCACGTGCGAGTTGTGCATCACAACTTTCTTGGCGCTTGCCAGCCCACAGCCCTTCCCCTGACTGGGGGATCACCAGTAAAGCCAAGAGAGCGACTCTGGCTTCACAGCCCCGCACAGGGCAACTGCAGAGCTCCTTCTGTTCCTTCAAATGCTAGTGTAAAAAATGATGATAAGCTAAATCTAGATCTATGCAGCAATTATGTGGGATTCCAGACCTTGCACCTGTAGCATAACACGTAACAGAGCCAGTTAACTACCTCATCTAATGATGGCTCTGAGCAGTGTACAAATCACATTATGCAGGGTGAGCTGAAAGCCATTTTTCAGCCAAAGCTGATGAGCTTGCAAAGACTTTCTTTGCCCAGCTCTCTCTGACTGCAGGTTTGTCCTCTTCTCTTCGGAATCCTTCCTGTTATTTTTCCACCTTCCTGTTGCAGGATGCAACATTCATTACAATAATAGATCAAACTTTGAGTGGAAAAACTCTGCTTTACAGTTGTCTTCAAGATTTCCCAGTTTGTTCCTGTTTACTGATCTGCAGCCCTGACCTCTCAGCTCACCCTGCCAGGTACAACACAGTGAAAACAAACCCAACAGGCCCTTGTGGGTACCCATAATTAACAGGTAGAATGTCTCCCTGCAATACTTTGACAGGCAAAAGATTGGACATGAAGCTTTTCATCCGCTCAGCAGTTGAGTTATTGTGTGTCTCGGCTTTAATGTAATTAGGTTTTTATAAAGAGGGACATGAAATTATCTGATTCAGCAAGGTCAAGGTGGCTAAGAATAACTGAGGCAGACCCCTGCATATCAGGGCAGCCCCTTGGGCAGACATAGGCATTCTACCCAACACAGGTGGTCAGGCATTAAGACAGGGTCCTGGAGGGGTTGTGCAATTGCCAGAGTTGTGGTTACTCAAAACTTAATTGGAGAAGTCCCCAAAATACAAAATTTCAAGAGGGGTATGAGACCCTGAGAGGCCTCCTGAGATGCTGTATGCTCTGTCAGAGCTCTTGCAACGTCACCGGTGGGTGCAGCAGGATGCCCTGCAGAAACCTTTGCTGGTGAGGATCTTACTGCCCTGACAGTGACCAAGCAGGAGAGAAGCAGCTCAGTGCTGCACAAGAACATCATGAGAATTGAGGCATCAGATGTCTGCAGTTTGTCAAAGCACACACAAGTTGCTCCTGGGCAGAACCAGGAAGGGAACATCATTCTGCTACTTCCTCCCACTCATTGTGGTCATTGTTAGGACATTTAGAAGACTATTTCCAAAAACATCTGAAACCTCTAGTCCTTTTATCTGGAAGGTACTCCTGGCTACTCAAATCATATCTAAAACACAAATGCAGGCACCTAGTAATTAAATTCTTCTCACCTAATGTTAATCACCCAAATGCAAGGTGTAAACTAGTTGTATAAATTCCTCCTGCAGTTGAAGAGGAGCCTGTGAAAGTCAGTTCCCCTTATCCTCTCAGCTGCCATCTTGACATGGGGTAAGTCACACTCTGAAGGTACCTTTGCTTAGGAGCTTTGGAAAGACCAAACTTTTAAATATCAAACAGACATGGGGAGAAGAGGAATCCCACCTTGATGATGTGCTTCTCTCAGAACCCAGCCCAAGCTTAAGTTTTCTGTATCAGTTTCTTAACCTGAAATATTCAGGTGCTTTAGACTAGGCAGCCTGCTCTGGCTCTCTGTGCCTCGATGCTTATCAGAGATGGTCCAGGCAAGCACTACAGATCCTCTGGTGAGACACCAGGGAGGAAGTTTTGAGGTGAAACGTCAGTGCAAATCTGTTTGGAGAGGTTTTTCTCGACTGGATTTCTGCGGGTTTTTTGCTTTGTTTGTTTCCTGTTACTCTTATGTTATCAGCATGAAAATAGTATTAAATTATGTGACCAATGTAGCCAGTAAGACTAGCCACAGCTATTATATAATGTCTGGTTACAGTAAACATCTCAACGATTATTTCTTTGATTGCAGTGCAAACATATCCTGTGTACAATATGTGGGTTACCGGGTAGAGCTAAGTCATGACTCAGGATGAGCCAATATCATAAGCAACTGCTAATGAAGGGTGGGATTTTCATCAGTTTCTCTGTATTGACCTATTTCAGTCCCTGTGGAAGGTAGCAGCTGGAGAGGGAGGCCCTCAGGAACAAGTCTCAGATGAATGGTGGTTATTGCCACTCGCTGCTATCAGGAGGTGGGGAAAGTGTGAGAGAGATGCTTATCACAGCAGAGCCTGAGCAGCATCTCACTGAGGGGAGGAGTGGTCCTGCACTCAGAGAAGCTTTGACTAATATTGGTGCAGAGCAAAAAGGGATCTATAGAGGGTGGCTAGATGTAAGCATGGTGTCTCTGGCTCAGGAAACCCTTCAGCCACAGAAGAGGAGAGTGTGCTGGGGAAGCTTTGCTCCCTTTTTTGATCTCACGCTTTTCCGTTAGGCATCTGCTGTGGGCAACCGCTGGAGACAGGATACTGAGCTAGAGGCATCTTTTGGTCTCTTCCAGGGTGGCTGTTTTCATGTTGTATGCTATTAGATAGTCCGAGACTCCTTCTCTATTAAAATAAAAGCCTTGAACTTGCATATTTCCTTAAGGAAAAAAAATAGCTATCTTGGGATCTTGCTTATATAACTGGAATAACTTTTGTTCCCTACCCCACCAAATGAAAAGCAAAAAGCTTTTATGTTGTATAAGATATTAATGAACAGGGTTTCCTCTGAACAGAGGATGTTTGGAGCACTGCTGAAGTCTGTGCTCGGAGAGATTTGGTCCCTCACTCTGGGAACACGCGATCTTACACAGCCTTCCTGGGCCATTACAAAACCACATCTCTGATTTTAGTAACAACTCTTACTAACTTGTCCTCTCTTTTTACCTATTTTATGATTTATTTTTTTCTGCTGAAAATGGCACCCAGCTCTCAAATGAGGAGAACTAAGAGGCTTTATGACATTTTAAAGTGTGGGACCTTAAATTGTGCTCCCAGTTCCACCATTCATCTGACAAGAGAAAGCAGCAGAGCAGTTTCCAAGAACTACATCTCAGCCCCATTAGAGAGGAGTTGGTGTGAGACAATTTAACTCTTCTGAAAAGGCAAATCAGGGGAAGGTGACAGAAAGAGTCAGAAAAGTGACTTGCTGACAGGGAAATAAAAATTATACCAAGTCACAAGCAGATTGAGGAACAGAGCACCAGTCTCCTGACAGTCGGTCCACCCTCTTTGCAAATGTTATCCATCAGGTAACAAAACTATTCTCATGAATCATTGCCTTGTAAGAAATTTTAGAAAGTTAACAGCAGTGATGGAGTGATTGGATTTTGAGCTTCCCTGCTCAATCCTGGGGAAGCCCCACACAACAGAAGAGAGGGAATTGGTACCTAAACATCTGGAATAACCTGCACACAGAGAGCATGAGAGGAGGACAGTGCACTGGTTCTTGCCTGGGGAAGGTTTATAGTCTAAGAGCTTTTCAAGAGTTCCTCTGAAACTGAGAAGCAGAAGTGGTTTGGATTTTCCTATTTTTAAGCCTTCCTGTCTATAGTCTAATTTAGGATGTAATTAAGGGATTTTTAAAGAGAACACACCAAAAAGAACATAACAACCACTGATTTCTGGTGTGTCTAACGCTGGAATGACCCCAGACGATGCCACAGATGAAAGAGGAGCTTCCCATTTGCAGAGTCTCTGCTGTACTTACTTATTTCTGGTAGGTAGTTGCTGGCTTGCCAGTGTGGTTCACACACTGCTGGTGTGAACAGGAGCTGGCAGGGTCATGTAGGGCACTTATTTGTCCATCTGCTTTGGCATGTGGGATAAGAGGAGTTCAGTTCACTCTGCTGTGCAGGGGATGGCTCTGTATATTCACTGTGCTGGGGCTGGGGGGAAGCACATAGCTGTTAAATCAGTGCAGCTGCAAAACTGTTCCCAGAGGTGTTATCTCCTGGGTGGGAGGGATGGCTTGGAGTTTATCTCAGTGTTGGATGGGGCATTGGGAGGGCAGACTGCCAGGCCAAGCATGGTCTGCAAGAGGTAGATGTTAACCAGAGTTTACTGAAGGGTGAACTAGAGTACCCTGGGAATCCTGGAGTGTGTAGCCCCAGCTTGGGAAGGATGCTGGATCCATACTACGTAAGATTAGTATTATCACCCCAAAATTCTTTACCATAGTAGTATGCAACATTGACTTGGCAATAGCCCAGTATGTTTTCCATGTTCATGTGTAACTACTTCACCTTTCCTATGGATTCTCCACTGCTGCACATAGGATGCTGTTGAGCATCAGTGTATAAATGTCTTGAGACAGAAATGGTCTTTTGGGTCTGTGTTTATCCGTTATCTGGCTTCCTGCCAGTCTGACCAAAGGCTAGAGCCCCTTAGTATCTCCACATCACAGAGAAAGATTAATCACAGCAATCCTCAGCCTCCTGCATGCTTAGGTGATGAATCCTTCCCACACCTCTGTAGGACCAGTGTGCCATCAGCAGTGTGTGACTTCACAGTGCCCCAGTACAAAAAGTCCAGGGACCTTTTCCTTGCACATTAAGGACGGGGTATTGTGCCACTTTGAAGAGCAGTAAGCTGATTCCTATGCAGTACAGATGGGGAAACTGAGATGTCAGGTGAGGAGATATCTAGCAAGTGAGAGAGGTAAAAATAGTCACTGTTCTGACCTTTATGGTCCCATGCTGTCCGCTCTGCAGCTCCCCATCCTGGTGTCCTAAGTTCTGGAGGATGCCCAAGTATCATTTTGCAAGCTACCTTGAACTGGGTATAATGTCTGCTGCTGCTGGCAGTGAAGTGAGCTGGGGAGCAGGAGTTGTCCTCCTGGAGGTGTCAGGATTGACTGCCCTGGAGCTGCGCTGCCCCATCTGCTCAGACCCCAATGGCCATGCTGGCAGCAGAGGTGTTGATGGTGAATTTGAGGACTTAAGGAATGAGGGAGGAAGCTGCTTGTTGGAAAAGCTTTATGCATGGATTGACTTTCTTACAGGATGGAGTCCTTGATGTGGGTGTTGCAGAGGAGCTGGCTCTGCTCTGTGTTGTTTGAGTCATGAGGGATCAGTGCTTGCAGGAATAAACGTGCCAGTAGTAGCATGAGTGGGTGGGAGGCAAATGATATTTGGGGTTGGTGCCTTCCACCTCCTGTTCCATCCCACCCCTACACCTCCCCCCATTCCTCCCAACCACAGCAAAGGCTGTTTGACTGCTGTCAGGGGGAGCAGTTGGGAGGCTTTACCTCAACACATTGCTCATGTGCAAATTAAGCAGCAGCATAAACAGGGAGGTGGCAGTAAGTGTGCTTTATCTGCCGGGACAGAGTCCCACCAGACAGAGTGGGAGCTGGGTGGGAGTTTGGTGATAAAGGCTCTGTCCTTGAGTCTGTTGTCTGGCAACTTCTGCCAAGGGACTCAGTCTGGAATGTGCAACTTGCCGGTTTGGGTTAATGGAGTCGGTGTAACATCAGCCTTAATGCCTGGGTAGGGGCCTCCCATTTACTGTTTCCTCCTCCTTCTCCTCCTCCTGGGGTGTGTCTGCACCAAGACAAGCAGCACTGTCCCCTCTCAGGACTGAGCTGGCCAAACATGGATACTGATGGAGGAAGCCTTTGGTCATCCTGCAGGTCTTAGAGTGGCTTGATACAGGTCTGGGACTTTTTTTTTTTAATTTTGCTTCTGTGGGTCATTTTGTTCTAGTGCACCTGCATCTGCTTCTCTCTTCCAGAATCTGGGGGTTTCTGTGGCACAGGGAGCAGGGCTCACTGGGGGAAGTCACCAGGCATTGCTTTACAGGATGTGGGTAGAAGCCACAGCCAAACCAGTGCAGCTGCAGTAGTTCCATGTCCACCCCAGTGAGGAGCAGCTCCTATCTTTACATAAGGATGTGGGTGTCACTGGGCAATCACAGGTCATCCCCTACTTTAGGAGGTGGAGGCTTGAATGGAGGAAGGAGAAGCTTACAGCCAACACCTGACTCTGCCTGTGTTTAATTACCTCATGTGTTAATGCACAAATACCAGCTCTGCTGACCTCAAACATGCAAAAATCCTGAGTCAACCCACTTCCCTCGTCCCCCAGTGTGGGATTTCCATGCAAAGAGAATATACTGGAGTTCTTGTTTGCTTCTTATGTTGAAGCCTTCAGGGGACACGGTTTGCATTGGTCTTTAATCAAAGCAGGTAACCTGTAGGACCACAGGGGCTGGGCTTGGAGAATACCTCACAGGCTAATCCAAACCCCTGGGTCAGGCCCTACCAGCTGGGTTTCTGGGATTTTTGTGGTTAAATACAGGGTCCCAGAACCCCACAACAAGAAGAGTGCTGAGGCTAAAGCACTGAACACAAGTAGAGATGTGATGATGAGAGTGGTGGTCAGGGAGGTTCATTACAGATCTGAACAACTCATTGGTAAGGCTGCAGCCTCTTCTGCTTCATGGCCTGGCCACCACTTTCCTGAGAATGGATGAGAGTAACCGTGGGAATGATGGCAGCAAGGCATCTGGATTTGAATGTGTTTGATTTATTTTCTGAGCAAGGATTCCTAGCACTTAGCAATGGCTGATCCTGGTCAGAAACCTTTCTCAGATGATCTGAGAACTCTGATAAATGACTAGCAGAAGTTCACTGTAATGCAGAGAAACTCTCTGGAGCTACCACCTTCACTGGGATCATCTTAAATATTTAAATCAGATGTCTTGTGCTTTACAGGGACTCCAGACAGACAAAGTCCTAGATAAGAGGTTATAGCATGCGTGATGATGGCCCAGGTGGCAGAGAGACTTGTGTTTTCCTGCGGTCTTGTCATGGATGCTGAGGGTTTCCAGCCATATTCCACTGTGGGATTTTCTTATGGGTTTTTTTGTAAGCATAACTGTATTTTTGCAATTCGCTTTGTAGGACTGGTGAAATGCCATTTTTGCTCACACCAATATTATCTGATGTGGCTCTTTGGGACTTTTAAAATAAATATTGCATTACTTTATCCCCCAGCCCCTCAACATATCCATGTATATTAGCACCTCCAGGGTGGTTTAACAACTGTGGTTTATCTGAAAATTCCAATTGAGTTTGAATTTTGTGTCTGACACTAAGCCATATCGCCAGTGACTTCAGAATGAGCCTTGAACAGTTTGAATGA
>VXBZ01010969.1:1128845-1198565 GCA_013399135.1 Heliornis fulica | reverse complement strand
TGGGATGAGTTGGTGGGGTTGGTGTTTGCAAACAGCCTCAAAAATGGCCTGGGAGGCTGATACTCATCATCCTTAAGTAATGCTGAGTACTTGATGAACAATGAAATCCTTCTAAATTTACTTGAGTGAAATCAAAGGCAACTGAAGTATAAGCCATGGCCTGAACTAGAAGATGTGCTATCAAAGCTGTGAGTGCTGGAGGATCCACACACTACTCCCCTTGAGGATCTTTCTCCTGAGCTCAGCATGCAGCCAGAGCAAGTCACGAGCTTTGCTGCTGACTGGACAGGTGACAGGGAGCACATTGGCCCTGGGGCAGGGGACATGTGCTTCCATTTCTGGTAGATTTGGCATGTGTGTTGCCTTTCATGGGAACCTGGATCCTGATGCGGAGGTTGATCATTGAAGAAGGATGGAGGTGGAGGAGCCATGGAGGTTTCTTGCTTCAAGCAAGGCTACCAGGTCAGTTGTGTGTGAGCCTTGTGCTTTAAGGTGACAATGCCCATAGTCAGGTGGATTCTGATTGTGTGGTGGCTTCAGGGACCACCATTCCTGCCATGAGGACTGGGGAGGTCACCTCCCTTCTAGAAGTGGGCTAGTGGCACTGTTCTGCTGTGCTCCTCAGTGCAGACCCTGGGCTGGGGACCAGGAGCTGTGGGATACTGGCCTCCAGCCCCACACACAATCACACCAGGCTCTGCTCTGCTCCTCCTTATCTTTCTGAAGAATGGCATCTTCTTCCTTCTCTATTTCCCTCTTGCAAGTGCCTTGATGTCTCTGGATTCAGTGTAAAAGCTGGGTGTTCCCATACACCTTTTTTTCACTTGCTGTTGCAAAACTCAGTTGCTTTGATGACAGGTTATGAGTTTGTCTTCAAAATATTGATTTAGCTTAGGGCTGGTGCTGCAAGCACACAGGAAGGTGTCCTTGTCAGCTTTTAAACACATATAGCTGTAAAATATCTGCTTTCCCAGAAGAGCACACCCGCTCACCCATTAAAGGATGCACTCTCCTGCCTACTCGTTTCACAGCGATAAAAGGACCAGTCTGAACAGTTACAAACACCACTTATTTGTAGGTACAATACAGTGAGTTCCTAATAGGTTGCAACCACTATGTGTGTACATGGGAAAGCCGTGTGATCCTTGTGTCTTCACATCGTGTACGCGGTCTCTTCGGTTTTAAGGCGTGACAATCTGATCCAGCGGTACCAAAGCCAAACCCTGTAACTCCTACTTGACTAGAGCATTTTTTTATTTGAAAACATCACGAGAGGGAAACTCCACCACATCCTTCGGTAGTCTGTTCCAGTGGTTAATCATTGTCACTGCTAAAAATACAAGTCTCTTTTCTTCCGTTACTTGGTTGACACTTCTTCCCATCACTGCCTTTTTGTGCTGATCTCATCAACCATGTGCAGTGGACATGGGCCAGGTGACTGAGAGCATTTAAAGCTCAAATTCTAGTAATTCAGCAAAATTTTCCATAGGATTGCAGCTTAGTGTCTCCAAGAAAGTGATGGACAAAATATTCTGCAGCAGCTGGTGAGAAATAACCCTTCTGACTTGAAAGAATTGACCTCCACGCTCTCCTCCCTCTCTGCCTCCAATTCTGTTCCAATTTTTCTTCTGCAGCTAATTAAGAGGGAATCCCCTGCTGGAGGAAGAAACTGAAATAGAAAAATCCCTTTTCAGGAACAGGCACTACGTAGCCAATCAAGCTGGGATTGCATTGTTAGGGGGAACCTTTCATAAATCAGGCCCGCAGCAACTCACAGCAAGAGCATCTTTTTTAGTTCTGCAGAATAAGCTGGCTGACAGCTTGCTCTACAGATGCAATCCAGTTCTTCTGTGTGAGAGCAAAAGAAAAATGCCTAAATATGAGTTTAATTACCGTTGTTTTTATAAATACTTTGCAATGCACTTTTCAGCTAAAACAGCCTTGCAATCAATCACATAGATAGAAGCCTGCTATAGCCAAGCCCCAGCATCAGACCTGTCTCTATTTACATATATTTTCCTGAACTCTCATCTAAAAAGAGAAGAAAAAAAGTTTAAGGAGCTGAAAGAGAGAATTCCCATATCTGGATGTTTTTGCAGTGTGGTAATGAGGCTGAAGGTACAAGCTGTAGCTATTATCATTTAACAGCAAGGAAATATCAACACAATTGCTGCTTGCTGATGGCCTTCGTCTCCCACTGACCTATGCTCACTGGAGAGTTAATGGGATGGTATCTGACACGACAGCAATGCACTCATAATGTCTCATAATCCTAAATGTCAGGGTCAAAACCCATGTCAATCATTCTGCTGATTTGTCTCTAACATATCCAGCTGACATGAGTTCCTGAACTGCCTGGGAGGAAGGGAGGGAATCATCTGCAGCAAAGTGTTTAATGAGGGTCCACCACAGGGTTTATTTCTGGTTGCATAGCTACCTCCTCCTGCACTGAGCTCAGCATCCTTCTGCCTCCCGGGTCCACATCTGCATGGTAACCAACGTGACAGGCTCCCACTGTAACTTCTCCCAGGGTGTCCCTAAATACTATCCCAAGTGATAGTATTTAGGCTGACAGATACAATACGTTTATTGTAATGATCCTGTCCATCATGACTGGATGGGGGAAGTGCCTTCTACCAAGTACTGGATCTGCAGACAATTGCAGTTGTATAAATGGATTAAATTGCTCGCTGTGAAAAATGGTGGGTGCTGAATTCTGAACCCAAATAAGTGCTTTGGGCCTTGGGTGGATGTTCTCTTTGGCTTTAGGAGGTTGTTTTGCATGTCTGTGTGCTTGTGTCTAGATACAGCAGCCTGGAGGATATTAGGATCAACTTACCCAAGTCATTATCTAGCACGCTAGAAAACTGCTCCACTTCTGGCTGAAGGAAAGCATTTCTCACAGCGGTTTCAAGAGTCACTCCAGGTCCAATGCCTGTGTGGTGCCCACCACTGCCTGTCCACTCTGAGATATATAAAGTTCTCTGTGGCTCCATGTTGCCATCTTCCCTCAGACAATGCCACATTTTCCCCCTTATCTTCTTAATTTCAACCCATTTTGACTCTTTTAACTCAGAGGTGGTGGAAGAAGGGGTCCTTTCTGCCATCCAGGAGGGGAGTCAAAGAGTCTGCTGTCACTGACAGACACATCTTGGAAGAGACTGTCCTGTATTTGGCCACAGATATCTAATGGCTTTGGGCTTGGGATCCTTCCTGTATCTCTGCAGATCCTCCCCTGCACTCAGAGGAATGTTGAAACATCACCTATAATTCCTTTCTTGCTTACCTTGCTGCACAGTGGGATGCAGGAGTTTTTGGACTCCTTTGGAGTGCAGAAGCCATTTGGGAAGAAACACTGACTGTATATCATCCTGTAACAAGAGAGCATTGTCAGCATCAAAGGGCTGGAATATCTCAGGTAGCCTTTCCAAACATCAGGCCCAATCACCCCTCTTGTGCACTAGGGTGGATGTGCAATGCAGGAGGCTTTAATTTAAATGTCAATTGAAAGACAAAATGAATATGTTCAGTTTGGCTCTGGAGTATCTGGAGCATTTCTTTCATTGATTTATGACATGGGAAGCTGAGAGCAATAAGGCCACCCCCTTCCACACTGTCCCAGAGTGCTTCCAGCTGAAGGCAGGTACCCGAGTCCCACTCGCTTGTTCCTGCAGCTGATCACCCCATTGCGGCAAAATCCGAAGTGTCTCAGGCAGAGATCAGGCTTTGGCAGCCTCCGTCTCCTTCCTGGTTTCCAGCCTTTTCAGAGGGTAAAGCCAGCCTTTGTCCTGCTCAGCATCATGAGGCCAGCCAGGACAATGCCCTCTTGTTGAGGAATAAGGCTGCAGGGAGGAGGTTGGGCCTCCCAACATCTTCCAACACCGGGCCTGGCAGCCTGATCTAAGCATTGTGAAGCTGTGTTAACTGAAGGAAGGATGCCTACCTGCTGCTTCTTTGGGAGACTGATTGCCCCCTGCTATCTGCACTGTCTCTCTCTTGCAGGTTCCGAAGAGCAGCAGAGGCAGACGTATCTACCTCTCACCTGGTATTTCTTTAACAGCCTGGGTATTATCTTAAAATAGATCCACCTACACAATGCTGGGCTGGTTGGCCAGTGCAAAGAAAACAGTTTCATCTCTCTGGGCTTAAAGTTGCAGCATAGAAAGGGCAAAGAAGTTTCAAATTTTGAGCTGGTCAAGATGAGCTCTCTGGAAGTTATAGTCTAACCTGTGTCAATCGGAGTAAAATCCCACAAGGAAAGGTCTTCTCCCAAATTTACTGTATGTCTGCCCTGGGCAGGGAGGACTTGTATCTCTGCTCATGGCCCCTGCAAGGAGCCCTGTGCTATGGCTACCTTGAGGAGAAGATTTGGGCAGGTGGTGGGAAGGGGGAGCAGATACATAACCTGCCTTTAGGATCAACATTGGGGTGTTGCCAAAATGGGCAAATAGCTCTCCAGATTGGGGTGTTGCCAAAATGGGCAAATAGCTCTCCAGTGGTCACCCTGCTGCAGTGAGGGTGTTTTCTCCCCTATTTAAACATATTCACAGGTTCACAGAATGTTAGGAGTTGGAAGGGACCTTGAAAGATCAGTAGGAAATGCAGTCAGTCTTGTCATGCTGACCTTGTGACGAGGTAGGGTCACCATATGGTGCCACCGTATGGGAAATATGCACCAAGCTGTGACTCTCCAAGTCTGTTTCACCCTCCTGCTGCACTTCTGTGGCTACAACTTTCCTCACCCTTTGCCATCCCAACACAAGGGAGCAGCCAGAGGGAACACCGAGGAAACTCCATCCTTTTCACATCCCTGTCTGCCTGCCTTCCATCCCTCCCTCTGGAGGTTTATGCTCAGAGGCCTCACACTGTGAGTGGGCTTCTTGGTGGGACACCTATATGGTATGACAGTATTTATGGCCAAGCAGCAGTGTGTGATGCATGGAGGATGTTGCTGCATCCTCATGGGATAGGTATAGAAAAGAGAGCCCCTGTCACCATGCTCCTATAGCTCATCTCTGTGCCAGGCACAGCCCCAGGAGCAGGGTAGCAGTATCACTAATGTGTGTTATTCCCAGAAAAGCTTTAGCTCTTCATGGGTAGTGAGTTCCTAAAAAAAAAAGGAGGGGCAGCTTCATCAGCCTGTTGTCTGTAGGCTCAAGTGGTATGACAGGAAAACCATGACTGCACAGTGACTTATTCCTGTTGGATTGACCTGCCTTGGCAGAACAGTGTCCAAAGGCAAAGCTGTTTCATGTGTCTCTAAGCTTTGTGGGTTCGGGTGCCTAAGATCTTTCCATGTCAGTCCAAACAAATATTTTTTCCCCTTCCTTGTAGATAAGAGATGTATTGTAGACAGCTGAAAACTGTCTGTGATTTTGCCAGTGGAATATGTGTCAGATGTCCCGGTTCCTAAAGTAGCACTGCTAAGGTCTGGGTGATTGTGTGTCCCAGCAACCAGTCTTCCCAACTGGGAAGCTGTTCCTCAGATATGGAGTATGTGCTATATGATTGATGTCCCTGCTCACATTTCACAGACAATAAAGACTGACAAAGTTCACAGCCCCAAAGCTGTGTTTTGCAAGACCTCCAGCACATGTTCATGCAGCCAACATCTGCATCGGTGCAAAATGTGATGGCCTTATGCTGATCTTCATCCAGAGGTTAGATGCCATACTGCAGAGTTGGAGGAAGGGGTGGTGTGGGATGGTCCAGCCCCTCCAGCATGATGACCTCTGGCTCAGCTGGGACCCTTCTGCTGATAACTTAGCAAAGGAAAATGAAGCAGAACCATCTGGGTGTAGAAGGGATGGAGTGAGGAGCAGCTTATAGGGTTACTGTTTTCCTCCTGATTTGGAGGACTGGCTGTTCCTTGTTTTATCAGGACTGTAGGATGGGACTATCTGGTAGCCACAGGCTATAAGATGCCCTAGAGATCCTTCACCATGAGCAGTCCATGTCGGAAGGGGCATTTCCCAGGAGGAACTTGAGAAGGGTTAGAGGAAGGGCCTAGCTTTGAAATTTTTTATGTTTAATTGAACAAGAGAGTCTCAATAAACTTGGAAATCCCCCTTTTAAATTTGATACACCAATTTCTTTCCAGGCCCCCAAGCCCTTGGGGAGGAAGCAATAGGAAGTGAGATTAAATGCACTTGAAGTTGAGGGACCAGAGAAACAGGCACCCAAAGCCTGCCTCCACTTGTGTAAGCCAAAGCATCAACTGAAGGACCTCACTTGAAAGCAAGCCCATATAGGAACAGCCTCTTTCCCAGGAATGTGAGCTTAATAAAAGGGGACTTTGTCTGCACCTACAAGGGCTTGCTGGGGGAGCGCTTTGCAGAGCTAGCAGCAAGGCAGTTTCTGTTGCAACAGTTCCTGTGCACCAGGCCGTTGGCCATATCTGCAGAGGAAATCAGCCATGTCATCCTACAGGCTCTTTTCTGCCTGTAGGAAACTGTGCTGAAGGCTTGTGCTATCAGCTGCAGCACTGTATTGGAAAGAGTTTCCAGAACAAAGTTGAGTTAAAAGAAGCCACAGTGAGGGCACTGGTTCAGCGGTATGTTTGTTAATATTAGTAAAAATGACCACTCAGGTCCTGCTGGTCTCAGATCATGTCCTTCTGACAGGACAAAGGTGAGTAGATGGATGGCAGGTGTCATCCTTTTCCTTTCTTTGTTTGTTTGTTTTTAACTGTCCTGTGTTTAAGTAAACAATTTTGTTAGTTTTTACTTCAGCTTAAATAAATATGTGTTTTATGGGGTTAGCATATGATACCCTCTTACTTTGCCTCTGAAGCACAGGGATGGACTACAGTCCTGACACAGAACAGCCTGGTACACAGAATGAAAGCTGTAACGGGTTGGAAGAGATGGGGACATTTCCTTTCACAAAGATGCTCAAGTGGGCTATGCCATCAAAAGGATACAAAGTTGAAGCCACATCCTGCCGCCTTGACTAATCCATAAAAGAGCTTTCAGTGTTTTCCCTTGGAGTAACAGCTTTAAATTTTAATAAGCTGTAGTGTACTTTCACCGGATGTCATAAGCTGATACAAAGTTTAAATGGGGTTAAGTAAGTAAGAGCCTAGGAGAAATGAACATAAAAGACGTAAATTATTTCCTCTCTTTTACAAGTTTATTTCATTAGGTTAATTTTTGGGGAAAAAATATTTAATTCAAATTGGTTTTTACTTTTCTGCATGATTCACATGTCAGGGGCAGGAGACAACACTGGAAGTAACCACAGAGCACCTTCAGCACAAAGAACAGGCAGTGAAAACAAAGAAATTAACCAAGTTATTAATTCAGGTTACTTTCTCATTTCACAGATTTTAGGATAGCTACCAAGTCACAGACTTGTGTGTCTGTAAAACAAGAGTTTGTAGGAAGGTCCCCTGCAAGGTCACCCAGCCCACCCCTACCCCAGGGCAGAATCAGCTGTTTAAGTCTTTCTGGACATTTTGTTCAGCCTCTTCTTGGAGCTCTCAGCAGTGGAGAACTGCAGCCTGCCGCAGCGAGCAACCCCAGCGCTGGCACCCTCTGCCACCAAGGAGCTTCTCTCCATCTACAGCAGATGTGCCTGCCTTCACTTTATGCCCATTATGCCTTGTGGTATCCTCCTCCTGCGGGTGAAACAGGGGGCCTGTTTTATCTTCTTCCTCTTCGCAGCTCTGGGTGGCATGTTTGCAGGCTGCTGTCACCACAGCCTCCCCCAGCCCACTGGCTCCAGCTGTTTCCTCCTTCCCCTGCAGCTGCCTTCGAGACACCCTGTAGCAGACCCAAAGACCATTCAGAAATACCATCTAGGGTGGTATCCATGCAGTAGACAAAGCCTAGATCTACTCGTGTTTGTTTTCTCATTGCAAAAGTGAGATAAAGAGTTTTTCAGGGGTGGAATGTGCAATGCTTTGATTGTACTGGAATAAGAGGAGGAGTCTGTAGTCTGTGTTATGACTCACTGGTTGGACTCTCTGCCAGGGGACCCCTGAAAATAAGCAGGGGCTGTGAGGTGGGGTTTTTTTTCTGCTATTGGCAGTGCTATAGAAAACAGAGGTGTAATGGGGTTTACTGAATCTGTTTATTTTGTTTGCTTGTATCTTTGCAGAACACTGAAATGACTCCAAAACATTCTCAGCTAAAAGCATGAGCTGCTCCATTTTGAGCTTAAAAAGTCATTTCTGTACCCAGGAGCTGTACTCATTCTCGGTGGAGTGGGCATAGTAGCACACACTGTGCAGTGGATTATATTTATGTGATTATACCCTCTAGGCAACAACCTGGTGCTTAAGAAATGAGTCAGTCAGAAAGACCAAGGCAGAGGGAATCAGATTCAGCAATGATAAAATTTCCTTGCAAAAGATCTGGACCAAAGTAACCAGCATTTCTCCAAGATATGCTTGTCCTAATAGTCATAATAAATGATGCGTGTAAGACTATCTTATGTCATTTGATGGCTCCCAACTGTCTGAAGAAGCAGTAACCACACACAAGGACTAGAATTCGCAGCGTGAGAGACTGGTTGGGTACTGATGAGGAGGATTAGCCAGGAGAAAACCCTGCCAGGCTGCTGATGGCTGTGTTAGTAGGGGGAGAGCTGTCAGTGTGGAAGAGGAGCAGGTTCCTGGGAAATACATCAGGAAAAGGGAAGAGACAGGATGAGAAAGCAAGAAATGCGTGCGGGGAAACAGTGGCAGGAAGAGGATAGAATGAATGAGGGAAAAATGAGAACTGGCAAGTTGATAAAAGAACAAAAGGGCTTTGTCTGACATTAAAGGCAGCTAACTACACAAATCATTTTCCCATGTAAGCAATTACTGCAGCTACCCCAGGGATAATATGTGACTGTAAATGGGAAGATGGGTTCTGTACATTCATAACTGGGTCTGGCAAGTGAGCCATCAATACATCTCATGATGCTCTGGGCCATGTCAGGCCAGCGGAGTGATTGAAACTTGATTGTGCAGATAGCAGGAATACCTGTTTTAAAAATTGCCTGTCCATCTGTACACAGGAGTAAGTCATCAGCCAGTGGAACAGAAAGAACAGCTGCTTCTAAAAGGAGACAGGAAGTTTGGTTTATTCCTCTTTCACTCCTGACAGCCGCTGTTGACAGCAGCTTGCAGCAGTCGGTGGAGTCACATAGACATGAGTCAGGTAAGAATTAGACATAAGTCTGAGATTCTCTTTCAGCCTGATTTTCAGAAGTGCTGAATGCAGGCAGCTCCCAGTCAAACCAACACACCATTTAGCTTAATTCTGGTTTACAGTGGCAGAGCTGGGAATATAAACCAGGTCTGAAAGACACTGGGGCCACAATAACCTTAAATTTGGTTGGTTCTTCCTAATTGCATAGTTTGTGGCATTGATTTTTTTCTAATTCTTTTGTAAGAGTCATTTATTATTATGGATTTGTTAGAGAGTGCAGATCTAAAGTGAAAAACACATGAACTCTTCTTTGTTCAAAATGCCCAAGCAGCTGCTAATCCTTTTAATAGTTTTCTGGGGGGGGGGGCGGAAAATCCAGTTCAACATCAGATCACATCTATGGGGCCATAAAGATGGTTTTGCTGCCAAAGGCTGTGCCAGAGCTTTTCATAGTGGGTTATTCAGTTGAGACAAATTCGTAACCAGGCTGTGTTAGCTCATGACCTGATCTTTGTTAGACATGGCAACCAAGCCATGACACCGATGAGTTCCCAGCTTGACAGTCCCCCATTGCCGCTGCTCGGCTCTCCTTAGCCCTGGGTATAAATTTACCTGACTTCCAGCTCTCCATTTACCGGCATAAACTTATCTCACTGCTTGTGCCGTAAGTGTTTTGACATCAGCCACTCCAAATTTAGAAACTGATGTTATGGAAAACTTAATAACATTAAAGAAATGCCAACCTATGTTCTCTTGCTGCCTTGTGCTATGCTTTGTTTGTCTAAGGAATTTCTTGCATTTCACAACTGACTGGAGGATGCGGATTCAGGATTGTGCCTCAGCAGGGAAATGATGTAGCTCAAGCCCCAGACTAGGACTCCACGGCATTTAGGTTACTATCTACGCCACCTCCTTGACCCATCTCCTGTGTGACCCTTGATCTGTCTTGCCCTCAGTCTCCTTTCCAGCATCAAGAGAGCTCACTGCCTTTCTCTCACCGTTGGTCTTGCTGAGGTTTGGGGTTAACTCTTTGAGGTGACAAGCACACTTGTAGCACCCAGCACAGGGTGTCCCTCATCTCAACTCAGGCAACTCAAGCCCCAGAAATTTGGCTGATCCCATCTCCTTTGCTTCCAAAGAAAATGCCATTCATTCATTTCTTTGCCTAAGCCCCTTTTTTAAAGCTTCTTTTGAGTTTTCTTCTCTCCAAAAGGAAGGACTTTGCTCTTGAGCAATGCTTGCTGGATGCCCCCCCACAGATTCTGTGCTCTGGGAGCTTTTACCTGGGGTGGGGATCCAGCTGTGCCCCCAGGACCTGGGGCCACCCCTCCCCAGCTGCAGTGAGAAAGTTTCCCTTTGCAGCACTGAGAACAGGCAGAAACAAAGAGCCCGGAGGACGTGGGGAGGGGAGAAGGGAAGAATGAGCTAGGTTAGGGGAAATACAGCCTGGAAGAAAAGGAAAGGACCAGCTGATCTGAAAGCCCCGATAAAAGCCCAGACAAAGGACGAAAGAGCCTGGGAGATTATCAAGGGGAAGCGGGAGGAGAGGCAGAAAGATGCAGCAGAACCTCAGCGGGAATGATGTAAGGCAGGAGGGGAGTTTCCTACCTAAAGCAGAGGAGGGTGGTTTAACTTTCTCAATCACCTCCATTTACAGGAATCCGGCCCCTTTGTCACTTCTGGATGGGAGCATCTGACAAATGAAAGACCTGCTCCAGTGGGAAAAGCACCCGTGTCCATCCCGCAGCCCTGACACCAGCCCCTATTGCTCATCTATTTCCAAGTACAACCGAGTCATTCACTGGTGGGCAGAGAAGTCAGGGACACTCTGCAGCCAGTACCCTGCAGCGGAGGAAGCATTAGTACTGCTGTTGTTAGCCTTGTTATTTTCTTCTAATAAAAAGGTGGTCATGACTCACTCCATTAAGAAACAAAAGCAGAGCTGTAATCTACTGAAAGGCAGTTGTTTGGATGCTCGGCATTAGGTGTGTAAAAGGAAGAAGGTCAGCTGCGGGTCAGGGCTGGTGATAGACACCCTGCCACCAACACGGGACAAACTGAAGGCATTCCCCGGGGAGTTTATTTTCTGGGCCGGTACGCTTTGCCTCCCACCTACAGACTACTAATATTTCATCCAGGAGGTCGGGGGGAGGGTGAGGAAGATGCTTTCTTTCCCAGCCCTCCACATCGCACTTGGGTTTCCTGAGAGGAAATGATGCTCTCGTGTGACTGCACTGGCCCCCTCCTTCCTCCCTGGAGGGAGGAGTGCGCTAGCATCTGCCCGCAGCCCCTCTTCCCCTGGCTGTGCAGCACTGAGACCAGTCTGCCAGCTGGGCTCTTGCTGGGGGATGAGCCCCGAGGGAGCCAGGCTGCTTCTCAGGGAGGAAAGAGGTGTCCCTGAAGCTGGGGTAGCTGGGAGCAGGAAGGGCAGGTTGTGTTGTGGCCGTGCTGGGGGTTTCCTATGTGAGAGGGAGTAAGTCACTGCGCCCCTGCCCATGACAGATTCCCCACCAAGTGAAAAATAAAGGTGAGGAATTGGGCCACCCAAGGGATGATGTGAAGGGGTTTTGGCACAGCTATGGTGATGCTTCTCATGGTGGGGATCCAGTTCTGGCAGGTGAGACATCTAACCCAGGCATGTGTCTCTGTGCAGAGGCCATGCCGAGCTGCCTCCCAGGGCGGATGCAGCAGAAGGGAAGGAGCTGGGTTCTGTGACGGCAGTGGCCAGGTGAAGGCAGCATCCACGCTAAGACACCCTGTGACATCTGCCCCTACCCGCAAGCTCTTTCTATTTTTGTGCTGTCTCGTACCCTGACTGACTCAGAGGAGGAGAGTGAGGGGGCAGGTTAGGAGCCAGCCGGTGGCTGCAGGGGCTTTGAAAGAGGAAGATGTGCTTCGAAACTAGGAGTTGCTATTCTTTCAATCAGCTTAAACATTTTCCTCGCAGAGTCTCTTTCATGCTTCTCTGTTTCAGCTGCAGGCAATTTGAGGCAGGGCTGGCACTTCCTGCCTACTGTTGAGGTGAACATACTTTCAGGGCACCATCAGAATAAATGACACCCTGCTCTTGGAGAGCTCCACTGTAATCTGCCCGGCTGTGACGAGCATGGATGGAGCTCATCCTTTTGCCTAACTTCTTCCCGGGATTTCCAGTCCTCTTTTTGGTCACTTTGCAAAACTTATCTGTGAGGAAAGGGCAAGTGCCAAATTTCCTAATTTCTGTGTGTCACACCGTTGTGACTTCTGGATACAGGCACAGGTTGAGGTCTGAGGTCTTGCAGGTCCTTGAGGCACAGTCTTACAGCCTAAGAGTTTGTCACAAAGAAGGGGGCACAGGACCCTCCCCATACAGCCAAGCCAGCAACTTTTCTGTTGCAGGTGCCCCCCCATCCATGACCCTTGCCTCTTCAGCGTCCATTGATTCTGCAGGAGTGGCACATCTCGCTGTGTTGCAGTCTGCTACTCTTTGCTTCCCCTTTGATGCCAGGCTGTAAATCTTAGGCAGGTAACCACATCCTCGAGGATGCTCCCCAGGCTTTCCAGTCAGTTACCAGTTTGTCTCGATGCAAACTGGGGCCAGGCCAGGGACCCAGCTCTTTCTTAGGGTGCCTAGACGCAGGCAGTTCCCATCTCTGGAGCAGCAGTGCCCTCGCAGGCAGGTGCGGGCAGACCTGCCCGTGCTCAGGCTTTGCTGGGGATGAGCGAACGAGGGGGGAGCGGAGGGGGAATAAGGAGAACTGAAACCCCCTTCGCAACGTGGCATGAGAAATGCTCCCCAGCGATGTCCGTCCCGATACGATCCGTTCCATTCCTTCTCCACCTTCCCCCCACGACGTGCCGGGCTCCTTGCTGGCCGGGGAGGGGGAGCGGTGATGCGGGGATGAGCCTCAGGCCGATGACTGGAGAATTTTTGCGGCGTTTTTCAGCTTCCTCTGCCTCCGAGCCTGACTAACGCTGCCTGCGCGGCCCCCGCCCGCTGCCGGGGAAGGAGGGAGGGGATCCCCGCCAGGGGGCGGCGCGACGGGCGGCACGGGGCGGGAGAAGCCCATGTTTGGAAGGCGGGCGCGTCACTACCCTTATATGGGCAGTGTCGTCAGAGCCCGGCCTCCCATTCATATAAATGCCCGGTGGCAGCGGCTGGGATTCCCTGCCCGGGCTCGGCGCCGTGTCGCGGTCCGTCTGCTGCCGTCCTGTCGCAGCCGGCCGAGCCCCCGCGGCTCCGCGTCTCGCACCGGGCTCACCCCAGAGGCGCCTTCTCCCCGGTCCTGCCGGGGCGCGGACCCGCGGCCGGTATGAAAGTCACGTCCCTCGACTGCCGGCAGCTGAGGAAGCTCCTGCGGAAGGAGCCCTCCCGCTGCCTGGTGCTGGACTGCCGGCCCTACCTGTCCTACTCGGCCTCCTGCCTCCGCGGTTCGCTCAACGTCAACCTCAACTCGGTGGTGATGCGGCGGGCCCGCGGCGGGGCCGTGCCGCTCCACTTCGTGGTGCCCGACGCGGCCGCCCGCGCCCGGCTGCTGCTGGGCAGCGGCGAGGGGCCGGCCGGGGCCGCTCGCTTGGCAGCCGTGGTGGTGCTGGACCAGGGGACGGGGCACTGGCAGAAGCTGAAGAAGGACAGCACGGCTCAGATCGTCCTCAACGCCCTGCTCTCCAGCCTGCCGGAGGCCGGGGCCAGGGTCTGCTTCCTGAAAGGTGAGACGGTGGGGAAAGGGAGGACGCGGGGGGAAGCGGCGTGGACCGATCCGCTGAGCGCCCCTTCAGGTGGCGGCGGCCCCGCGGTGTTGTCGTCCCCTCTCTCTCCTCCGCCACCCCGCAGTTAACCTGATTATTGGCGGGGAGGGGGGTAACGCCGGGATTTCGTTTCTCTTCCACCCACTGGAAGTAAATCCCGGATAGACTCTGCGGGCTGAGCTCAAATGCCTTTCCGCTCACCCCCGCCGCGCGTTAAAGAGGCTGATGTGGCGAGTAAAGAATATGAGAGAGGTAGAGCGAAAGTCGCGGGTTATCAGAGGGAGAGAGGGACGAGAAAGGTTGGGGCTGAGGGGAAAATAACATCAACCCCGCGGGTACGAGGGGAGCCGAGGCCGCTGCTCCGCTCCCCGTCCAGTGACGCGTGGCGGTCTGTGATGGGCGCCCCAAACCCGGGGATCTGCGCCCGCTCCTCCACGCAGGGCGGAGAGACTTATCGGGTGTATCGAGGCTGGCAGGGGAGTCCACAGCCGAAACTCCGGGCTTGGTAGGGTACAGAAATGCCTCCTCCCCACACGTGTTGCAGCCCTTGGATTGCGGTTCTTTGTTTTCTTTCTGTGTAACCCGGGGATAATAAAACGATTAAAGAAAAAACCAAACCCAACCAACCAGCCCGCCCTTTCTGTGTGCTCCCACCCCTGCCCGCCCTGCGTTTCTCCTAGCAGCGCCTTTGTCCTTTTGTCCTCTCTGTTTCCTCAGCCCCCTCCCTCCGGAGACTGCCCGGCCGGGGGCTCTCCCGCCCGTAGCACCGCACACCCGCGGGCGCGGGGCTCCGCCGAAGCATGAGTTCCCAAACGAGACCCCCCTTTGCCATACACTGAAGCCATAGGGTGGTCACAAATAGAAGAGAAACCCAGGGGCTGTTCCTTGATTAAACTCTGCCCTGTGGCCACACCGGCCACGGCTAACTCGCTTTTATGAAGCCTTTTATCACACTGACACGTGTCCCGATGTGTGTCCTACAACGAGCAGTGCCCGGAGGACATCCGCGCCGGGATAGAGACACCTCCAGCCCGCCTATTGCTCGGGACCAAGCGGGAGGGAGACTCCCAGGGCGGTTTGCCACCACCCTGGCTCTACCCAGACACTGCCAGTCGTCCCTAAAGTGCCAGTTCCCCTGCTGCAGGGCAGGGATGCTTCGTAGCGTGTTGGGCCAGGCGGATCCTCAGGGATCCCATCAAACTAGGGATGAAGAAATATCGCCAGGGTGGCGCTGAGAAGTCTGTGGCAAAGAAGGGGCTGAATTAGGCTCTGCTGACTCTGAGATTGCTCGTTTCGCCACAAGATCGTTCTTCCCTAGTGTACTAGACCCATGCTTTGAAGTGGTGACTATAGCTCTGAGCAGTGTATCTGGGGTGGGGTTTTGATGCAGGCTCTGTGTAGGCTCTTTTGTATCTTGTGTGTACTGCAAAGTCCCTTTCTCAAGACCCTGTTGATTTGAGGCTAGGAAGTCTTCCGTTTAGTGAATGTGAAAGTTTCCCCCTTTTTGCACTGCTGTTCCGCTTGGCTTTGCTGGAAGTGCTCTGAGTTGCAGGATTTGGTCCACAGAGTCTGCAGATCCATTTCAGATCTGGTGTGGACCAAGGAGCCAGTGACTCAGTGGGCAGCGCTGCTGATTCACTGAGGCCATGGACCCCCAGGAAGCTATTGTGGTCCTGTGGAAGAGCTCTGGAACAGTGGGGATATAAATCATCCTGAAGCACCAGGCACTGCTTAGAAGATGGGGGGCCTTTGGGGGAGGCGTAGCACCAACTTTGCAAATAATGGGCTGTAAAACCACCGGGGGAAAAAAAACCTTTTATGTTCTCCTCTTGTATTCCTGTTTTCTCTATGTGTGGGGAAACTGAGAGGAGGTGTCTGATACTGAAAGTCTAAGATGGTTGTGAAGTCTTCTGGGGACCCAGGCAGGGCAGACAGTGCAGAGAAATTGCATGCTAAGTTGTGTGACAGCCCCATTCCTTCCTTCGCTTTCTGGCTTCTAGATGTGTGTCACATCTTTCATCTGTGTAGGTGCAGTTTCATTCTGGGTGAGCTCAGCCCCAGTAGAGCAAGAGAGGTTGTGGGGGAAGAACTTGTCGAAAGATAAAACAACAGATTCTTCCTTGGTGCTGACAAAGATTCTATTATTTATTGATTAAAACCGAAGCACAGCCCATTCTCTGCGATGAGCAATCTAGTATTTGCAGAAATGACCTCAGGGAAGCTAGGTTGAGTGGGGAGGGTAAAGAGAGGAGATTGCTGGAGGATGGGATGAGAAGATGACTCACTGTAAGAATGGCCTGCAAATATCCTGATCCCCAAGGCTTGTAATTAACCATTCACCAGCTGCATGTGTTAGCTGCCCCAGAGACATGAGACATGCTTGGCTGTTTGAACACACAGGCTGATTTGGCTGGGGCAGATTTCTGTGCTCATTCAAGAGTAAAAGCAACAACATGGGGTGTAAATAGGGATAATGGCTATTTATATGAACTGGAGATATTTTTCCTCTGCGATGTAAGTGGTTGGGGGACAGAGGGGACGTAAGGTCAGTTATGCAAAGCAAGAGGATTTAAAAGTCCACCCCACAAAGGGCGGATGGAGAGCAGAGGAGGAGTCTGGAGAGCTGCTTGTGTTTGTTGGCTTCTCCCACTGCCAGTTGTTGTGGATATCATTTTATCCACTACCCATCTTTATGGTCTCCATGGTCACTTGGGTGCTTGAACCACCACCTGCCTTGCACCAAGAGCTATGGCACGGGTTGGCTGAGTGCAGCCGGGGCCCGAAGAGTAGGAGACAAGGTGCAGGTGCTGAGTGCCAGTTAACTGCAAAGGCATCCTCCTGCCCTCTGTCATGGAAAACAGGCTTTCATCATATTCAGTGGACTTTGGATCATGCCGGCCACTTGCAACATGAGGACCCCATGGAAGGAATGAGTGGGCGACAGTAGCACGTCATGAATTTGAGCACACATCTGCTCAAACATTGCAAACAAATGAGACACCAGCGTTACAGGGCTGAAATGTCAGTGGTAGCTGTACCAGGCAGCCCTGGCAGCGAGGGCGGCGGGGGCCCTGCGGCTGCTCAGACCTTCAGCACTTCCTTTGTTTCGAAACCCTCCGCGCACCAAGGCACCTACGCTGACACCTCTTATCAGGGCAAAACATCTGCAGGTGAATGAATGGCATCGGGGGGTTTCCTTTCTGAGCATTGTGTGCTTGAGGGCCACCCTCTGAAGGATTACAGAACCTGGCCGTTAGAGAGATTTTGCCATTAATTTTTGTTCTGAAAAAGCCCAGGTGGCAGACAGGTGGCACGCCACTGACATTTCCAGGCTGCTTCTGCTACCTGGCTTGGTCCCGTTCATTTTGGAGATTGTGTGCTTTCCAGCCTGGAAACAGGGAACGATTCAGCTGACGACAAACTTTGAGTAACAGTGTAATAATAGGATTAATTCCTTTTCATTAGCAGTGCACTGAATGAAACGAATGCAGTACTTAACCATGCAGAATAGCTCATGTGGGGCTATTCAGTTGTCAATTGCTGTCACAGGATTTCATTAAGTTTTATAGCTGTTATTTAATAGATTGGTTTCAGTGGGACTGTCTTCATTACCTTGCTGTCTTGTGCATTGTGGTGATTAATGACACAGTTGCAAGCATCCTCCTCTTGCGCTTGTGTCCATTCAAAAATGCAAATAAAACATTTCTTATGTTGTCACAGCTTATATAGTAATAACAGATTTTGAGGGGATGACTATTGACTACAAAATCTCCTTCTCAAATGCTGGAAGCAGTGCTTGTGTATAAAACCTGGGGGAGGGAGTTTAGTCCTCGCTGCTGTACGGAGTTAATGGTTGCTAGACTCAACAGAATTACATTCGTTAACAGTTTTTATCTGGATCCACGGGCTTTCGGAAAGTTAATAATTGTCAGCAGTATCAGAGGTTTTGCTTCGGGTGCTCGGAGTCTTTTAAAGAAACCTGCCTCCCCAGAGGAGGGCTATCCCTCATTAACCCCCCAGGGCCCTTCGCTGTGCTAGCCCACTGGGTTGCAGGTGCCCAAGTTTCATTTCTCTTCAACATTAAAGCAGTGTTTGGAAGCATAAACATTCGTGTTTATCTTTTTTTTTCTTTTTTTTTTTCCCTAGGAGGATATGAAACCTTTAACTCGCAATATCCTGAGTGCTGTGTGGATGGAAAACTCATTTCCCTGGAGAGGTCTGAGGCGGAGAGAAACCTTGCCAGCCACTGTGAGAAGCAGAGTGCCAACCACAAACCGGCTTATGACCAGGTGTGTATCATGGCTGTGGGGGGTGACATTCCCCTTGGGTCTTCTTCCTCCTGCCTTTGGGCTCTGTTGGGGGCTGGCAGGGTGCAGGGGGCTCTTGTGCTGGCATGGGCTATCAGTAAGTTATCACAGTCCAGGTTGGCATCCTGTGAGTGAGTGCTGCTAATCAGCATCACCTCTGCCTGGCTTCAGAATTTGTCAGCAGAAGGAGGAAAAAAACCTGTCTAGCCCCAAAACTGAATTTGTGATCTTTCTCACTTAGCCAGGCAGCACAAGCAGCTTGTGCCTCCCTAGAGGACTTAAAGTGGGCAGAGGAGAGACTGCCAGGAGTGTTGTTTTTTAGGCAGGAGGAGTGTTTTAACCATGCCTCCTTCAAGACCCCAGGAGGGCTCTGGCACTGGCAGATGGGGTCTGTGGCCGTGGGGCTGTTTCTGAGAAGCTGGTGGCTCGAGAGCTGCCCTTGGGCAGGGGGAGTGGGGTTTCCACAGAGGAAGTTGTCACACCCCGGTGCTTGCCCAGCCTGGGGAATACATGTGCTCCGAGATGTCACTCTGCGGTTGAGCCACTTCCGCCAGGGTGCACATTTCCTGGTGTGGGGGGAGCCCCCCTTCTCTCCCTTGGGGGTATCTCCTGTACAAGGGTCTGTCCTCACACGGTGGGTGGCTCCTGGCTGTCCCCTGTGCATGGGACCCACAGGACAGGCAGCTCAGGGGGCTGGAAGGACAGTTTTTCATAGCTGGGGGCTGGCTGCAGCTCTTGTGCATCATGGAAAGTTACCTGTGATCTCAGAAACTCTCATGTCAGACAGTGGCTTTTTTCTTTTGCGGTCTTGTCACCCAGCCTTTGCTTGTGCTGAGGAAGAAGGAGCAGAGATGACATCTTGGGGAGGGTGACACAGTGGGTGCTGCACCCCAGTGTGGTGGGGGGAGAAGCCTTGCTCCATTTTATTTAGCTTTGGAGGTGTGAGCAGAGGGGCTGAGCTAGAGCAGTCTTTCTGTCCGTCATCCTCTCCCTGCTAGGATGTGGCTCCCCATCTCACTTCAGTAAAACCTCGGAGGGAATCGGCCTCACCTACAAGAGGGCTTTGGGTGCATCTTGAGAAGCAGCACTTTAGATGGAGCCAGAAACGTCCTGCACATGAGTGGGCTGGTTCTGACTGGTGCCTTACAGATGGGGACAGGAAAGTGTAAACCTTTTCTCTGCATGGGCCTTGCCATTGCAGTGATTCACTGGCTGACAGCAGTGGGGTCCAGAAATGTCAGTGAGGGAGGAGAGGCAGCAGGCACCCACGCAAACTCCCTTGCCTCTCTCTTGGCACTCAAATACTCTTGAAAAGGAATTACATGTTTCCACTTCTCTTCCAGGGTGGTCCAGTTGAAATCCTGCCTTTTCTCTACCTTGGTAGTGCCTATCATGCTTCCAAGTGTGAGTTTCTTGCCAACCTGCACATCACAGCCCTGCTCAATGTCTCCAGGAAAAGCTCAGAGTCCTTCAAAGACCAGTATTGCTACAAGTGGATCCCAGTGGAAGACAGTCACACGGCAGACATCAGTTCCCATTTCCAGGAAGCCATAGACTTCATTGGTAGGTCCAATTTAACACAATCCCAGACCTTTATGTATTTTAAATCTATTTTAAAATATTTATTAGTGGGAAGGGCATATTATTTTGTGGATGTTCCTAGGTGTCCTAGTCAAAGTTTAAGTACCTTCCCTTCCCAGGTATCACTGCTGGCAGAGGTATTCTTGCTAGGAAGGAAGAGAGAAATTAAGAGCAAAAGTGTGGTGGAGTAACACCAAAGTCTACTGATTTTTTGAAAAGGGGGAGAAAACCCAAAACAAAACAACAAACAAACCCAAAGTTCAACCCATATTTGTTCTTTGGACTTGCATACCAGACCTGTAAAAGCCAAGTGAAGTGTCTTGCTGTGCTGGGATATCCTGAAGCCAGGGTCTTAGAAAAGTAGTGTTTCCCCTTAGCACAGAGCTCATTCAATTTCTTCTTTTGATCATGCTGGTATCTCACCCTTTAATCAAATGCCTCAGTGCAAGAAAAACAAGAATTTAAAAAAAGAGAAGGCCCTTGGGCCACCCCCTCTGGAATCTACCCTGGGCAGTTGCCAGGTAGCAGCTCCTCCCTGAGAGGCACAGGGTGATTTGGTGAGGTGGAGCAGCCTGAGCCTGGGTGGAGATGGTGTTGAAATCGGTGCTCTTGCTATCCAGGAACATTGGGGAGAGAAGAACCAAATAAAACCATGGTTACAGACTGGCCAGGTTCATTGCTCAGCAGAGTTTGAGCCCTTCAACTGAGCAGGCAGGATTACAAAAACCTGATCTGAGGGTGCACTCTGAGCATTTCCCTTCCTGGTAAGGGACTTATTGCACATTTCAGGGAAATGTTAATTCACATTTCTGTCCCATCCCCAACCCTTTCTGATAGCCATTGAGTCACTTGGAAATTGCTCAGATTGTGAGGATGACTTTAGTTTTCACTTTCCCTTAAAACTGGATGTGTGTGTCGGTGCTGGGAATGACTCAAATCTATGTCTTCGTTATTTTGTGCAGCAGTTAAATATAACTGATTGTGGTGGCACCAGTCCCCTGGCAGACAATTGAAGACAGGCAAATGATAACTTGCTCAGCTCTGCGTTGTTTCGATGCCATGCACTGAGCACTACAGTCAGCACAGTCCTCCATAAATTGGAGCTTGAACATATTGCTCAAGGCAACAGAGCGGAGAATGTCTATTTTTGAACTGTATTTTTGTGTGGAAAGAGCTTATTTTAAGCACATTCTCTTTAATCTAATAACAATCATTGTGTTGTGTGAGTAACCACAGTGGCTCCTGTTGTGTAAAATGGGAGCTTTGCATAAGCCTTTTATATCCTGACTTAAGTCCAAGCATCCAACCAGGCTGTAATTAGCAACTGCCTCCCAGTCCTGGTGTGCTTTGTGGTGGGGCCCCATGAAACGAGCTCAGACTCCCCACCCAGGGTACCCACCAGGGACTCAGCTCTGGGACTGCTGCAGCTGGCCAAGCAGGTTCAGGCTTTAAAGAAAAATCCTGTTTTTCTAGCAAAGCTGAGAAGAGGAAGGCAGCCCTGATGGGAGGGCTGTCCACAGGGATGGCACTTTGAGCTGTAAGCAGAGAAATACAGGTACAGCAAGTATAAACATTGCCCTCTCGCAACACTCTGCAAAGTCAGTTTCAAAAGGAAAAGGGGAATGTGAGATGGAAAATGCAGAAAGAACTAAATCTGAATCCATGTATTCTGAAACTAATGGAGTGTCACCTGCAGTTCAGCTCCATCTAGGGTTGGGTTTTGTCCCCCTTCTCTTTTAATATCCAAGTTACTCTTAGTACCCAACCAAAAAGCAAGGCTCTACTTGCTGCATGTCATGTTCCACCTCCAGCACCGAGTGCGTGTCAGTGTCCTCTCCATCCCCAACAGCTCCTGATGTCTGCAATGGCTTTTTTTTCCCATAGATTATGTCAGACGAGCAGGGGGCAAGATTCTGGTGCACTGTGAAGCAGGCATTTCACGCTCTCCTACCATCTGCATGGCATATCTCATGAAGACAAAGAAGCTCCGTCTGGAGGAAGCTTTTGATTACATCAAACAGCGTCGGAGCCTGATCTCACCAAACTTTGGCTTCATGGGCCAGTTGCTACAATACGAGTCAGAGATCCTGTCTTCCACTCCCACTCCCCCTGTTGCCTCATGTAAAAGAGAAGCAGCATCTTTCTTTGCAGAGGAACTGACGATAGGCAAAAACTTTGAAGGCTCATGCTTTGCCTTTCCTACCTCAGTGTTGAGTTCTGTGCCCATCCACTCTCCCGTCCACCAGCTGAAACTCAGCCCAATGACAGCATCTTCGTCCTGCTGAACACCCTTGGGAGACCAGAGCTGATGTGGTCCTCTGATCTGAACTGTGACCCCCAAGAAGAACATTTCATGAATGTGCAATAGAGAAACTTCATCAACTTAGTCTGAGATGGAGTGGTTGTTATGGATAATACTTCCCACATGCTGTGACTGTAAGACAGAAGTGCTCTAAGTGTGGCAGGGTTTCTGAACTTTTATTGTCCTTTTTTTAAAACAAAAGTGCTTTTTTAGGTTTTTATCCACAGTGTGCACCCACTACTGTATTTCTAGATTCCAGGGGAGCAATGAGAAATCCATTTAGTATGTTCTCAGTTCCCATCTCCTTCCCTTCTTATTTTTTTAAAGACCCTTATTTAAAGTTTCAAGCAATAAACAGCCACAGCGAGGAAGAAAGCAAAACAAAAACCACCACCTTTGCAGTTGCAGAGGTGGTGGGAGTGAATATTTGTTCTGCTGGTTGGTTTTGGTTTTTTTTTTCTGGCTTTCCTCCTCCCCTGTGTCATGTTTCAGGGAGCAAAGGGCTGGGGTGGCAGGAGGGAGGTCCTTCCCCAGGACACTGTTGCACAACCAGGTGAAAATCCCCTCTGCTGCTCCAGCCTCTGAAGTGTCAGGTATTGACCACGGTGTAACTGGATACCAAACCCGACCTGGATCCATTCAGGTGTGGCATTTCCTGTACTTCTGCATTTGCCTTTGTACTGGATGTGCTTTAACTAAAGCAGGGGACTTAACCGGAGCTATCAGGCTACCCTGCTGAGCTATTACCCTCCCATCTGTTATTTAAGAATAGCCCTAGAATACTTGAATGTCTCCACAATCCTCATCCCAGTTATTTCTCACCAGATAACACTCAACTGCTGGATTTTACACCAAAAAAACCACAAAACAACCCAACCTGACAAGCTCAGCTCCAAGCCAACCCTCCACCCCTCCCCAAGTGTTCCTGATGTGTATTGTGTGTGGTCAAGTGGTTTTGTTCAGTGTTACGTGGCTTGCTTGGCATGTGTGGTCACCTCTAGCCAGTCTTTTGTCCATGAAAAGCAGTTTCTCTCCTGCTTACATTGCTTCTGTGTCCGAAGGGAGTTCAGGATGAGCAGCTGGCTCTTTATCTGTTGCCCTTTTTATTTTTTTATAAGTAATATGTATGGGAAATGGCAATAATTTCCAGGAGATCTCGTGAATGTGAAAACAAAACAACCCCCAACCTGTGATGGTTTTTATGGAGTGTAAAAAATAATAAAGAAAAAAAAAAGCCAGGAAAAGAAATCTAGTTTTTGTACCTGGAGTGAGCTGCAAAGGTGCTTTGTCAGAGCTTGGCACAAGGCACCTGAGAAACCTCATGGCCTAAAAGTGGTGTAAGGAAGCAGAAGAGAAGGGTAAGCATTGCTGGGCTCTGTGCTGAAAGCCTTCAAGGTGCATCACTGCAGAGGGGAGAAGGTGTGGGGGAGGATTACTTTAAACAGAATGACATGAGTCATGGTGGTGTCACTTCCCAGCAGTTGGGCAGGCACTTCTGTTTTGATTCATGAATGTTTTATATAAGATTTGCCATCTTGCTGAAGACAAAAATCTGAACTAGGCATGGCCCTCGCTTCCTTCCTGTTCACACACCATGGGATGTTGCATGCCTGGTCCCTGGTGTGACAGGAGGGTGCCACAGGCCACCTGCAAGTGTCATTTCCAAGTTATCAAGTTGGAAAAAAAAATATGGTAAATGCTTGGGTTACAAAGCATCTAATCTCTGTGGGGTTCATCCATTTCTAACTTCTTGTCCCTGGGGAATCAAATCTGACAAGTAAGAAGTTGTCCTTGGAGGTGAGCCTTGGTTTTCTTCCCTGGGTCAGAGGGGATGGCAGCAGCCCTGTCTATGTTCTGGGAAACCCAAACATGGGAACCAGCAGCTGGGAAGGTAAGGCAGGTGATCTTGTAAGTGCAGATCAATTAATTTTCTAAGAGACCTGATAGCTCTAGAAACCCACAACCAGCAGCAGTGAAAAAGCCTCTCAATCCCCACAAGTTCCCCCTAGCAGAAAGGCTGCTAGGCTCAGCAAAAGGGGCCACATCCTGACCACAGAGACCTACAACCTTGACAAAAACAGAGCAGTCAACACCCCTCATTAAAACAGCATAAGCCCCATGCTGTGGGAATGACCAGCTTTGTTTGTTAAGGATGAGGAAGCTGAAACCCTCTGCAGAGCTGGTGTTTGCCATGGGAACCTGCAGAGCATGAGGTGTCAGGCTGAAGGGGTTAAGGCAGGGACTGCTGGCCTAAGCAGATTTGACTACAGCAGCTGGAAAAGATCAGAGACAAGGCAGAGGAGCCAGGTATTTAGCAGAAAGGGAAGGCAGCTGCTCTGGTTTTGGAAAGGGGCTCTGATCTTGGGATTTAGCACAGCGTGCTGGTGAGTAGTCTTGGCTGGTGGAGCTGCTGGGCTGGGATTCAGCAAGGATGGAGGGCCAGAGCCCTGCTGGAGCCTGTAAAGAAGTGGTTGTCATGCCTGGGCACAGAAGCCTGAGGGTTTGTGCTTCTGCCCTCAGCACAGGTCCCCTCTGCTTAGCTGGTCCCAACACAAGTCTCCTGTCTGTTGGCTGGACCAGCATTGAGGGCAGAGCCCAAATAAATGCCCCTGTGGAGGGGTGTGCTTCTATGCTTGTGCTGGTGTCTGCTTTGCTCTTTCAGTGCTGAAGACTTCTACTTCCAGCTTGGCAAATTCCTTGGCCAGCTTATCAGTTCTCACCTTTCTGAACGATCATCACAGTCATCTGACTTCAGGGCTCTGGGGTGAGAGTATGTGCTCTCCTCCCTCCCTGGCCATGCTGATTCCATGGACAGAGACAAGCTGAGGACCTAAGCACCAATGTGGAAGCTGAGGAGGACAAACCAGGATGGCACCTACTTGGGATATGAGATATGTGAGTTTGAACCTGTGTGGGCATAGCAGGAACACTGGTTCTTTGTTTCTAGACACCAGCTTCCTCCATCCTTAGGGCAGGAAACAGCTCTGAGCATTTTGTGGCTTGTGTGCCAAGCAAATTCACCAGATTGAGTAGAATGGAAGATTTATGGGTTTTTTATGGCCAAGATGGGTTTGGTTTTGGGTAGCTTGCTCCTTGGGATGGAAGTTTGGATAAGGCAGGTGCATGAGTAATGTCAGAGCTGGGGGCTGTCAGGGATGAGGGTTCAGTGCACCTGGGTCCATCTGCCAGCCAAGCTTGGTGGAAGAGTAGAGATCTTTCCAGAGAACTCTGGTTTTGAGTAGAGGTTATGAAGCTGCAAGGGGAAAGCTATAGCAGGATGCTTTCAGATGTCAGAAAGCACAATGAAGGTAAGATGTTGGGAATGCTGTACCCTTAGGCAAAACTCTGATTAGAGCTTATCCCTCATGATACCTGAATCCAAAGAAGGTGAGAGGAAATGTCATAGAAAGGGGATTTTGCCAGTTCTTCTGCCCTCAGAAGTGCTGGTTCAGGGCTGCCCTGGGACACAAGCATCTCTCTGCATTGACACTCCTCTTATGTCTTGGACTCCTTGATGTCACTCAGGATCTCTTTCAGATCCCGCAGTGGGATGATGAGGCATTGTGCCATGTAGCTTTTAGTCCTTTGTTTCTAGACGTGCGAAGAGCAATCCTGCTGCAAGCATGAGGGCTGTTGCTCAGCCCATCTCTGCTTTGCACAGACTGCCTTTCATTTCTGCCTCCAAGACAAACAAACTCTTCAGAAAAACTGTCACAGAAAAATACATGTCTTCACATCGTTGCATATCAGTTTGTGAAGAGTTCTGCGTTGGGGGTGGATGTGTGGGTGTTGTCCTTAAGTGTCCCTTAAGGTTCTTTTAGTCCATACACTTGCTGGTGTGATTTTCAGCCTACACTGGTTACACAGGCTTCTCCTGCTTCTCTGATTCAAGAACTTTCCAAAACATAGAAATTACATCCTGACCAGCAAAACCCAGGTAGAGTTCAGCTTTTCCCCTGAATTTTATATTGAGGTGGTAGGTAGCTCCCCTTATCTTCTTGTTGTCTTTTATTTCTTTACAGGAGACAAAGGGTGTATGAGCAAGGTATTCTTCAGGTGTTATTTGTAAGTTAAAAACAACCTTGCCTTGCCAGGAAGTCCAAATGTGTCTATAATGTCACAAAAAAAGTAAGTGAGGCTCCAGGAATGGTGAATTTGACCCTCATTCTCCACTTTTCACAGCTTCATGTTAATTGGAGAGGAGACATACTGCCAGCTCACTCTCTGGGGAGAAAAAGGCAGGAACCAATTTGCAGAACCACATAAATATGGAAGTAGGATTTTTTTTGGCGTGGGAGGTGTTACCAGTACCACACATTACAGTTCCCTGGCTTTATCGCATCGTAGGCTTTTACCGAGACATGAGTAAGTTTGCTATATAAGGAATATGAAAATAGCTTGTGAAATAGGTTGACTCATCAGAAAAAAAATCAAATTAAGTTCTGACACCAGGGTCTCAGTTGTGAAGTCCTACTTTGTTTTACCATTGCATTATAAACTATGGGGTCATTTCAATGTTTCTTTCAGCTCAAAATTCAAAGTACTCTGACATCTAAGTATGGTTTACCAAATGGATTCAATTTTTCTACTAGAAACTGTGCTGCATCTCTATGCGTTCCACCTACAAACACCTGTAGGAAACATAAAGGTTACAAAGAGAAATGGTTTCTGTGGTTATAGCTGAAATACTCAGCATTTCTTTCAGCTTTGTCTAGTTATTAAAGAGGATTTATGGCCCCTAGGAATCCCTTGCAAGTAGTAGCCTACTCTATGGAGGTCAGTGGCTGTTATT
The DNA here is from genome assembly GCA_013399135.1 of Heliornis fulica. Lineage (NCBI taxonomy): Eukaryota > Metazoa > Chordata > Aves > Gruiformes > Heliornithidae > Heliornis > Heliornis fulica. The sequence goes on along the minus strand of VXBZ01010969.1, from coordinate 1,171,715 downwards.
TGTAACTCCCAGGAATCCTGGCAGGACTTGTGCTAGGAGCTGCGCAAACACCAAACCGATCCAGAAAGCCAGAAACACAAGACCAGGAGTGACCATGGTAGATAGAAGGGGAGAAGGAAGCAGAAAGCCCCAAAGGGACAGCATTGCCCTAGGACTTTCATCTTTTAGGGATTTTTTTTTTTTTTTTTTTTGTCATACACCAGAATAGGATCCATGGTAGGGAGATCGTGAGTGGAAAGCACCTCTAGGAGACATGCATGAAGAGGATCCATGGGGCCCATACATTAGCAGAAGCAGGAGATGGGTGCAGTGTAAACCTAGAGCTACTTGACAAGGAGGTCCTTGCTCCAGTCCAGGCTCACTGGGTCATGACTAGGATTTTCAGGACATTTAGAATGTAACTTTCTGGGACAGTTTGGGACTGCTAGATTCCCAGAAATGACAGGCTAACTGGTGAAGACCTCAGACTCCTTTGGCATAACTTTTCCAGACTTGGTTTTACTGAGCTCTTCATGTTAGTAAAGTTACTCACATAAGTAAGCGTTCATCGGATAAGGTTTAAGTCTCCCAAGAAATTATGTAGGTTTCCATGGGCTCTCTCTCTCTTTTTTTTTTTCCCTCATTTTTAATGTGTGTGAATAGTGGTTTATTTCTGTCACAAAGATACTCCATTTCTGAGACTCCTTTGTAAAGCAGACGGCATTTGATAGTGAGTCATCTCTCGTTATTAAATTACCCATACGTTGCGAGCTGCCTCCGGGCCCTGATCCAAAGCCTGTTGCCTTCAGTGGGGAGGACAGCTCCTGAACACAATGGGTTTCTGCATGAAACTTTATGTTAAATCATTATTTTAAGGAACTGTTTGTTCTAATTGGAACTAAACTTGCTGCTACACTGAAATGGAATATGAGGTCTACAGGACTTAAATTGGAACAACGGGTATATCCTCTCTGCTCTAATGCCTCCAATCATGTTAAGTCAAGTTAAATGGAAAATCAATTGACACAAATTCCAATGTGACCATTAACTGCCATCCAGCTGGGCACTGAGATGCTGGCCAAGATGAAGCAGATTTCAAATAGACATGGAGCAAAACTAAGCATGTTCGTTGTCCTAGAGAAGCTTTCAACCCACTACAGTCTCCCAAGCAATGCCCATGTTACACCAAGTAATTACTGTGGCTAAAGGAGAGCCCTAGGGTGTGTTTGGGGGGCAGGTGGGGCGAGGAGGGGGCAGTCAGGCAGCCTGGGATCAATTGTGGGCTGTGTCCTTGGCTTTCCAGGGCGAGCGGTGCAGCAGCTCCGTGCACTCCTGCTGGCACAGCCACATTTGTCAGAGGTGTAAAGGAAGTGAGGGAGACCTGGGCTGACCAGACAGATCCCTTCAATATATAGAAAAGGATTGTAGCAGCAAAAGTCTGTTTTCCACAGCACAACTCATTTCTCCTCCAGAGGATGTCTCTGCTCCACTGGTACAAAGCAGAGCATTGCTGATGGGGCTTTGCTCACACAAGAAGTATTTTGCTGCTGGACTGCACCTGAATTTCTCTCTAAATGTTTCTCACAGGCTTATCCCTATGTCTCTGCATCCTGCCTTACACCAGGGACAATGATATAGATCTCATTCTGAGAAAAGCATAAGGCTTTTTTTCATATGTTTGTGATGCACATTAGACCCACAAAGGCCAGTCTAAGCACAGAATCTCATTACCATGATGTATTTATTTATTGTCCTGTGCTTGTAAGGCCATATGTTCCATATTACAAGAACAAGTTTGTTGTTTGGGTATGGGCTTTTTTGGTTTTTTGTTTTTGTTTTGTTTTTTTTTTTTTCCCAGAATATAATGTTTTACTTAGTTAAAACAAAGGCAATGGGGCAGCACTTTCAGACAACCACCATGGGGTAGAGCAACCACTCTGCTGGGAAGCAGTGATGGGAGCCCTGGGTGGGCGGCAAGAAATCTGTCTGCTACTGAGAGCTAAAGCACTGACATAGTTCAGTTTACTAAATCCAGCTGTGAAGAGCAGCTGGCTTTCTGGCAGTCAGTGTGACATATGCAGGCGGATACGCTTGAGAGAATTGATCAGGGGCCATCAGTGGGGAGAAGGGGAGGGTATGCTGTTCCTGGTGCTAGTAAGTGCTAAAGTGGCTCCTAGCAGTTCTGATTGCCAAACCCAGCTGTGAGGAGCTTTTCTGGGCTTGAATGTGATGTCTGGTGGGGATACACCTCTGCTGTGTGTGTGCAGAGGGAGGGTGTGCGCAAGGCTTCTGCATAACCAACTCACTGTCCTGCTCCATGCTCTGGCTTGTGAGATCCTGTGGAAGGATCATGGGGACAAGACCAGGCTGGGATGTCTGCACACATCAGGGAGGATGCCAAGAGGCTTCAGTGTTCCCATCTCAGTTTCTCTGTTTCTCTGCCCATTTCCTCTAGGAGGAAGCTGTGGATACCAGGGGAGACAGCGGGCAGGGTGAGCCCAGGGAAAATCATGCAGAACAAACAGCAAGAGGCTTCCTTGGAGGGCTGGAAAAGATAAAAAGGATGTCCTTTATCTGGCCCAAACTGTGAAAAGCTGCCAGCTTAGGTGTGATAGGGATAGGATGTCCAGCTGCCCCTGAGCTCAGCCTGGGAAGAGCCTGAGAAATGCTGAGTGCTAATGCTGAGCAGAGGGAGGTCCAAGGTAATCCTGGGAGTAGTGTTTTTAGTTTTCTTGATAAGGCTGGGAGTTATCTTTGCTGTCCTTTGATCTTCAAAGGACAGGAGGAAGTTTTGCACTTACAGGAGGCCACCCGGTGTCAGGTGAAGTTGCTGCAGCTTGTGAAAGTCGGTCAGATGCCATAAGGCCAGCAGCTCACCTGCCTTAGTGTGAAAATGCGTCACAGAAAGGAGTCTTCCTTCTCCTGGGGCTGGTTTTGGTGCCCTAGTTAGAAAATCACATTCGTTTGTGGATCTGGAGGCTGCAGAGGAATGGGTGTAAAATCCAGACAAAGTGATACCAATGTGATTCATCAGTTTGGATGCATATTATTTTGTTCAGTGGATGTGGTCAGCCAAAATCGTGATTTTTATTCTAGTCTAATTACAAATTTACCACAGACGCCTCCTCCCAGGGTGTTAATGAGCAGAGGCAGGACAAGAGGGAGTTTTTGGTATTTCAGAATGCTCTGTGGAAGTCGGATGCCCAGTCTGGCATCTCTGTCAACATAATTTTGTTTGTACCAGCCACAAAGACTAAAAAGCTGCCCCAAAATGCGGTAGCATGGGTCGCAGACTTTTGCCAACTCTCTCTGCCCTTTGCCCTGTGGCCTGGCTCACCACATATGCTGAGTGCAGACATTCAGCCACTTCTCTGCATCTACCCACCATTCCCCCAGGGAGTCTCTGTGGCCCTCGTTTAGTCTGTGTCCTGGCACTGCTGGGAACGGGTTGCAAATATCCTTTTGGTCAATGATATCATCCAACCAGCAACATCTCCAGGGCTGGGACAGGCACCGCCGCTTCCCCTCTGTCCCTCACCCACTCTGCCATAACAGCAAATAACGAGTCTTTTGCGGATGCAGCTTCAGAGCAAGCAGCCTGTCCCACAGATGGGATGCATACATTTATGTCTGCATGGCTCTCTTACTGCCAAGATTGCGTTTACTGCTCGCTTGAACACAAGGAGATTCTGCTCTCCCAGGCTCGTGCTGCTGTCTGAGCTGGCGATCTTTCACCCGGCATTCGGATTAGACAGGTCTTTGGAGATCACCCTTGCTTATGATTTATTTTGATGAGAACCAGTTGATCCTGTCTTCCTAGGGCTGTCACCAAGTCCTGCTGGTGGGTGGGTCGGTGCCCCCTTCCCTGGAATGTCATGCACAGTCTCCCCAACCCCAAAGAAGTTGCCCTCCTACCCCAATGTGAGTGAACTGGTGTTGACCCATCCCCGTTCCGGAGCACCCCCTCACAAAAGCCAAAGGGGTGCTGTGGGCTGCCACCCTTCCCCACTGGGGCAGCCATTGCATGCAATGACTCTGCAGGGTCCAGCATCATTGATTCGCTTCTCCTGCATGCCTGACCCAACTGAAAATGTGTAGGGGTGTATCTGGGGCTCCCCTTTAGCACAGCTGACCCCACAAGCAGCTCACTGCTTTGACCCCTGTCTGGGGTTTAAAAAAGAAAAACAACAGAGCAATAGTTTCTTCCACAGAGTTTGTTGCATCAGGGTGAAGAAAACACATAGCTGCTTTCCACCCTTTGTCAGGATGTGGCCCCTCACCCCATGGTGGGAGCTGGCCTGGCCCACGCAGCCTGCCGGCAGAGCTCCCGGCACAGCCCCACCGTGACACCCGGGGGTGTGATCCATTTCGTGTGTGTGTGTGTGATGGCTTGCTTTATAAAATTAGTGAAGCAAGTGAAATTAATTCAACCACAACCACATTTTATTCATAGAGAGGCTCGGCTGAAAGATGATGAGCAGAACAACTGTTTTCCCTTAAGCCTGTAGCAGATTCATTCATGATAAAATGCATCTATTTTAAAAGGGACCTTTTTCTAATGTTCATTTTACACTGCAGCCTTACCCTGCCACTCTTTTCTTGACAAGCATGTTAGCTTTCTTAAAATGTTGTTGGATTAATGGGTTTATGGATGAATACTTAGCAGTCAACAATAATTTTTTACCTTTGCACATTCAAAGGATCATAAAAATCAAGAGAATTATTTTATTTATTAATTTTTAAAAAGAAGCTGCCTGACTGTTTTGAGTTGTTTAAAATGAATGGAAACAGTCAGAAAAGAAAAAGCAAAAAAAAAACCAAGGCTGGTGTTTTTCACAGTTGGCAGGGCACCCACTGTGAGGAAATAACGGGAAAGCTTGGCAGGTCTCTGGTGGCCTGGTGGGATGGCTGCCCTTCCACCTCCAGCAGCTGATAAAACTGTGGTGGGTTTTACCACAAAAACGCAAGGCAGCCGCCTCGCAGGGAAGAGCTAATGCTTCACAGGCAGTGCCCGGGAGCTGAGGCATACAGCTGCCCACTGCCCTGCTGCCTCCCAGGGCTGGGCTACTGCTCTGCTCTCCTCTCCTCTTCTGAAGGGTGCTGCTTGCTGCAGCAGATCACTCCCAAATCACAGGAAGAAGTGGCGTTATTACCATTGATTGCACTTGTATATAGATACCTTATGGCATACGACCCCTGGCACCCCTCTGGGTCCATTGCGGCTGTGGGCAGGCAGACATCCCCACTCCCTGCACTACATCATAAACAGAGACAAAAAATAGCAAGAAAAGGGTCTGCTGGTGATGAAAACAGGGCCCACCATTGCAGCAGAGATGTAAACAGCTAATGGTGTGCAGCCAGCATCTGAACCTGTAATTATATCCACCCTTTATCAAACAGAGGCTCTTAAAGCTCTCACAGGCTCAGGGCTTCCTCTTCTAAGTGTTCTGACAGACAGACATAGGCATTTCTGCAGATTTTGGTGAAGGGTCTGACTCTTTCATTGCAAGGCACAGGGGAAAGAGGGCTTGACAGCAAAAGAGTTTGGTAACTTTGCACAAAACAAAAAAAAAAATCTTACCGAGGAAACCTATGTGTATCTGGCATGCATGCTTTTCAGGATAAGTGCTCCTTGTTCCTTGAAAGTGGGTTGATGGCAATGAGACTGACATGCATGCCCGGCTCTGTCAAGAAAGGGCTGGTTTCTCTCACTTCACATGCTAGAATCTCCACTAAATTCAAAGGTGAAAGATGTGCTGTGGCCTCACTGTCTTTGGATCCATGCTTGGCCTGGGTAGTTTAGGAGGAGAGGTATTCTTGGCTGTCTCACAGTTACCCTGCATGACCTTGGGCAAGACACTGTCTCACTGCTTTTGCTTCACAAGATGAAATTAGACTATCAGCATATCTGTTCCTGCGTTCAGAGTGCCATTAAACACCAGCTTCTGCAGGGTCTAGGCAAAGTATCTAACCAAAGCCCAGGTCCCTGGTTTGCTCCTCAGATTCAGCTGTGACACCAGCACAAAGAAGTAAGTGTCCCTAGCAGTGGTCTGCCTTCCCTGCCACTTGCTACTGACTTCAAGTGATGAAAAATAAGTGATTGATGTTGTGATGAGCCTACTGATTTCTACAGTCATTTAAAAATGGCAGTAAATACCTCACTGATTGCAGCCACTCAGGAATGAAAGCAGTCGATACACATGTTGGTTAACAACAGAAAGTGGTAATAGAAGAGGTTAATAATACACTTAAACTCCCCACCCCCCCATACATTTAACATGTCTTTTCTAAGTGAAATTTTACTATTTGAGAAGAGGGAAAAATACCCAACAACCCACACTAGACTTGAGATCCCATCTATATTGTTCCCATTAGGCTCAATGAAAGAAATGCCTGACGTTTTTTTGTGCTGACGAAGCCTAGATGAATTAAACCAGCGTTTCCAGTTTCTCCTTTCTCACGCTACTGTTTAATTGTAGTATATTTATAGAAAAACATTCTTTATAAAACGGCCACATAAAAAGTTCTGCAACACCTACTGAAATGAGGTGAACTCCATGTGTAGCGAGCACATTTGATTACATGTTTGCAGGTTCTGAATAAAGTGCTGTTTTACTAGCTGCCAGCTTGCTGCACTCCTACAGCCAAGGCAGCTTGACAGAATAAAAATGACACACATTGCCCTTGGATTGGGTGCATATTTTCATCGTGGTATACAAACCCAAAAGAATAACAAAAAATCTAACACCTACACCACACCTCCACTCCCTCAAATAGGAATCTCTAAAAGCTATGTGACAAAACCTGTATGCAGGGGCCTACAAATGTTTTTGAAACACTCTTTGAACTAGACAATCAGTTGCCGCTTAATCCTTAATGAATACTGTTACTATTTTTGCAAACACGTCACACTAGTGGGAGTTTGTTCATGAAATAGCGAGATATGATTTTGTTCCTATGAATAAATATAACCTGGTGTCTGTGCACATCTGTACACACACATAAATCATCCCCAAAATGAAGGAGGATGCTGTATATCCAGTCCTTGAGAGGGAAGGAACACCTTGGGATAAAAAAGATCCCTGGTTCTTACTTGTGCCTTTTAATAATATAGAGGTGTTGCTGCACTGCAACAACAGCAAGCTGCCTGGGCACCATCTGTGGAGCGGCAGATTGTGAGCTTTGACTTGAGTCAGGCTTTTCAGGAGGACTTGGTGAGTCCAGGCACAAAAATGTCAGTGCAGCAGTCAAGAGAAGAGGCAAAATTTTCCTCAGGTGACTCTGAAATCCCCTCTTCAGGTGAGGAAGCTTAAATTCTTGTCTGTGAGCCTGTGATTAAGTGAAGTTTGTGAACTACAAAGGAAAGCTCAAAAATGTGAGTCAAGACATCTTATACCTCTAAAAGCAGGAAACAGAGGAGTGGACTTAAAATGTTTCTATGCCTATCGCTGCTCTGAGAAACAGGGACGAGGAACATGGGGTGGTCCTTCTACCATGGTGTTTAGCAGGAGGAGCAGGCTGTCCCAGGATGTCCCACCTGCTTGTTGGGACAAAACCTTTGCCGAAGTGTTTCAGCAGAGGTCAGCCTGCACTTGCTGTTGTGTGATGCCAAGAGAGTCTCAAACATGTAAGACATATTTCTGTTTTCTCCCACCCAAGTGCTGATTTTGAAAATTAAAAGTTTATCTAGAATGTGTAAATTCTTGCAATTTATTTACATGCAAATACAAACCAAAAAAATTAGTGTAAATAACTCTATTAACAAGGTATGGGATTGGAAAAGTGAGGAATTTGACTTCTCTTTTTCTGAACTCTCTTCTCCCTGCTGCCAGAGTCCCCTTGGATGGGTCAGACAGCTGCAACCCAAAGTACTCACATCTGTAATTCACTTTGCTGTGGAAAAAGTGAAGAGTAAATTCCCTTACACAAACCCAATTCCAGAAAGATGTTGTGAGACTCATTTAAGGATTTAAATTCCCCCAAAATCCTAAAATGAAAGGGATTTAAAAGGAAACACAGAACAGTCAGACAGGAAATTTTCCTTATGAATGTTTGTGGATCATCATTGAACAATGTAGAGTTTTACTTTGCTGCTTTTTTTTTCCCAGAAAATCACTGTTTTCTGAAGAAACAGCAAACCATTTCTTTAAAGGTGCAGGTGAAGTATGTTACAATAGCCACCTGATGGGCCTTTAGTAAAAACATTTAATTACATGTCAGTTAAGAATGGTTGAGACTGGGGAGCAAGGAAAGTAATTCATCCATCTATTCTAGGAGAGGCAGGAGCTGGAATGCTCTGTTTAAATCTCATTTTTATTAGTGTTAAGAGATCAGCACAGGGATTCTACCACTTGTATAGAAACGTTTGCTACAGCTGTTATTTTTCATGTACTGTCAAACTGAAAATTGCATTTTCCTTGACATATTTTACTGCTACCATTGTCACAATATCACTTGAAATTACTATAGCTGGAAGAGATTACGAGAAAATTAATGTTTCCTTCATTCATTTTGCTTATTTTGTGCAATTGACAGCTCCTTTTGGGGAGCTGAATAGTGTCTGGGAGATAAAGGAGGGGAAATATAAAGGAGGAAAAATACAGACTCAAGCTAATCTTGTGTTCCTGAGACCATTTCGCAACACTCCCGTCACTCAGCTCACCCTGGGTACGGACTTGGCTTGACCCCGGGCTTTTTGCAGGATGCAGATCTTGGCTCTGAGAGGAAACTAGTGCCAACACACCTCGCACCAGGGCTGCTCGTCCCTGTCCCACACGACACTGTGTTGTCGTTCAGGAGAGACTGGAGCTGGCAGATTAAAGAGCAAAACCGTGTGTAAATAAGCTAAAATCTGGAGAAAGGTCTGAAATCAGCACGTCATGGCCCCTTGCTCCCAGCCCTGTGCAGCCACAAGGGCTGGCCATGAGCCTCTGGCCTGGTGGGATGGCTGGGCAAGGGCCATACTGAGGATAAAGTGAACACGGAGGCCCCTGGGGAGGAGGCGGTGTTAAGAGATTGGGTTTTTTTTTTTTGTTTATATCCTCGAATAAAAGGATTTAGGATCATGGTCTATTTTACACTTCGAGGTGAGCAGTTCTACTGCTCCTCCACCTCGGCAGAGGGCAGCGCACGCTCTACGGAACCTTTTCCCGGGGTCAGACCGCGACCGCGGCCCCCGGCAGCGCCCCCTGCAGGCGCACCACATCCCGTCCCGCCTCACCACTTTCCCCCGCTCGGCTCTCACTTGCCTTTGGCGCCCAACCCGCCCCTCAGGAGGAGAAACCATTTTTCCCAACTACGTGGGGGGATCTTTTCTGCGAGAGGAAACAATGTCAGCCGTTCTCCGCTTCAGAGAAACTCCTAAAAGGCTAGAAAGGTACTTTAGGGGTCAAAGAAAAAAATAGAGACTGTTCCTTGAGGTGTCCCTTCTTGAGTGGAGTAGGGGCACGTTCTCTGTTCCGCATCTCCCCCTCTACCGGGTGCTGAATGGTTTGCACCGGGTCGGGATGGAGGCGGCTCCGCCGCCATTTTGTTTGCGTGAGGGGTGAGCGGGGCGCTGTGCTGGGAAGTTGTGGGGGTGGTGGCGACCCTTGGCCCCCGCCGAGCTGCCGTGCCAGGAAGAGGCGGTGAGGGCGGGCTGACCGACGGCAGGAGGCAGCGGGGCGGGCGCCTCCCCCATCCTTCGCAGACATGTACATCAAACAGGTAAACCGGCGGGGTCCAAGCCTCCTGCCTCCCGCGGTGCGGCCTGGGCCCGCCTGGGTCGGTTTGGCCCGGCCTGCTCGGTCTCTGGGTGAGGGACAGGTTTGGCTCCCGCCTCGAAGTTAGTGGATCCCGCAGGTTAGTGGCGGGTCCGAAGGTCTTTCCTTGGTTCGCCGTTGTCCCAGGGGCGTGGGGGATGGGGTGGGGTGGTGGGGAGACCACGGCCTCTGCCGAGGGAAAAGGGGGCGTCCCCGGTCCAGTTGCGGAGTAGTCCGCCATGTAGGCTAGCGGGTTCCCGCGGCTGGTTTCATTCATTGCAGGTGGGAAGTGGCGCTGGGAGTAGGCCCTTTTGGACCCGGGACTTTTTCGCGGGCTCTGTAGGGGCCCTTTGGACAGGTCAGCCCTGGTGTCCCGGCCCTTCGGGTGGCGGCCGAACCAAGGCCGGGAGTCTCATATCCACGCGGGGCTTGTACACAGGCAAGGGGCTCTCCTCAGCTGTCAGGCTATAAATTCTGTTAAATTTGTGGGTTCTCTTTATTTTTTTTTAATATTTTTTAAAAGCGTATGCCGTTTCAGTGGAGAAATGTGACTGTATCTCAGTTCAAATTGGTTCTGACTGCCCAAATTGGTTCTGACTGCCCAACCCCCGGAGAGAAACCTGTTACTTACTGTTTGTCTGGGTGATGCTTTAGGCCCCCGGGCACGGACTGTTTACCTTACTGTACTGCATCCTTGACAAGCAGTCTACTGCTCGCATCCAATTAACAGGGCCTTGTACGAACCTTTTCTGAACAGTTTTAAGACAGAGGCAATCATTAACGTTACTTCTGTAGTATATTCCTGCAGTTGTATAGCATAATGTATTGCACAGCATAGTTGAATTTTTATGACTGCTTTTGTACCACTGCCTATGCATGTTCATACAAAGCAGACAGGGATTCTCATTTCTCAGTGGACTCAAAACTTACCTTTCAGAGACCCTACAACTGACTTTAAGATGACTATTATGTTTGAAAGTACATGTTCTGCATAGAAATCATGTTTTCATTAACTATTTGCTGACTAGGGAGTATTGTAGATTCTTTTTGATTGTGTTTTAGTAAATCACACTATCATTGCAGGTGCTCACATTGCTTTAAGAAAGCTATAGAATTGCTAGGTTTTTTTGGCCATTATGGGTTTGTGTTTTTTTTTTCTTGAAAAGAATATCTTTTTTGTGGTGAATTGGAAAATTGGAATGAGTAAACATGGTTGCTGTGGCCTAGAATTGGTGACAAGACCTGAGTAAGATATGTTGTTCCCGTTTTTCCTTTGAAAGTCACCGATACTGAGGCAGAGCTTCTTGCTGCTGTGCAAGAAAGTCTGCCTCTGGCAGATGAGACAGGGTGGTGTTTTACGGGAGGTAAGGTCTGTGTTCATTTAATACATTGTCTTTAACTTGCTTTCTGCAATATGGATCATTACAGTCTAAAATCCTTAATTACTTCCGAAGCAGTTGCTTTGGCAGTTACTTAATCAGAGCTGTATCTTCCTGGAGGAGAGGATGCATAGACAGTTGCCATTCAGAAAAGGTTTAGATAGACAAAGCATTGCAGGAAGTGTCAGACTGTGCCTGACTATTCTGAAAAGAATAGCTGCAGTTGCTTAGGTCTGTTTGATGGCCAAGGATTTATAATTTTCTGCATAACCATATTCTTAGCTTCAGATACCAGTAATTAAATAATTTTGCAAAGAGGATTTGATAAGGAAAATATAGTGCCTGGGAAGACAATGACTATTGTCATCATGAAAAGTCAGAGGGCTGGAGCATCTCTCCTGTCAAGATGGGCTGAGAGAGTTGGGGTTGTTCAGCCTGGAGAGGAGATTCCTGGAAGACATTGTAGCAGCCTTCCAGTACCTAAAGTGGGCTTGCAGGAAAGCTGGAGAGGACTTTTTGCCGGGGATTGAAGAGATAGGACAAGGGGTAATGGCCTTAAGATGGAGTGGAGTTTTGGATTAGATATTAGTAAGAAATTCTTCCTTGAGTCACTGACACAGGTTTCCCAGAGAAGCTGTGGCTGCCCCTTCCTTGGCAGTGTTCCAAACAAGGTTGGATGGGGCTTTGGGCAACCTGGTCTAGTGGAGGGGGGGAGGGTGTCTGCCCCTCATGGAGGGGAGGGGGTTGGAATTTGATGGGCTTTGAAATCCATTCCAACCTATTCTGTGATTTCTGACTAAGTTTATTTGATGCCTTTTAAGTTTAATTTTTATACTCCAGTGTTTGATTTGCTGTTGGGTATAAAGTTTTAATTCAGTATTAGTGAGATGCTATTAATCCATTAATATGAACAGGTGGTAAGAGTTTTCTGTGATTCTTGATAATGCGCTGTCATGTAGTGGGAGAAAGACGTAAGACTGAATTTGATGTTAATAAATTGGGGCATTTTCTTGGGCCAGTCTTTTGTCTAGTAAATTTTGTGGACAGCTTTTTTTTTCTCCTGCCATTTGTATAGTGTGATACCAGAGTGTCACAGAATATGAATATGGTACTGAAGGTAGCTGTTCATTGAGTTGCCCAGGTGCACAGTTAATGCACTCTTGTAGTGGAGGGGGGAAGTCTTGCCCTAATGTTTACAACACTATTTCTAGACTTTCTGCTGAAATTTTTTTATGTGCTTCTCTGGCATCAAGTGTTGTGCTCACTTTCTGGAAAATAGACTGTTCTACTGTTGAAGATGTGAAAGAGGGGATCATATACTCAGGAAAATAGAAAATGGTAATGGATCTGTAGACCTTACAAACAGAACAAAGTCTAAATAATTTCACATTCTAAACTTCAGTTTAGAAATACCTTGGAAGATATTTTGCTGTCTTCCAAACAAGTTGTTCTTAGTTTATGATAACTATCACCATGAAACACTTGCGTTATTTTAACGGTATCTTGTTTCTGCTAGGGAAGAGCTGAGCAAAGGACATAATGATTAAATGTCAACTCTAGTCCTTTTGTAAGCATTCTTGCTGATCAGCAAATATAAAAACTTTTCAGGTGGTTGCTGTCTTTCTGATGTCTTACTGAGCATAGCAAAGCTGCTTGTCTAGTCTTTCAGCGCAGCTTTAATGGTTATGAAAGGCTGTTTAATGGTGGTATGTGCATTCTGTGAAGTACCGGGATTTTGTCATTCTGTACCTTGGCCTGGCAAACTTCAGATCACTAGTGAAATTGAATAGTTGAAATTTGACATTCTGCTTCTAGATGACTGCTGTGTGGATCCTGAAGTTATTTGTGTAGGTTTGTATTTGATTAGAAAGTGAATTTGCTGGAATCGAGATAGCTTGTATTTTTACTTTTCCCTTTAGGCTGCAGGGTAAGGCAAAGACTGTATTGCATGTAAAATAAGTAGAATCTGGTATAGTTTTGGGAGTTTGTGATTGTTCTACTTGAAGAATTTGCCAACAGGATTCTTATGCTGCATGTAGATTGCATAAAAATTGCATATAAATCTGGCCCTACTAGGATAAGTCTTGTTATATTTGAGATTTCTTTCCAGTGTGTAAAACTTGTTGTAAGTACATCTTTTATGCAGTTTGTTACATAAAGACTCTCAGAACTCTCATTCTCTGTGCTTTGGCCTAGATCTAAGTACCAGCATCTTTTTGTGATGTGGGGAGTTAAATCTGTACCTAAAGTGATGCTTAGGAGAGGGTATAAGTTTTGTGATGCAAGTTGCTGATCTTGAGCTAGATGTTTGAAGTGTGTGCGGGTAGGGAGATCAAGTATATTGTAATTGATGTAAGTATTCTAAAAAAAATAATTTACAATTCAGAAACTGCTCAAGAACAGAGATAACTTTGTTAAAATAACTTTTCATTAGGTAATTATTCAGGGCTTTCGAAGCTACAGGGACCAAACCATCGTGGACCCTTTCAGCTCAAAACACAATGTCATTGGTAAGTTCTGATACTTGTCTTTTAACACCAACTGGAGTTTTGCAGTTATTTAAGACAATGTTCACATTAAAGTCCTTTATACTTTTTAATATTCTGCTTACATTTTACGACTATTTTCTGGTTTGGAAATTTCTTTACAGTTGTCTGTAACATGTCACAGGGTGTGTTCCACTTAGAGCTAAGAAATGCTGGTGTTTAAATTGATGTGACAATACTGTGTCCAGGTCCTCAGAAAATGAGTAAGGTCGGTAAGCTCCTTTATATGTGCAGATCTCTGGATCAGCCAGACCCCCTTTAAAGCCTGTCCAGCAGAGAGTATGTATGGTGGTGTGTTTGTGGGTTTTTTTTCTGCATACACATATAAAAGCATTTTGATATGTAAGCACACTAGCTACTATGAACTGCTGTAGAGAAGATCCTCTTTCTACCAGCTTCAGAGAAATTAATTTCTGGAATGTGGGCTGTCAGAAAGGATAATAAAAGTTTCAAAATGTGGTTTCATAAATAACACCTCATCTAATATGTTTTCCACCATTCTTACATCTCTTCCTTTTTTTGGCCCATAGATGTCTGGTTCTGCCTTTTTATTTGTGTTGATTTTGGTGCTTGTGAAGCAACATTGAGATTTTTTATGTCCAAATGGACTGTTTTCAGCATTTAGTAGCCAGAATTTACTCTGGGACTGGAAAAAAATATGCATATGACTTGAATAGAATGTCCTCTTATGTAATGTTACTTTACTGGGAGCCAATGCTTTATCCAGGGTGGGAGAGAAGTCTGGCCTCACTATTTACACATTGGCAAATGAGGCAAATCTGGAGGGCATGTAGGCAGGAAGGGATGAAGTGCCTGGGATGCTCACTGCTGCTGGAAGGCAAGCAGTTTTGAAATTAATATTGATGATCATATCTTCAAGACACTGAACCTTGCTGAAACATAGCAGAATTAATGCTGAGATCACTGAACGTTAGCATAGTGCAGTGTTCTTATACCTTTATGTTTTTAAATAGAAATAGTATTTCTTCCAGTCTTTTTAAAACAAAACATTGCTGAATTAGCAAATTGAAGTTTTAAGAAGTTCATATTCTGCCTGAAGTTCATGCAGTCAACCTGAATGTACAGGCAAGTTATTTCCTTTGTTACATAACAACAAATTTTTCTGGTCCCAGAATTTGGTTTATTTAGGCTTACTGTTTTTTATACAACCAGGAGATTAGTATTAAAAAGTAAAAAGATAGGAATAAATAGTATTCATTTAACTATATTCGGAGTGTATAATAGTTTTGGAATTCTTAAGTCATTGTAAGGTGTTTGAGCTGGGAAAGAACTGTTCTGTACTTCTCAGACAATGATTAACTCATCCACCTACTAAGTCTGCTTCAATTCTCTTGAGATTTGGCTTGGCTGCGTTATATTTGGGCTCAGTTCTTTCATATTTATATGAAAAATTTAACATATATTGTGATCTTCACTCATGTCAATGTGAGGTTTACTTTGTGTTTTAATTCTCAGTAGGAAGAAATGGATCTGGAAAAAGCAATTTTTTTTATGGTAAGCACGGATTTCATAATATAATGGCATGGGGATACTTATAATTCCAGTTTCTTTGTGCCAGAAAATTGTTCTATCAGATGTTCCTCCTCAGCAAGGATTGGCAGATTGGTCATTACTTGACAGTGATGAAAGGCAGATAATGTCAATGCTCTTGTTTAATATTTACTTTCAAAATTTCCACCAATGTTTTCCTTGTATTACAAAGGGCCTTCTAAGATTTTTAAGTGGCAAAAGCACATTAACAGGAATATGATTCTAAAAGCCATCTACCTTGAAAACTGACTGTGATATTTGCCGTTAGTTTTTATATTCTTAGTGGCTAAATTCTAAGATGATTCCATAGTGGTGTGGCACAGCTTATACAACCTTCCAATGTACAGTTATGAGGGGTGTTTTTTAGGGTGGGAGCATCACCAGAGGAGCAAAGATGATTGTCAAAGGTGTTAGTGGCTTTCACTAGTCTTTATAAATTGCCAGGTTTTTATTATTGTAGCCATTTTTTAAACCTAGCTTGTGTGTTGTGTATTTATAGAGGGAAGCTCATGAGTCCCTACTTGTATAGCATTATTAATAGTTAAGCATTGAACTAATAAGCTGGTGACAGTGAGACTTCTTCGGAGAAATTTTGGTGTATAATAGGCTGAGTAATAAAGATCCAGCAGATTAAGTTTTTTAAAGAAAAAACATTTTAAGATATTAGCACCAGCATGACTCTACTGTGCAACAGTAAAACAGTATGTTTTGAGTTAAACTGCTGCATATCTCCCTGAAGGAAAGAATAAATCTTCTGTTTCTTTATTTTATTACTGATTTTTTTAATTTTTATTGCAGCAATTCAATTTGTCCTCAGTGATGAGTTTAGTCATCTTCGCCCAGAGCAGAGACTGGCTTTGTTGCATGTAAGTCAAGTGTATAACAAGACTGAAGAATTAGCTAATGTAATTGAATGTTAGTGCAAAAATGGTAAATTGCTGGGCTGTGGATATTTGTCATGGCTTAACCCTAGCTGGCAACTAAACACCACATGGCTGCTTGCTCAGTCCCCCACTGTGCCTCCAGTGTCATATGAAAGAGCCAAAAAAGACTATGAATGAGAAAACAAGTGGGTTGGGATAAAGAAGGGTCAGAAGGTAGAGCAAAAACTGTCTGTGCAAGCAAAGCAGAACCAGAAGTTCGTTCACTACTTCCAGTGGGCAGGCAGGTGTTCAGCCATTCCCAGGGAAGCAGAGCTTCATTGTGTGTGATTGTTACTTGGAAAGATAGTAACCATCACTCCAGATGTTCCACAGTTCCTCTCTCCCCTGGCTTTATATGCTGAACATGATGTCATACGGTGTGGGATATCCCTTTAGTCAACTGGGGTCAGCTGTCTCAGCTGTATCCCCTCCTAACTTCCTGTGTACCCCTGTCTGCTTGCTGGTGGGATAAGGTAAGAAGCATCAAAGAAGCATGCCTTGACTGTGTCAGCACTGCTCAGTAGCAACTAAAACATCCCTGTGTTATCAGCACTGTTTTCAGCACAAATCCAAACCAGAGCCTCATGCTAGTGACTGTGTAGAAAATTAACTCTATCCCAGCTAAGACCAGCACAATGCATTAAGCTAGTTCATTTTGAAGATCCTTAAACATTTTTTGCTTCCCCCTGACAAAATGGATTTAATACAAAGTAATACATTATGCTGATAACGCACATCAGTGAATGTGTATCCAAGTTTTTCAGAAATAGGTGTTGGATTGTATATAGATACTCTTGACTTTGAAATTATTGGAAGGAAAGGGTGAAGTGGGGTTGGGGAAGGGAGATGAATAATCTCAAAACTGGTCTAAGGTGGGCATTATCTAACCAAAATACCTCCTCTCTTAGGAAGGTACAGGTCCTCGCGTTATTTCAGCTTTTGTGGAAATTATTTTTGACAATTCGGACAACAGGTTACCGGTAAGTTGAATACACTACTTCAGAAAAAGATAATGGCTTCATACTCTTAGTATTTTAGTATCACAGAAGTTTTTGGTGTGATAACTGCTTTTAAGTCAGTTCTGGTGAAAAGTTCAATAAGCATTCTAGATAAGCTATACATAGTTACCACAAGCAGTTACGTTTACTGGATTTTTTTTTGTTTTTCTTAAGATTGATAAAGAGGAAGTTTCACTTCGCAGAGTCATTGGAGCCAAGAAGGACCAATATTTCTTAGACAAGAAAATGGTGACGTAGGTACTTCTTTTCCATAGCTGAATGAAACTAATACTATTGCTGTAATAATCTGTAGTCACATTGAACACTTGCCTCTCTTGCCTGAAATAAATTAAGTCTTAGGAGTTCCATGAGCAATACTAATTTATTTGTGTAATATGAAGTGCCAGTAATTTGACAGTAAGGACATCAGTCCTTGTGCAGCAGACTGTAGACTTTGTATTTACAATTTTATCCATTCATTAATATGATGTTTAACTGCTTACATAGTATTTCTTTCAGGCCTTTTAAAAATAGAACACTTGCCAGTTGTTTTGTATCTTTTCTTGTGACATCTTTACCTGTTTGTTTCCTCTACCCTCCAGGGTGCTTCCTAATCTGTTTTCAATCCTATAGTATTTTAGGTTTTTTTTTTCCCCATTCTTATTCTATTCACTTAATTTGAGAAATAAAGAAGTTTCTTCACACAGAGCTTGCATTGAACACTGATCATAGAATGTGATCTGTCATTGTGATACTTAACTGAATTTTTACAGCTGTCACTTCAAGTGTTTTTAATAGATTCACAATAACATTTCAGGAAAAATGATGTAATGAATCTTCTTGAAAGTGCTGGATTTTCTCGCAGTAATCCGTACTATATTGTCAAACAGGGAAAGGTAAGATATTCTACTTCCCATGCCCCCTGAATCACTGAATACCAAGCTTTATTCAGTTATTGCAGAAGTAAACCAAAACCTGTATTAATTTTTGTTTGAAACAGTTCTTGTAGATAATGCTTTTGCAAATAATACTGTTTCACCATTTGTGCTGGCTTTAAGAAAAAAGTTGTAATGTCTGTAATGTTGATATTGAGAAAAGTGGGTGGGGTTCTTTTTCCCCGTGGTTATCTTTTAATTCACTTTTCCAATCTTGCTTTTCTGTATGCTTCTATACAAAGCAAACTTAATTCCTACAACTATTCCATGTAAATTCATAGCTTTCTGGGCCTTAAGATGAGGCAGTAAGGTAATTGTAGAGAATTTTAAGAGGCTAAAAATACTGCCAATGGAGGACAAATGTTTAAGTGTCAGAAGTGAACAGACATCAGAGAAAGGGCTGATAGTGTGGCCTGTGTTATCTGGTCTTCAAGACCCAAGTGTTTACCAGAGCTCTTGAAGGACACAGATCTGGAGACAGAGGACAGAGTACTTGTAATTGTTCACAGGGTGGGACACCATGGAGACACTGATAATCCTTAGCTCCAAAAGCTCTTACTGAAAAGCATACTTGGAAGTATGCTTGGAAGGGAAATGCAGCATAGTCAAGGAGCACTTGAAGACAGAAGTAATGATGCAGCAGTACAGTCTTTCAAGTGTTTATCGGGATAAATTTTCCTATAGGGCTTAACATATATTTGGAAGAAGCAACTTCAACTGGAAAATCACTTGTGTTTTGTAGTGGGGAGTGATGCACATGAGTCTTACAGTGAAAATAGATGTATTTGTTTTAATATAAAACAAATTAAAAACACTTACTTTACTAATAGTTTACCACAACTGACATTCTGTTGAAGGAAAGTGAGTTTTGTGTTGGGTGTTATTGTATGACTTAAAGCTAGCTTAATGAGTGTTTCATGGCCTAAATTATTCCAAGATTTATAACACTTATATTTTGGTGGGTTTTTTTGGGGGCTTTTACACTATTTGTTTAAATTTAAAAGCCCGAGCTTGAATTTAGCTTAACATAATTTTGAGTGGGCATTGATTTCTTAGTTCACATAATACTGCTAGCATCATGACTTTTATCAATAACTGGTAGCATTTGAAAACAAACAAAATTTATTACAAGCAGAATGCTTGCCGTCTTAAAGTATTTGTCTCTAAAGGGCAGCATTATGGTATATATTAGGTCTCTGAATCTGCCTGCCAAAATCACAGGCAAACAGGCACAGCAAAAAGAAAAGGAAACAAAAACTCAAAACAACCCAAACAAAACCACCCCACAAAATCCTGCAGTCTTTCAGCTTTTGTGGTTAGCATGGCAGGCTACTGAAGTCTTAGATCTTGACTTTTCAGATCAACCAGATGGCCACAGCTCCTGATTCTCAAAGGCTGAAGTTGCTAAGAGAAGTAGCTGGTACCAGAGTATACGACGAACGTAAAGAAGAGAGTATTTCACTAATGAAAGAAACAGGTAAAAATAGTTAAAGGATTTAATGTTTTATGGCACACTAATTCTGCAAATGGTTTATGGCTTTTTCAGTGCAGCAAATTGTTCAATAGTTTTTATTTGTGGTATGTTAAACCATACAGCGTGTCACACTTTCTCCTTGAATGTTAAATTTCTCAAAAGGTTTAATAATGACTTCATCTGTACTTTCAGTAATAAAACCTTTTAGCTAGGCTAACAGGGATATTTGTACTGTTCAAATCACAAGTTGTGTCAGCTGGCAGTGATCCAAAAATCAGCATACATACTGCTATGCAAACACTAAAGTTTGTGGTTTGGTCTATAATTATTCTCTGTGTGAGCCATGAAAGTACATGTTTGTGTTGCCTTGCATAACTAGTATCAACAGTTCTGCTGTTAGGATGTTTTTTATGGTGACTTCTGGACATGGCTTCCCCTTTTCACACTTCATAACTATTGAGAAATAGTTAATCACTGGAGGAGATTCAGTAGCTTTAAAGGTGTAGGAATGTATCACAGTGTTTAACTGAGGTTCAATCTTTTCATCTTCTCTAAAGAGGGCAAGCGTGAGAAGATTAATGAGTTGTTAAAATACATTGAAGAACGACTGCATACCCTGGAAGAGGAGAAAGAAGAGCTGGCTCAGTACCAGAAATGGGATAAAATGAGGAGAGCATTAGAATACACGATTTACAATCAGGAACTTAATGAAACCCGAGCCAAGCTTGATGAGGTAAAATACCTTTGCTAATATAAAATACGAGTTCTTGATTTGATTGATAGAATCCCGCCAGAGTTCTTCACTAATGTAACATTTTTTTTCTGGAACTACTGCTAAAACAGATTCTTGATACTTAAGTTATTGGTGATATTTCCATACAGCTTTCTGCCAAACGAGAGACAAGTGGAGAGAAATCCAGGCAGCTGAGAGATGCACAGCAAGATGCTAGAGATAAAATGGAGGTAAAAATACTTTTAACAGGGACTCTTCAGAGGTGTGCGTTGGTTTGTGGGTGGGTTTTGGTGGTATGGTGTCTTGGTTTTTTGGGGGGTGGTTGGATGGGTAAGGTACGGTGTTTTAAAACTGTTAAATGATATTTTATGCTTCCCATTTGGAAATGGGAAAGATTTTACACTAGAAGGTGTGTCTTGATCTATCTCGTAACATTATTGTGAGTTTTGATATATACTGAGGTGTGCATGTAGTGTTTAAGATACTGAATACTTAAATTTGAATAGGAAATAGAACGACAAGTTCGAGAACTGAAGACAAAGATTTCAGCAATGAAAGAAGAGAAAGAACAACTTAGTGCTGAAAGACAGGAGCAGATCAAACAGAGAACTAAATTGGAGCTGAAGGCTAAAGACCTGCAGGATGAATTAGCTGGCAACAGCGAACAAAGGGTATGTAAGAGCAGCAAAACCTTAAAGTGTCAATGGCACAAGGCACTGTACTTGTACATTAAAGTTTTGGTTTAAGACTGTGGCCTTTCATTATTTTTTGGGGTTTGTCAGCCAGATGCCGTGGTTTCTTGATGTCTTTTGTGTGATACTTGGGGATTGTAAACCCTAATTCCTGTCATGATACTTAAAAGGAGCATGTAGATGGGAGGAGAATCAGATTTTTACAAGGGTAGATAGTGGTAGGACAAGTAAGAATGGATTTAAGCTAGAGGAGAGAAAGGTTTAGATTGGATATCAGGGGGAAGGTCTTCACAGAAATAGTGGTGAGATGCTGGAACAGACTGCCCAGAGAGGTGGTGAATGCTTCAACCCTGGATGTGTTCAAGGCCAGGTTGGATGGGGCCCTGGGTAACCTTGTCTAGATCCAGGCCTGGAGGTTGGTGGCCCTGCCTGTGGTGGGGGTGGGGGTGTGTGTGGAACTTTGGGGTCCCTTCCAGTCCAGACCATTCTGTGATCCTTTACTTATCATGCTACAACTTGCAAAATCAAGCACCTGTAGATTTTAGTTGCTGCAAGTATTGGGAAGGAGGTTTTTTTTTTAACACTGATTTGAACTCAGCTGTTTGGTCAATGCAGACTTTCCTTGCTTGCGTAGTTTAGCCTCTTGAGAAGGCTTAATTTCATCCCTCTTGCTGCCCTGATTAGAATGGAATTCTTTTGTTAGGTGTGAAGCAATGTAATGTTAGATAAGCTTAAGTATCAGATAGTATCTTACAATTAATTTTTTTCAAAGTGTGTATTTATCTTATAATACAATTCCTGATACTAATTTAAATACTGCTTTGTTTGACTTCCAGAAAAGGCTGCTGAAAGAGAGGCAAAAGCTTCTTGAGAAGATCGAGGAGAAACAGAAAGAATTAGCAGAAACAGAGCCGAAATTCAACAGCGTAAAAGAAAAAGAAGAGAGGGGAATTGCTAGGTCTGTGGCATTCTACATTGAAGTAAAAGCATTAAAAACCCCACAAACCCAAGACACTGTCAATACTACTCTCATGTGCAGTTAACTCAGAATTGTTCTTGTTGCTTGAGAATGGAGTAGCTATACTTACCTTCAGATGGCCTTTAGTGTTGGGGGGAGCAGTATTTATTGATGAAACAAATTTTTTTTTTTTTCTTAACCACTTTTGTGGGCTATCATTAACTTTCTGTCGTGTGAAGGGTGATTTTGTGACTTAAAACATGATCCTTTTTGTTACTGATTTGACACTTGAATTTTAGAGCCTGGTTTGGCATGTTTTGAAAATTCTTATGGTAACTCTTAAAGCTTGCTTATAATAAATTCAAAATCTCTTTAAAATACAACATGCCTTTTCCTTCTCAAAATAGACTTGCACAGGCTACACAGGAAAGAACAGATCTTTATGCTAAACAAGGTCGAGGAAGCCAGTTTACTTCCAAAGAAGAAAGGGATAAGTGGATAAAGAAAGAACTGAAGTCTTTAGATCAAGCCATCAATGACAAGAAGCGGCAGATTGCAGCTATACACAAGGATTTAGAGGATACAGAAGCAAACAAGGAGAAAAATCTGGAACAGTACAGTGTAAGTTTTTAGCTTATTGATATTTTTGTGAGAATGGTTAAACAATCTAATCTTGGATATTTAAAATATAGTTCCTATTGCAAGGAAGATGAGACATTCTGGTTGGGTGTGATCTTTTAATAATATATTACTGAAAAACCTGGAGATAAACCCTAAAATCTCTTTAGCACTGCATCTAACTTCACTCTTGCTTTTGACTTTCTGCAAGGTGCCTGAGTTTTCAGGAAGAGTCTTAGATCTGCCTTGCTTTGTCTGTTGAACATGGCTATTTCATATAGATAACAACTTGGTTTGTTTTTCAAGAAGTCTGTGTTGATTATTTTCATCTTCAGGTACTTTCCCTGTTGCAAGCACCACAATTGCAGCTGGGTAGAAGTTGCATCCCTGTATTTGTTAGATAATACTGAGACAGATTAATCTTCTCAGGGGTTATCTGCAGATCTTTTGCATTGTAATTTTCCATTTAGAAACAGCTCTTCAACTGAAAATACAGTGGGACAATCCCAAAACCCCACTCGTAAGAGCTACAGGAGTGAAGAGCCTGCACAATGGGAGAGTATCCAGTGCTGCTGTCCTGCATGTGCTGATAGGCAGTTGTCTTGGTCCTTGATCTGTATATCTATCCAAATCAAGGATCAGTGTGACCAAAATCTAAGAACGTAGTTGTGCAAAAGTGATGATGTTCTGCCAAAATACTGTTTAGATGGGCCCCACATTAACAAAGTGATGATTCACAGAGCTGGTCAATGAAAGAAATGGCATTCAGCACCGACTGTAATGGTACTATACTGCTCAATATGAATTCTGTAGAACTGAAGAGGTTGAATTTGAGGTAGTCTTTGATTTTTTGAACATGTGTTAATTTTTCTCAGGAAGGTTGACATGCTTAAGCCAAGAGTAGTATAAGTTTTTGTTGTCCAGAGGGGAAATGTCTTGGGTAAGCATAATGGAGAACTTGTAAAGCTAGGATAGAAAAACTTGTCTGTGTTTGGAGAACACAGCTAGTTCTTCTTGCACAGATAACTGTATGAAAACAATATCTCAGGGCTAGCACTTGGATGCTTTGAAGAGTGTTAAGCAAAGGAATGGTGTCTCTGCGTTGGCTTCCACAGCTGCTGTCAACAGTATGCTGTTTTAAAGTACTAGTACTGCTGGAAAGCTGGCCAAAATTTTTGACTAATTGTAGTATGGTATGGTATGCAAGACTAGTATATATGTTCTTATCACAGATGTTACTTCAGACCATGATTACACATAGCTATGTGTAAGATAGTCACTGTTTTGATTCAGTTTTTTACTGTGCCTTAGTGAGCAAGCCCTTGCACTGTAGTACCCAGATGCAGTACCTGCTTTGCAGTCTTCTTGACAACTTAACTTTGTTTCTGCTTCCTTAAAAAGCTGTATTTATTCTTGGCACTTTGGCATTTTGTTGTAAATTAGGTAACACTTGTAGGAATTGTTTCTGAACTGTGAGTAATAATTGAGTATTGGATAATCAAAATATTTTTAATATTAGCTATAGTTTCATGCTGTTCTTTTCTTTGTGTTTAGAAACTGGACCAGGATCTTAATGAAGTGAAGGCTCGTGTTGAAGAATTGGACAGAAAATACTATGAAGTGAAAAATAAAAAGGATGAACTACAGAGTGAAAGAAAGTTAGTAAATAATTGAAATATGTCTGAATCTCACTTAATGTGAAGGACCCTAGCTGTGTAGTTGTTAACATGGGATGTAGGTATGTTTTTTTTAAATATAGCCACGTATGAGCTCCTGCACTTCGCTTTTCTGTTAGATTAGTGGTCTTTTAGAAGAATAATAATAAGAAGAAAACCACTTCAGACTACATTCACACTTGAAATATTTTAATTACTTTTGTTCTGTAGTTATCTATGGAGAGAAGAGAATGCAGAACAGCAAGCTCTTGCTGCAAAGCGGGAGGATTTAGAAAAGAAACAGCAGCTTCTCAGAGCAGCAACAGGAAAGGTAAGACACCTTGTATTTGAAAATTCCCGTGGAAGCTTTTCTTCCGATTCATAAAGGACAAGGAAACTGTCATATTTCAGATACTACTATATTTCTTTTGGTTATTTTCTGACTTTTGTAATTAGATGGACAAATTATATTTGTAAGATGAATTTTTCAAATATTTGCAGCTCTGAAATTATGTGAAAATAAGTTTTCTGAGCTCAAGGTAATTGAGGAGAGGGAAGGGGACATTCCAGAAATTGAATACTTCTAAAATGTCTTCCAATAACTTTTGCTTTTTTTAAAAAAAAAATTTAAAGACCCTGAAAAGTGGCAAACCCAGATATTTAGGTATCTTCCATTAGACCTGTGGGTTAGTTAGTAGGAACTTGGCAATGAAGAACACTATGACTCTCAAAGTGAAATGCAACTTCTTACTTCCATGTCTTTCAATTGGGGCATAATAATGAATTTTATTTTAACAGGCCATTTTAAATGGTATAGACAGCATAAACAAAGTTTTGGAGCACTTCCGTCGCAAAGGCATAAACCAGCATGTTCTGAACGGCTATCACGGCATTGTGATGAATAATTTTGAATGTGAGCCGGCTTTCTACACGTGTGTTGAAGTTACTGCAGGGAACAGGTAATGACATGCTTTTAGTGTTACTGAAGTTAAAGAAGCTGCAGTGTTACACTTGCTGGTGTCAGTTGCAACTCAAGGTTTTATTATTTTGAATTCGAGCTTGTGTTTTGTTATCGAAGAACCTTATGTTATACAGCTGTGTGTTAACCTGGTACACAGCTAAAACAACCACAGCCTCAGAGAACAGCTCACTACCACCTTCCCCCAGTCCTCTGGGGGACACAGTAGAAAAGAAAAAAGTAAAACTTGTGAGTTGAAGTAAAGATAGCTCAATAGGTTAGAAGAGAATAGTGATGGTGGTGATAAAAACAGTATGTGAAACAAGTGATGCACAGCACACTTGCTCACCGCTCAGAGCTGATGCTCATCTTGTTCCTGAGCTGCCCTGTCTCCCAGTCATCCCCCACACACAACTCACCCCCCAGTTACTATATTGTGTAGGATGTCATATGGTGCGGAGTATCACTTTGGCATATTAGGCCTGGCTTGTGTCACCTCCCAACTGCTACTCGTTTGAGAGAGGCAAATATTCATCATAGTTCTATTAAAAATTAATCCTAGCTGCTCTTGATCTTGACTGAAAAAAACACACAAAACACACACCCTTCACCCCCCACCCCAAAAGAAAGTCCAGGCCCACACTCCTGAGATATATCAGCAGGACTGTTAGTATTGAAGGCAAAGCTGTATTGGACAAAGTAGACAAGGTAACTCCCAGTGTGGAGAATTCTACAGTAAATAATGCCACCAATCATAGAAACATTTCACTGACACTTGCCAATCTCATGGGTGAGGATGGTCTCTACATTGTCAAACTGTTTTTTAAAAGCTATCTGAAAAGTCTTTTGAGTGTAAATGGGTCTCTGCAACGTGTACTCTAGATATCAGTGACTGTTGGGTGATCTGTCACTTCCTGCAGTATATGAAAACTCAAATTAATTTTTCTTTTTATGGGTTTGTCCAATTCATGAGTAGTCATACATACTCTTGTTCTAAAGAGATGTAGATGGTGTCATAAGAGCAGGAAAGAAGACAGAGGTGACATGAGCTTGCAAGCTATTACATAAAAATGTTGATGATACCACAGTTTCAAAGGCAGCCCTACATCTGAAACATCTGTGTCTCTGTGAACAAGGGTGCCTTCTCAAAGAACTTCACGCTCCTCTGAATCGTGTTATACCTAAAAAGGCACAGCACAGGGAGTGGGGGGGAAACCAACCGAAAAAAACAGCAACAAGCAAACTGTAGTTCAACTTCAGTGATTTTTTTTTTGTTAAGTTTCTCTGATGCTAGTCCCAATTATGCACAGGGAGACAGATGTCTTGTGTAGAGGCTTAAGATGCAAACTCTGTAAATCCACGCTAAGAGGACTGAATATTGTACATTGAAATTATATGGGGAACAGAGATTTGCAGTTGAATCAAAAAGGCTGTGTACAGTGGCCCTGAATGTATATTGAGCTGCTTCTGTGACTGAAGGGAGAAATGTAAAATTATTGGCTGATTGTATTTTAATGGGAGTGAATAGAGTGTATCGACTTGCTTATCGTAGAGCACCAAGTTGAAAACCCAGTGCAGCTTTACATTGATATGTTATTTAATGGTACCTGCATACTTTACTGTTCTAAAAACACTAACATACTTGTATGGGAACAGTTAAGTTTTGCTAATCTTTGGCTTCTTAATTAGGTTATTTTATCACATTGTGGATTCTGATGAGGTCAGTACAAAGATCTTAATGGAATTTAACAAAATGAACCTTCCTGGAGAAGTTACTTTCCTCCCTTTGAACAAGCTGGATGTTAGAGATACTGCTTATCCAGAGACTAATGTGAGTTAAAGTTCTTTTTGAACCTTCTTCTACTTGGTAATGAAAAAGCTGCATATTTTGGATTGTTTGTGCTATTGCTTATTGCCCATCACTTGCTTTGTGGCTGAATGCATACAGGTAAACACTACCTCTAATGTACACTTCTCAAATTAAAATCCTCTGTTATAGGAAGTTACTTTACCTTTCTAACAGATATTTGTTCATTAAGCTTTTTAAATTTACCTGAGAAAGAAATGGATGATACTAAAAAGAACTAGGATTTTATTGTAACCTGATAATGGATAATTGCCTACATTATTCTTTAAACTGAGATGCTGCCGTGGACAAAAGCTGAAGAGCTGTGGTACATGTAACAGCTATGGACAATTTCTCAATGTTATGATAAAGTGTCTCGTATTTTTCTAACTAAAAGTGCATAAATAAACCTTCAGTGGCAACTATTGAAAAAGTAATTCTGAAATAAATTTCAAGAAGGTATCTGCCCTCATTTGAGACTTGGATAGTGAGTCAATTGTTGGAAGCAGATAAACGTCTACACAACGATCATGGTAGAATAAGTTCTTTAAAAAATACAAGACTTTTTTTTTTCCTTGGATAAACATAGGGGAAAAAATGAGTAGGAAACAATCAGACTTCTAGCATGCTTACTTTGTGAGGCCTTTACTAGTAAGACTGGGTTAATGTTTATGTACTGCTCTACAGAAAGGAGTTATTTTTTTGAGAAAATTTTACTGGCAATTTATGATACTTGGTCATTTTATGTCAGTAACATTTTAATACTTGGATGAGATTCTCACCAGAATCTTGACTTGACGTTCAAACATAGCTGTTAAAAGTTAAAGTTGCAAAACATTACACCTGACTTGTGTACAGTATTTGTGTTTGACTTGGGAATGTTCAGTCAGCATGTCATTCTTTTGCCAACTGACTGCTTTTTATTTCCAGAGTACTGACAATACTGTGCTTTGAATTCAGGGTTTGACATCCTGTATATACATAGTCGATATACACAACCCCCGGATTTTTCATTCTAGGAGTTTTTGATTGTGAAGCCAATGCTCAGTGAATCTGAGATGTGCTAAACTTTAAGTTCTTGTTAGAGTGCTAGAGTCTAGAATATACTCTTGATGGTAGAGTGGTTATTTGGGGGTATTTTTTTTTAGAGCTTACTTGAATTCTGTGTATGTATGACTTAGTTGCAATATAATTGCTGTATTTCTAGTGTTGTTCTTATTCAAATCACTGTTCCTTTAGGATGCTATTCCTATGATCAGTAAACTGAGATACAATCCAAGATTTGACAAAGCTTTCAAACATGTTTTTGGGAAGACTTTAATTTGTCGTAGCATGGAAGTTTCTACTCAGCTGGCCAGAGCTTTCACTATGGATTGTATTACTCTGGAAGGTAAATACTGCAATTTTATAAATCATTTATTGCAAAAATTAAAAAAAATAATCCCTGGAATGTGACACTCACTAGACATGGTCTGATAGTGCTGTCAAAATAAGATTAATTTAGATAATACTTTATTTGATGGATATGTACAAGGCTGCATTTGGTTAAGTATAGTGCTTAAAAATAGAGACTTTCTTCCAAGTTTTTTTAGTATTATCTAAAGGTTAGCCCTGTCTGTCCATCCTGAGAAGTGTAAAGCAGATTGGGTTTGTACTCATGCAATTTGTTTTATGCAATTTGACAGGTATTTGTCTTCCCTGGAGTATTTATGGTGTTCCACAAATGTGAGGCCCAGTATATGTGGTGTGAATATGTGGCCTAAATTACTGATAAGTGCAAGGTGAACTCTTTTGTGTACTGGAATTTAATGTTCCCTAGAATAATTATCTCCTACTACTTGCCTGTTGTTGCATGGCAGATTCCCTGCAGGGTTATTGTTGTCTCATTGTCAGGTTGATGTTAAGAAACAAAAATTCCTAAGGATATTTGAGGAGATGACTAACTTTTTAGTAATAGCATACTCTGCAAGTTGCAGATGCTGCTAATTACTCAGCCTCTCTTTTGTTTCCTCCCTCGCAGAAGATCTGAGACTTTTTTTTCTTAAACTGGTGGTGCTAGGCATTGATATAAGTAATTTTTTTTCCTTAAAGCTGCATAGTTTCAGATCTTAATTAAAAACAAACAAAAATTAGCTAGTGCTTACAGGTGATTATAGCAGCCTGTTGACCTTGAGGAGGAAAATACACTTTAAATTGAATACAGAAAGAAACATCTCCCTAATTACTGTAAATGTAACATACATAGCTACTGATGCAATGCTTCTGTAGGTAGTTGAACTGTTACAGTTAATCTGCTAAGATGTATTGTAAAGACTGTTCTGAATGTTATTGTGAGCATGTAGTGTGCAATTCACTTGTTCATGTTCTTAGGTGATCAAGTCAGCCATCGTGGTGCTTTGACTGGAGGGTATTATGACACAAGGAAGTCTCGGCTTGAGTTGCAGAAAGATGTTAGAAAGGCAGAAGAGGAGCTTGGTGAACTTGAAGCAAAACTCAATGAAAATTTACGCAGAAACATTGAAAATATCCTTTTGTTGGGAAAAGGTTGTGTGATGACAAAGCCTTTGTTTTGTGGTTACAGTAATACCAGAAAACGAGGAAACTTTTGGTAATGGTACATACTAGCTGTGGCATTTTGCTTTCACTGTTGCTTGTGCAACCTGGTTCTGCATGTTATTTTAGGGATTTTAATAACAAAGAAATCATTGGTTAAACAGAAACAAAAACACTGTATGTGAAAATCAGTATACAACCAGTGACAAAAACAATGTATATGTTTAAGAATCTGTTAATGAACCTAAATTGCATTGTGTTTTAAAAATAATTTTTAGATTTGTACGGTAAGTTAAGAAATAGTTTCTATTCCATTGCTGTTAGTTAATCCCTTGGTAAAACATCCATACCGGGGAAACTGACTGAAAAACAGTAATTGAAGCACACCTTGTCCAGTACTTTGCTTCAGAGAGGCTAGCAGTGCTTCAGGAAAAATGAGTTTCAGTAATCTGTTCCTGTTAAAATTTGATCTCTGAAGGTTAGGGTTTTAGGTTTAAACCCTAAATTAGGAAGTTTTCTGTTCCTTCTGGAGTTTACTGTAGGTACTATAACCAGATATTAGTGTTATCT
The DNA here is from genome assembly GCA_013399135.1 of Heliornis fulica. Classification (NCBI taxonomy): domain Eukaryota; kingdom Metazoa; phylum Chordata; class Aves; order Gruiformes; family Heliornithidae; genus Heliornis; species Heliornis fulica. The sequence continues at coordinate 1,141,607 of VXBZ01010969.1, read as the reverse complement.
TTTGTTAGGTCTCACTGCTGCTTCTGACTCATGCTTTATTTTTATTACTTGTGTCCTGAATTGGTGTGTTCCATTGTCCCAGTTGTGCTGTGGGAAGGAGATGGACGGCATAATATTATAATTAAGCTCTGAGTTGCTTGAGGTCTTGGTATTTTCAGACTCTTTGTACAAGAATTCAAGTAATTGTCACCTTTTTCTCTAATCCTTTTGATGCTACAGTGTCCTTTTGAAATCTAATACTGAGAGCTCAAACAAATGAGGTTCTACAATTTTCTTCCCCATTATCGAGGTCATTCTGTCCTTTGAGCTGAGCTACTTTGGCCTGCAGCAGTGCCTTAGAGACATTTTGGGGACAGCAGATAAGCACAACACTGAAGCCTGTGCTTGGATTAACAGCTGATTAGCAAAACTTTACATACCTATGTCTTGTTAAGTCGGTGTAAGAATGTCAAAATAGTTTAAATATGATTTTTAGACTGAATGTGAACTAGCTTTACATGCACCAGCAGTAAGAAATCACCTGTAAGCAATGTGCAGGACCCAGTTTCTGTATCTACAATCAAGTATTTAAGTATGGCATTTTCTTCTGTCTTCTTTTTTAAACAGTGGATGTGTAGGTATATGGCTTTAAAAGGATTTGTGCAGAGGCTAATTTTAACACTAATCCCAGTGTGCATTGTTCAGGTAGCCTGCTTTTTGTAACTCAGAATGGGAGCTTGAATTCCTGCTGCTTGTAGTTGAATTCCCTGTTTAACTGTTAGACTGTTTTCAGCATAGCTTGACTTTAAATCAGGACCGTCCTTTTGGAATGAGAACTCTTTTCTTGTGATTTCAGTCAAAAATCTTTAGGCCTGGGTTTCTGAGGGATATAGATAGGGTGCTCTGTGGCATGCCCTTCAGCTGTGGTAGGTCAGGGACTGTAATACAAGATTGTTCCTGCAGTCTGACAGTAACTTACAGAATACATCACCAACAGACCTCAGTTGTTTTGAGAGTAGAGTCCATTCCTGCCAACTTCCAGTTCTGTAATTCATTCTGTTTTCTCAAAATGCTTAAGTACATAGTGAAGTGCTTGGGGTAATTATTTAACTTTAAAGTCACTGAAGTTGATGCCATGTTAAAAAATATGTTGTTGTAGGAGTAGTGTGAATACTAGTGATTCTACATAATTTAAACCAGAGTATTCTGTGAGCTCTGTGCCATGACGTAAGCCATTGTATCAAAATCAGTAAGAGGAAGTTATGCTCTTTATTTAGAATTGAATAAGGTGTATTCTAATTTTTTTTTTAATGTAGGCGTCTGCTTCTCTATATTTTGTAAGATGCGAGTCTTCCTTACTGGTTCAGATGTATCCCTGTGTTCTGAGTGATACATCGTAAAGTTTACAGATAGATGAAGCTCTTCTGTTCTTGGTGTTGACGAGAGTGCTGAAGTTAATTTTGTTGGTGGTTCTTGATTTCTCCTATACAACTGAATGTTTTGGTTTTGTAGAATCCTTTTTTATTTTGACAGCAGCTGAATATGCCAACTAGACTAAAAAAATGAGGGTTCTAGTAGTTGTAAAATGCCTTTTAAAGCAAGGACAGAGTTTTCCTTAGCCCATGGTATGGATTAATAATGAGATTGACCAGCTGATGAACCAAATGCAGCAAATTGAGACACAGCAGAGAAAGTTCAAAGCTTCTCGAGACAGTATTTTGTCAGAGATGAAAATGCTGAAGGAGAAAAGGCAGCAGTCTGAAAAGACATTTATGCCTAAGGTATTGTATTGGGATATCAAAAGCTATTACTTGTTTTGCAGTAATTGTTTCATTAATATTGCTGATCAATTTGCATTCTTTTCTGGTTAACGTGATAATATGAAATGTTAAGAGATATTTCACAAATATGTTTAAATAGAAAAGTGAAATAATGTAAGTCTATACATTGTGTTGACAAGTGATTCTGTGTGATATCTGTTCCATAGCAACGCAGTCTGCAGAGCTTGGAGGCAAGTTTACATGCTATGGAGTCAACTAGAGAATCACTAAAAGCAGAACTGGGGACTGACTTGTTGTCTCAGCTCAGTCTCGAAGATCAGAAACGCGTGGATGCTCTTAATGATGAAATCCGACAACTCCAGCAAGTAAGGAAGTGAAAATGTGTGACCACTAAATGTGGTACCTCTCTCAACTATGAACTTATTTTTGTTCCTTTTCATGGGAAAAGGATGAATACAGTGTAATTAGTGTTTTGTCACTAGTAGGTAGGAACATTTGGTGTTCTCATCTGTAAAGTCTATTTGCGTGCTTTTCTCATGCTTGGTGAATTGTACTAGCTGTATTGCCTGAGAAATATGGCTCTTTATTTTGCAGTCATCACACTTTCCTTGCTCTTGCTCTGACTGCTACACAGTTAGGTACCATCCAAAAGAAATGACTTGCAGCATGGGGAAAATAAAGCAATGCCTTTAAGCATGTGGGAGATAAGATAGCAACTGAAGTTTGGTCTGAGGCTTATATTGGAAAAAATACTGAAGTATACTCTGAAGTTCTTCTGGGTTTAAGAATTGGATTCAGATGCTAGCACTGGGTTAGAAACTTAATTTTTACAGCTAACTTAAATTAGGCAGCTGCAAAAATACCATTTGGTTCTTTCTACCTGTTAGTATGGCCCAAAGAATTGTGATGATTTTTTTTTTAGTACACAGGTTGTGTAAAGACTGGTATTTTGGTAAAATTCTTTTAACAAGCAAACTAATTATTTAGGAGTCAGGGCAATTAACATACTTTGGTTTTTTTCCCTCTCCCAGGAAAACAGACAGCTTCTGAATGAGAGGATCAAACTAGAAGGCATTATCACGAGAGTTGAAACATATCTCAATGAGAATCTGAGAAAACGCCTAGATCAAGTGGAACAAGTAAGGATTTTTTCTTAAATGTCCTTTTTCAGTCTGGTTTGTTTCTAGGGCTTTGGTATATTAATAATTTGATAAATATTCATTTGTTACTCTGCATTATCTGTCATACATTTTGTTTCCCTGTATGCAAGTAAAGTATGGTGTTAAATACCAGCACAGTATTTTAGGCATGCGGTTTTTTTTTACAGAAGTTCTACTCTGAATACATAGCCTGTGTATAAATAGGACAATCATAATGACAGATTTGTTTGAAAATTTACCTGATCTCTAAAACTTCACTAAAATATTTAACACAGTTACACGTACAGTACAGAAGATAACTTGTTTGCCTGGCCTATACTTTTGTTCACCTTCGTGCTGAAGCTTCCTGGCATTTCCTTTGTCCTGTAGGAACTGAATGAGCTTCGAGAAACAGAAGGTGGCACAGTTCTTACCGCCACAACGTCCGAGCTTGAGGCTATCAACAAACGAGTCAAAGATACGCTGGCGCGGTCAGATGGTTGGTAGCATTGGGTTTTTCTTGAAAGAAAATTCTCCAGGGTTTTGGAAGTTCACACATACTGTATTTTGGTTTAGAGATAGGACATAATATGAGAAGTAATTCTTAATTTTCAGATATGCTGTATTAGTTACATATTGTGTAAAACTTTTGGATCTTAGTCCAGAAGATAAGTGAATCAAGGTTTTGTGCACATACATAAGAGAAAGTGTCTACAATGGCATACTGTAATGCCAGTAAGTATGTGTTGGTGATAATAGACTTCTGGTGTCAGGACATAGTACTTTTGAACCAACCTTCGTACAGGTATGATCTTCTGTAGGTCAGACCAAATTCAAGAGCAACTATTGAAAACCAAGTTGCTGTCAAATAGGAAATAGCATCTATATGGCTCTAAGTGGTTTAGACTTTAGCAATACAATGTCAGTATGTTTGTTAGGGCTTTTAAAAAGCCATTTTCATGGGGAAGAAAAGTTTTGTCTTTAGTTTGTTTAGTTTTGTTTTTAACTTTTTATTCCTTAATAGAGTGTATTTATGTTTCATAAATACTTGACTGATTAAATGCTCATGTTATGTAGTCCTGTAAGACTTACCACTTTGGGTTTTTTGCTCTCACCTGTGATCTCAGATCTGGATAATTCCATTGACAAAACAGAAGCAGGAATTAAAGAGCTTCAGAAGAGTATGGAACGCTGGAAGAACATGGAAAAGGAGCATATGGATGCCATTAACCATGATACAAAAGAACTTGAAAAAATGACTAACAGACAAGGCATGCTCCTCAAAAAGAAAGAGGAATGCATGAAGAAAATCCGGGAGTTGGGTTCACTTCCACAGGAAGCCTTTGAAAAGTATCAGACTTTAAGTTTAAAGCAGGTAATAAGTGTGCTTGGTTTGTGTTTCATGACCTGAAACATGTATCAGGTACGACTTGTGTACCTGATACAAGGGTCAGGTGAGGGGAGAATTGCAAGTCGATTTGATACATTGATATTTTTCATTTGCAGTTATTTCGCAAGCTGGAGCAATGCAATACAGAACTGAAGAAATACAGTCACGTTAATAAAAAAGCTCTAGATCAGTTTGTGAATTTCTCAGAGCAGAAGGAAAAATTGATCAAAAGACAGGAGGAACTGGACAGAGGCTACAAATCCATCATGGAGCTGATGAATGTCCTTGAGCTCAGGAAATATGAGGCTATTCAGCTGACCTTCAAACAGGTAACAAAATGGCAACAGTAATCAAGACATTAGTCTTGAAATCAAATTGTTGCAGCTGTTTGGGAAGTAGCAGATACCAGCTACATTGTTAATAAAAAAGGCATTATGTAACTAGAGTCTTGCAGTGGTTTTTAAAATAATGAAAACCAGGTTATTTTAAATAGGTGCTTATCTTGGTTGTGTTACAGCTTCAGCTTTGCTTTAAACCTCTTAAATACTTCCTTTCTGGTGAACTTCTTTGTACTACCATAGCCCTTTCTGGGGAATGTCAGGTAAAAAACTAAGCCTGGAAAACTGATTTAGTGCAAAGTAATCCTTAATGTTAGGATCTGAACTACTGAGTGTGAGAAATGTTGTCAAAAGGTCATTTGCTGAACCAAATGTCCTGTCTAATCTGAAGTTCATAACTGTTTTAATTCTACCATTTCCTTGGTGTGGGGAAGGGGAAGCAGAGAAGACAAAAATTCTCATACTGTAAGAGTGTTTGGCTTAGATTATTTTAAACTGTGCTCTCTATAGCGTAGGTCTTTCACTTCTTAAAAATTAATGTGGTGGCAGTCTGCTTCGAAGCAGATACTTGATGTGATCGTGTAAAAACAGATGTTGTCTGTGTTTGATGTAGCTATGCAGAAATGAACTGATGTATTGACTCCTTCCTCCTCAGGTGTCAAAAAATTTCAGTGAGGTATTCCAGAAGTTAGTCCCTGGTGGCAAGGCCACCCTAGTGATGAAGAAAGGCGATGTGGAGGGCAGTCAGTCCCAGGATGAAGGCGAAGGCAGCACTGAGAGTGAAAGAGGGTCTGGATCTCAGAGCAGTGTTCCATCTGTAGACCAGTTCACAGGAGTTGGCATAAGGGTAAAGAGAAGTATTTGTGTTTCAGTACTCGGTACCCTGAATATCTGTTCAGATTGCCTTCTAACGATATTTCTGAAAGGCAGAATTTGATCAGCCTGTTTTGGGTTTTTTTAATATAATAGCGAGTGATGGTGTGGTTTCAGTGTTACGAAATCATCTCGTTGTTGCATTGTTTTCTTAGGTATCATTCACAGGGAAGCAGGGTGAAATGAGAGAAATGCAGCAACTTTCAGGTGGACAGAAATCCTTAGTGGCCCTAGCCCTAATATTTGCTATCCAGAAATGTGATCCAGCTCCATTTTACCTGTTTGATGAAATCGACCAAGCCTTGGATGCCCAGCACAGAAAAGCTGTTTCAGGTAACATTTATTCATCTTCACTGAGGTTGAAGGTGATTGACTTATCATCCATGATACTTAAAATTAAAAACTCTTAATCATAAAGGCACACTTTTTTTTTTTTTAGTATTCCTATTTGTGTTAAATTTTAACTTTGTGCCTTCTGAAGTTTTTGTGAACTGGGTTTTAGGTAGAAGCTGAAGGGGCTTTAGCTAAAGTCCCTTGGTGTCTAAAGGGACATTTTGTGCTACACTTCAGTGTGGTGGAAATAATCCTCTTTTGAAGTGTTACTTGATTTTTAAAAGGAGCTTTTAGCCCATTGCATTGTGGGAAAAGTGCATCCTTTGTTTTTCATCATTGATGTTTAATACCCCACTGATTTTGCTGAGTGGCTGGATTTGTCAGAGTTGATACTGGAATTAATAATTACAGGCCTGGTATGGATCCTTTCTTCATTTGTGGGGTTTGTTTCTTTTTTGACCCAAACCCTCATTTTGAATAAGGAATAGCAAACTCTGCCTGTCTCATATTAAGAATTCTCCTGCATTATTGAAAAGAATACATGAATAGAGAATTTTTGTGTTCTTTTTTAGATATGATTATGGAACTTGCTGAACATGCTCAGTTTATTACGACAACTTTTAGGCCTGAACTGCTTGAGTCAGCTGACAAGTTCTATGGTGTAAAATTCAGAAACAAGGTAAATAATCCATTTTAGCTACAGCATTTACCGAGGGCCTTATCAAATTGTGTGTTTTGAGACTTGACCTAACAAGAGTTCAGAGTGAATCAGTCTTATTTCAGTGATGGATTCCTAGTTACCTCGCAGTCTTGTGTAAAAGTGATCTCCTTTCTGAAAAGTAATTTAAATATCTACAGACATTCTTTAAGGGAAATTAGAAATTGGTAATAAGCCTGTTTTGCTGAGTCTTGGACTCTTCAGAAATAAGACTGCCCTACTGTACAGGAGATGCTGTAATAACTGTATGCCACTTTCTGTTCCACCAGGTTAGTCACATTGATGTGATCACAGCAGAAATGGCCAAAGACTTTGTAGAAGATGATACCACGCATGGTTAAAAGAATTTGTACTTACTGCTTGTTTGGAAGTTGTGTATAGTGCTGTTGATGCCGGGGACCTGTAAATTTTAAATATGAAGTATTTAGTCCTTGTTTAAAATAGTTTTTGAACATACATTTTAACCAAGACCCCAGAAGGCTTAGTTTCAGAGGAGCTTGAGTATCCATTTTGTCTCTGTTGCTGTATTTTATAAAATAAATGTTACCTTTATACAGTACCTGTAGTTTGGAAATTTTGTTCTCTTCCCTTAAATCCTCTGTAAAGTGTTTTGCCATTTTAAAGCTTTTAATAAGGAATAGCCTCTAAAGTATAATGCCATAATTTATATCGCCTCTATTGTTTTTTTAATGACTTCAATTAGAAAGATAGATTTTATCACTAACTTGTATAGCTTAAGTTTTTTGTTTATATTATCTTAGAGGATTCCACGGAGGTGGAGTAAATACTTTTGGTCATACTGGGGCTGCATGTTTCAGAAGTACGAGACAATTCTTCCAAGCTGTATTTACTTTTTTTGCCTTTTTTGCACTTTGCCAATAGCAATGGAAAACTACCCCAGATCTGTACTTGTCCAAATCCCTGGTGTTCTGGTTATTGAATTGAAAAATTTAAGTATCAGAAGGTAGTGTGGAGTCTGAGAAGTCCCCAGACCTGTCTCAGCAAAGATCACGGCCCTTTTTTTTNCCCCCTGGCCCTTTTTTTTTTTTTTTTTTTTCTTTTCCCTGGTACCCTTGCCAGTTCAGCAATTATTTCACCATATCCTTTCAGCCTGAAGGACTGGCATAACTTGAGCCAAGTGACAGTCACCAGTCAAACTTGAAGCATTTCCCACTGTAGGTTTTTGGCAAAGGAATATTGAATCATTTGATGTGGTTTTCTGGAAAACATAAGTTTTACCATGAGGCATTTATTTGTTAGCAAAGCAGTTGCAAAAAGAGGATCAGTTAGTATTGTGTGTGTGGTGAATGACTACTGCAGTAAGTCTCAAACCAGGAGGAGGAGGAGGAGGATGTGTCTGTTACAGCAGAGTTTTCTATACATCTCGCTACACAGGAGACTTTTCTCCCAGTGAATAGCAGGTAGGGTACAAAATATGAAACAAGCTCTAGAAAGCCAAAGCAACCCCAACAACTTCCATCATTTTTAGTGTGTGAACAGATGTTACATTTGAGAATCTGTAAGAAGTTTGACATTTATTCTCTGCCTGTGTAGCTCTGGATATGAATTTAGGGTGGCTGCAGAGCAGAGCATTCCTGAATTTACAGGTCAAACAAGGGATCTCAAAGTCCAGAGAAGGACCTAAAGAGTGTAGCCACAGACTATTTATAGCTAAGGTTACTGATCCAGTGCATGTAAGGACACTCCTAAAGTGTCTGTAATCGATGACCATAACCTGGCCTGAGGAATGAGCAGACTCTGCTCTTGGCCTACTCAGCTTGCCAGTGCTAGGGCATCAGCTTGACAGTTGTTTTTGGTTTTGTTTTTTTTTTTTTTTTTTGAGAAACAGTTCAGAGGCCATGAAGCTAATTACTGTGCTTGTTAAAGTGTCACACTAAAATCCATTTAAGACTGATCATTAATTTAAATAATTCATTAAAGTGGGAGTAGATTAGAGCAGAAGGGACTTCGTGTGTGTACAGTGCTCAGCATTACAGAGCCCAATTACAGCTGAAAAACTAACTTCAGCCATGTTAAGGGTTTTTCTCTGGGTTGAGTCTAGCAAGAGTTTTGTTGCTAAGCACAGTAGGAAAAAGGGTAACTCCAGTAAGCTGGTGGAAACACCAATGAGCACTGGATGAAACTGTGTAGGGTGAGAATAGACAAGTCTTCAGGTGTTGCTTCAGTTTCCTGTCTGCTGAAGACCCAAGTTTAGAACTACTTGCTCAAAATCTGGCAGACTCATCAAGGCTTTCAGAACCCCTCTTCAAGGTAAGTTTTGGGGGTGATTGTTATTGTTTTGTCTAAACCTAAATGGGTGCTAGTCTGTCCTTTAAAAGTGACATTCCTAGAGAGGATACTGTCAGTGACCTTTCTGAGAAGCTACTTTCTAAGCCAACACCTTGTTACCTGTGAGCACACCCATCCTCAGTGCTGTGATTTATCTGCTCTGCAGCCACATCCTGTGAGTTAAAAACCCCTTGACAGCATCAGTTCCTTTACCTGGTTCCTAGAGTTAAGGGCAATACCAGTAATACTGGCATGTATGGGACTGGACTGGGGAAGGCTGAAGTAACCTGGCACCTCCAGCTGTCAAAGCACAGCCTGTGTGTGGTGCTGCAGCTGCCTTACAGTGAGCTTGGGTTGTTAAATGGGTGGAGTCAAGTGTATTGCTGCGCCGAATCCACACCAGCTCACTACTGGAAAACAAGTGCATGAGAGCTGAGTGAAAGTAGGAAAACCACAACCTCACCCTTCGCTCCATGTCTGAAGGGAATTCCTTGGACAAAGGAGGAAGAGTTGTCAGAAAAAAGACAGTACTTAAAGCCTAAAGGAGGGGTTTGGTTTTCCCCACCTGTTTCTGACCATGGTTAAGGTCATGTTACAGGGTGGTAGAGATGCACCTCACTCACAAGAAAGAAGCAGTGAGGTATATTATTAATAACTAAGTTAATTGTTAAACTACTGTTGTATTTGCCAAGATCTGATGGCAAAGCACACTGGATCGTTTACTGCATAGAGGCACAGGGTCAGAGACCTACCAGGGAGACCCTCCCCTGTGGTTCTGAGAGGACCCCCTTGCTTTCTCAACTCCTCAGAGGAGTCCAGGTGCAGCTGGATCCAATCCCAGGCCCAGACTTGGTCAACAGTTCCTGTCTAAAGGATTATGTGTGCACAGTTGCTCCTTTGTATCACTCAGCATGCTGAAACTGAAAATCTTTGCTTACTCCCAATCCACTCACCAAGTATCTGATGCAACAAGGATCCTCTCACCCTGGAGGAGTAACATTGACAGGTGTCCCTACTCATGGAGATCCTGGTGTGCAGCCTGCTTCTGCATAGGAGAATTCAAAGTGCTCTTGGTCTACTCACCTTTTGTGGGAGCAAGGTGCTTGAGTAATGTTTGCATACTGACTGCAGATGTTGGTCTCTTCCACTGGTTAGTGGACCACTGTCTCCAAATCCACTGAGACCTAAGCAGCCATCCTGACCAGGTGCATCCATTCCCACCCCCACTGGTGGTTATCACCTGAGCACCCTTTCTGGGAAGCCCAAGTCAGTTGGGAGGGCAGGAGCACACTGTCACAGGTCTTTGCTGGCTGTGCCCTAATGACTTGCTTCAGGTGGCTGCATCAGTCTGAAGGTGTGATGGGTTTCCAGGGTGTGCATCTGTTGTGTTCTGTTTGTGATGTCTCATCCCTTGTCCACTCAGTGTTGTAGGTGACAATTGCGTTTGCTGTACGCCAGCGCTTTAAAGTCTTCCTGGAATCCCTGATAACAGGCTTTGTTGAGAATTGTGTCCATGAGCTTCTTCACAGCTACCCATTCTGGTGTCCCCCACTGAAAGTTCAAGGGAGAATTCAGTGAAACTGTATGCTTGCCCTGAGCTGTAGGACATCCCAGAAAGTGTGGACATTCTGTGTTGGCCCATGGTGTGCCTGTCTGTGCCCAGGGAGCCTGAGCTTAGATGTATTGACTGCAGTATCTGTGTTATCAGCAGATGCTTCTTGTAAACATGGCCTCGAGGGGCTGGTGGTTGTATTCTGGGTACAGCTTCTGTCACCCTGTGTGGTAGGAGGCAGAAACAGAAAATGAAAAACGATACTAATGTATTTTGATTTTTCTGGTTTCTCTTGTCCTGCCAGTAAAACACAACTGCTGTTTCCTGGGTGTCCACCTGGGGCTGCGTTTCCCTCTGTCAGCTTGAAAGTCAGCTGGGAAACGCGGCTGGTGGAACGTGCCTGTCCGTATAGGTGTTCACTGTTCCTCTTCTCAATTATCAACGTGTGAAACTCCCCAGCTGAATCACAGATCATTTCTGGCGTCTTATGATAGTTTTCATCTCTAGCAAGCATTCAAGTGCTCTCTAAGATTAACACCTTTGAGTGACCTATTTTTAATCTCATGTGAATGTTCTGAGGTGCAGTTTGTAACTTTGGGCAGGAGATGGAGCCAAACTGGACTAAATGCAAAAATGGAAATTTATTGCTCCAGTTGAAGGAAAACCCAAAGCTCTTCTTCGAGTTTTTTCAGAATTCCAGATATTGGTATGGTGGGCATGAGGATCCTGAACAGAGAAATACAAATAGTTTTATGTGGACAAGAGTGTAAGGAAATGGGGAATGAACTATACTTTTTGCTTAAAAATTATAAAAACCTTTAATATCTTGATAGTTTGCCAAAATTTTCTTATTGGGTGCCATTTCAGAAAAGCATATGTATAAACTTCTGTAAAAAATAAGTTTAAAGAAAAGTTTGGAGAATTCTTACAAAAAAGTAAGAATCCAGTTCCTCTTTGAGAAATTACTGATGATCCTTTGTAGTGAATGCAAGTCATTGTTCTCTCCTTGCAGCTGAACCTGCGGGTGTGGGAGGTGATGATTCCCAAGGCAGGGATGAACAGAGGGGATGAGCTGCTCCTGATGAAAATCTTCCTTCAAATTGGTAGTATGGAGTGATTTACTCCACTGAAGTTGGCAACTTCTGGACTCCTCTCAGCTGCTCCTGTCTGAGCATCCTGATCCACAGGCACACAAAAGCAGTGCTGGAGAACAGCTGCTCTGCTTCTGGAGCACCAGGTTCCAATAGATAACAGCTCCTCACCTGGGGGAGGGGGATAAAGACATCTTTTAATTGACTCTCACTGGATCCCTGATGATTTTTACAAGCTGAGAGTCTCCAGATATTGTTTCAAAATATTTTCCTAGAGAAAGGTAACCTTAGACCTTGGAAAGTCTTTATTTCCAGCATCTGCTTTCATTCCTCATTAGACACAATGGATGCTTTTACTATTTCCCTAATAGTCAATAAAGTGTTCACAGTAACAAAATTAAATCTATTCACATTGTGCTTAAGTTCATTTCACTGATGATACTGTCTTATTTTTCAAAGAGGGTTATTAAAAAGTGGATTTGGTTCTCTTGAAAAGCATTCCTCTCAGTGCTGTTATAAGCATATTTGGGGATTATTTTAATTGGAGGCATTTTTCGCCTTGATTGTGGCGTGATGTCTCTTCTCCCTCTTACAGTCGGCTGCAGAGCAGTGAGAAGGCAGTTAGGCTGAGATCTTTATTTCCAGTTGTTCTGCTTTGCTCTTCCTTCAGTGCAGTTTTTATTCTTTCCTTCTCCTTGGACTTGGCTTTGCTCCCTGTAGCTCAGGAGGTGGCATCTCTCAGTAACTTTGATAGCCTCAGGTTCAACTTCTTAGTTTGCTCTCTGCCACTGTGTTTTGTCTCAGACAAACTTTCTTCTATAATACAGCCACAATGATGGAGAAAGTAACTTCAGTAGTCCTTGGATTTCCTGCAGCTTGAGCTAAGTGTGAGCTGTTCAGTGAGGATACATTTAGCCTAATAAATCTTGCAACAATGTTGACCCCAGTGTCAGTTTTCAGGGCTAACTAATCAGCAGCCACTTCATGTTGCAGTTCAGTTCATTATTCTCCTCAAATACCTCCAAACCTCTCTTGGACAAGGCAAAGAAGAGCTTGTGGATTTCTTACTATAGTCATCACTTGCTTCTGGGGTATCTTTGTTTCTCTGTGTGGAAATGTAAATATGAGAAGTGGAGTGCACATTCTCAGGTTCTGATGCCTGACAGTTCCTGCTTATGGTGGGTTTGCAATGTGGCTTCTTTAAGAGGCAGCTAGAAGCTTCTTAGGGGTCCAACAAAGCAAATGCCAGCTGTGCTCCCAAGGCCAAACTCCCAAACCC
>VXBZ01010969.1:1105135-1128408 GCA_013399135.1 Heliornis fulica | reverse complement strand
CCCATTCCCCTTGTGCCATCCTGGGGAGGAGAAACATCATGAATAAAGTCCAGTCTGCAAAGAAGGGAGGGGTGGGGGGTGGTGTTTTAAGAGCTCTTTGTACTTCTCATTATCTGACTCTGGTTTCTCTGTGTGTTTCTATAGTGTAATAAATTAGATCATCTTCTTGCCTTTCTTCTGTGTTGAGTCTGTTTTGCCTGTGATGCCCATTACAGAATGATCTCTCCCTGTCCTTATCTCCACTCCAAAGCCTCTCAACATGTATTTTCTCCCCTGTCAGCTAAGGGGAGTGATAGAAGGGCTTTGGTGGGAGTCTGGCCTCCAGATAGGGTCAAACCACCACACCGCTGTTCTGGAAATGAGATCTTTACCAGGTAGGATCAGCATTTAGAATCCAATTTAGCAACTATGCCCAAGAAGACGTGTCAGTAAGATGTTTTGGTTGCAGGACCTCAACAATACAGCATCTGCATGTACTTACACTTTAAATAGGAGGAGATGGCGTTCAGACAGAGAAGGTGAGTCGGAACTACACCAGCGAGTTGCTGTTGGTGCCACTGAGGGTTCATAGGCAGATGCTGCTGGTGCTTGGAGGGCAATGAAAATCTGCCTCTGTCTCTCCAGAAGAGCTTGAGCTTTTCTTGAAAGTTCAAAGATAAAAATGCATCCATGTCCTTCACTGTTCCGATCACCCAAACAGCATTTAGCCAGTGGATGGTGGCCTTCATAGTGTGGGGGAAAACACTTCATCCCCAACTTAAACTGCAGGGAAGTCTGAGCTTGTAAACTCATTTCTGGTCAGCTTTAGAATTCAAATGTGTAAATACTGAGTAGCTGGAACCTCGTAAGTACAACTGTGTTTCACAACACTGGCTACTCAAAAATGAATTGTATTTCCCCCACTTGGTAGTTACCTACAGACTGACAGACTGTGCAGCAACCAAGCCCATACTTGGACTCCTCTGTGTAGCTGCCCTAACAGCTAGGAAGGGATTTATAAGTTTGTGTATATCTATGCATATTATGTATAATGTTATTTTTCACTTTGCCATAGTGATATAGTCAATATTTTGTCTGAATTGGGACTGAACAGCATGTTTTTACTGTTATTTGATTATAAACACTGTGATGTAGAGGTGGTATTTACACACAGTTCTTGTAATGCACTGTTCTGGTATCTAATACTTATTTTAAACCCCATCTTTTAAAATTTTGTTATTTTTTTTTAAATGTTCAAAGACCAAGGGCTGGGACAGTTCTGGAGTCCTATCATTGTCTTCCCACAGCACTACCATATAGATTTGTTACCAGATAACAACAAATTTGGGGTATTCGATGGGTTACAGTGGTATTATTTACCTTGAAAATTTGCTTTGTTCTCTGGTTCATTCAGAGAACAAATTTCCAAGAGGAAAAAAACCCTGGACCAGGCAGTGCTCTTGAGACCAAGTTTTAGATCACTTGTCCCTTCTTTGTCTTCATGAATCCTCTTTTACCCACCGAGATAAACATGCTGAAGTCTGTAAGATGGCTCTGATGCTAAGGAAAGAGGTTCAGATGAGTTCTTAGGTAGGTCGATGGAAGCACAGCTCAGAAGCATGATGACAATCGAAGTTCTTGTTTAATGAGAGGCTCCAAAAGGTGAGGTCACAGCTGTATTCATAGGATGTATGTAAAAGCTTTCACTCACAATGGTCTGTGTATCCAGATTAAGTCTGTGAAAGGTCTCTTCCAAATTTCAGGATAAATAGGAGAAAGGAACTGCTTAGTTGTGCTCCCTCAGAAGAGGTGGGGAAGTAAAACGGCTGGGACTGTAGTCACCTGAACCCCTGGTGACCATGTGGAGTTGTCTCCTAGGGAGACACCTCCCTCTGCCACATAAGGCATCAAGGCTCCCAGCTGTACAAGAATCACACCAAGACAAGATACAGTACATGACCTAAATATTCCCTCAGCATCTAGCATAAAGGTAAAGCAAGCAGACCACAAGCTGGAGGGGGCAGGACTGTTTTTGTGAAGTAATAATCTGGTGGGTACCTGGAGTAAGCAGGGAAATCTGGTTTGCTTTTCTGTTTTTTACTTTCTCCTACCCCCTCCTCAGGAGGCTGGCACTCTCTCTGTGTGCAGAGTAGGGCTTCAAACAGTGAGTAAAACATTCCCTGATGGAATGGGAGCCAGCTACCAAGGCTCACAGTACGCTTCTGTGAGGGTGTCCAAGTCCCCCTTGTTTGTGAGCTACTGCAGGAGGCGGCTCGGGCTGATTTCTGGAATGTGCAGGGGAAAGCATGGATGGGCACAGCTGGTGTGATAAAACCAGAGAGGAGGTTCCCAGGACAGCCAGGCGCTCGGGGCGTTGTGCTTGGCTTCACCGCCTCAGAGTTGAAGCGAAGCAGCTTCGCGGTGGGGGCTCTGAGGAAGCAGGAGGGTGTGTTGTGCTGGTTCTCCGGCGTGCCACGAGCCTCCGGAGTCACAGACCTGGGGACTGGCCGTCAGAGAGGCTCTGATGGCCAGTCCCCACACGGATTGTGCTTGGACAACTGTTTGCTTATTGAACTGGCCTGTGCAGAACAAGTCACTTCTGTCCACTCCTTCTGAGGTCACCTGGCAGTGAAAGGAAACCCACTGCTCAGTGAGTTGCAGTCTCAGATGGGTGACAAGGTTTTGCAGTTATTCAGTGTGCTCCTAAAGAATCCCTGGCTGAGGCTGTGGGGTCTGCAAGTGGGTTGTACGCTGGCTGATTGGGAAGGTTATGTAAGTAGCTCTCGTGCAGAGCATAGGTGCTGTCTGGTGAAGAACAAGGGGCTGGACAAAGGCTGTGACCAAGCTCTCTGGTACTTGGCCTGGTGGCATTCAGCCCCTCAGTGGCTGCTGGTGATTTTGATCTCTTGGAGCAGTGTTACTGATGCCACTCTGTGTCCTTGCTCTCTGTGAATTTCCAGGTTCCAGAAGAATCCAAAGCAGGGTCCAGGATGCTCCTTCACTCTCTTTGCAGAGGAACCAAAGACCATGGTTTGGGGAAGCCTCAGTGTGGACTGCACGCCATCCCTCCCAAGCAGCGTCACCGGCACTGCTGGTTCCTATGGGCTACTCTGCTCTGTGTCTGAACAACCCTATTTAGCAGGACACACAATCAGGCAGCTCCAAGTGGGGAAGCTGTTAGGAGCAGAATTATTTTTTAAAAAATAAGGTGTTGCAGGAAGCTGATTAGGTACATGGTAACTAGAAGCACATACATGGACAATTTATTTATACATTACAGAGGCATCACTTACAAATGAACCATAATATCCTGCCAGTCCCTAACTCCTACATATTTTTCTTTCCACCAGGTCTTGGATAATGATTCTATGAACCGATTTCCTGAGAGCTGAGCACCCTTTGTGCTTTGTAGTTTCTCCTGACTTTACCTTTCAGGAGCTGTGCAGGGTGGCTGCAGCATGGTGTGTGTATAATGGCTTGGCAGGTCTCCACAGTTGTGGAATTTACAATCATTGCTCTGTGTGTAACGCTTGGAACAGCTTTTTTTTTTTTTTTTTAATTTATTTCTGGTGGATGATGAATTAGGCCATCTGTCTCCAATGTCTGCTGACCCTTCCTCACAGTCTCCTCTTTCCTGGTATGTTGGCACTGTCACACAGTCAGCCAGGGTCAAGGTCTGGAGCCTGGGTCTGTGACCTTCACTGCTGAGACCACGATGGCTCAGTCCTCAGTTTCCTAGGGTAATGCTCCAGTATGTTGTGCACCCACAGGGCTGAGATGCCACGCAAGGAGGAGGGATCCATTTACAGATACATTAAGAGTGCAATAGTGGGAGCTTCCTTCATGCATGTAGATCATACTTAGAGTACTACTTTTTTTTTTTCTAGATCTAAAGTTAGAGTAATCTTTCTTTTTTTTTTTTTCAAAACATAAAAGGTGCACTTGCTGATTTGAACCAAAATGGTAAAGCACACTCGAAATCAAATGAATTGAATATAGGTCTGGAAATGTTAAATGCAGATGCACTTAGACATTATTGAGACAGATGGAAGCTTTGACGAAACAGAAAGCCAAGCAAATTTGTCTTGGCTCATTCCATTTTGCCCCTTGCTTGCAATGAATATATATGACAGGGACATATGTACCAACAGTCAAACAGATACAGAGGTTTATTTCCATAAACCAAGGTAGCATTAGTAACTGTTGACCTTGATCTAAAGCTTTCTGAGATTAATGGGAATTTTTCTACTGAGTTTATTGGGCTTCGGATTAAGTGGAGAGATACAAAAGACTTTACCTAAGAGCTTGTGGTGGTAAAAGATCTCTGAAAACACTTGGGGAATCCTTGGGAAGCTTTTCTGTAAAACAGCTACATCTTTTCCATGTGAGTAAGACAGAAGTAAGCTTATTTACTACTATTGGCAGTCACCGTAGGGGTATAAATGAGCACCTGTGCGGTGCTGCAGGGAAAGGACTTTCATGGTATTGCTGGTGGTGTCACAAAATGATGAGTCAAGTAATAAAAAAAAAGTGAGACTGTATGGAAATCATGGGGCTTTGTTTGTTTCCAAATAGGCAGGAGGAGGTTCCTGTTTGATGCTTCTCTTTTTGCCTTTAAGGGTGCACGCAAACCATGTTCAAAGCAGTTACCCAGGAAGGCCACAGGTTTCTTCTTAACTGAAAGCTGAAATTTCCACCCAGTGATATGACTCCATGCCACAGTGCTAAAAGGTGTACAGGCTATCATGAGATTTGCATCGGTGACTTTGGAAGGGGTGATACAGAGCTAGCAGAGGGAATCGTGAAACAAGATTTAATGGAGCTGACGAGCGATGAGCAAGAAGGGTGAATTCCTGCTCATGGAGAGTAATCAAAACACAGCATTTGATGACAGAGCAGGTGTAGGACTGGAAAAGAGTAACTCTGTTGACATTCTAGATTACCTCTGACAATGAAAAAATATGAGTTGTGCTATGCAAATTCCATGCACAATATTATTTAGTCCAACAATTCCAAAGGGGTTATTAGTTTCTAGCTCTTTTTATTATTTTTTTCCCAGTTGACTGATTTCAAGTACATGTTTTTGCACTTGTTCAGAGTTTTGTCTTGTAGGTCCAAGCAGTTCTGTCTGGAGGTGAAGCAGCTTCTGTCACCCTGGACGATAACTGCAAGTACAAATAGCTGCTCTCACCCCTTGAGAAGAATCCAGCCTCTTTTAAACATCAGAGCCTGCCTAGACTTGACTATAGCTGTCTACTGAGAGGTGAGTTTTCAGCTCCCAGATGAGGCCTTGCACCAAAAGGTTGGTCTTAACCCTTAAAAAAACCCTTAAGCCTCCCTTTTTGTGACTTTCCTGGGACTTACTATGGAGTGACCCAGAGGGAGAGAAAACAGACAGACTGCATGTAAACTCAGTGTGAAGAAAAAGGCTGGGGGATGGGGGAAGTGGGGTGACTAATAAAAAGTTTAAGGTTTCCCTATGCTTTTGCTAATCTTGAAGTGTTAATGAGCCTTTGAGATTGGACAACTTTTGATCAGTTCTCAGTGTATACACACCATAAGGGATTTCAGTTTCAAGAACAGAGATGGGCTTATGAGTTGATAGAAAAAAAAATTAAACATTCCCTTCACTGCTGCTATGCTATAATAGTTCCTCTGTCTTAATAATCCCTCAAAGACTGAAGCAGAAAATGGTTTGCTCCTCATAGGGAAGAAAAGTCTGGAACCATAAAATTCAGATTGCTTTCAGACTTCCGTCTCTCGGACTTGACCA
Organism: Heliornis fulica; assembly: GCA_013399135.1. NCBI lineage: Eukaryota > Metazoa > Chordata > Aves > Gruiformes > Heliornithidae > Heliornis > Heliornis fulica. Next base: position 1,122,656 of record VXBZ01010969.1, on the reverse strand, counting down.
ACTGGTAGAAAACTAGATGACATCAAAGCATATGTGGAAAGGGGCTTATTTAATTTTGAAATTTATTGGAAATTATCACATGTGGTTGTAATGCTAACAGCTGCTTTCATGTCACTTTGCTGCAAAAGAGCGGCATTATGTCTGGATCAGGGTATGAAAGCTGGAGCTGTGAGCTGCGATAGAGATGTCAGCTGAACTTTCTGGGATACACAATCAGTTAATTCTGCTGTCTGTGCTACATGTGTTGTAGGCTCAAACGTGAAGGAGTTTGGTTTTGTAAAGTAGTACTATTGTTACAATGAATTAAATGAATTCTTAAATTAAAATAGTTTTACTTAAAAGCCATTCAGGTGAGATGCAAATAGCAATCCTTTCCTAACAAAGAGTTGGAAAAATACCTATTTTCTGTACTATTTTTTATAAGACCTTAGAAATATACCTACTCAATGTGAGTTTTTATTGTGCAAACTTGGGATCTAGGAAAAGCATAACCCTTTTTGAGAACAGAATAGGGAAAGACAGTTCTTTGGGCACTCATTCAGAAATGAGAGACCTCAGGGTGAGAGTTCACTAAAACATGCCCATTTCCACAGACCTTTGTAATGGTGGGTGCACTCTGCTCCATGCACTGATCCCTCAGCTTGTTTCACCTATCAGTCAGATTGATGTGTAAGGGTGGTGGTAGGTGGTAAGGTAGTTTTGTAAGAAACTGAAATGGGCTATAGCAGTCAATTTTGAGCTAAATTCTCCAGGATACTTGGCTGTAATTTTCCGGTTCAAATCCATCCTGGTGTTGAGACCTGAATAACAATTTTTATTATATTCATCATACCAATTATATGTCATTGCAGATTTGATCTGTAGTTGCTATTGATCTCTAGGAAATGGTATGGCAAGATTCTATCTGTTATTTAAAATTATTTGAGAAGGCAAAAAGAAATGCTTTCTACAGAATCAGGAATGGACATGAGGTGGAGCAACACACACTAAACATTACGGAAGTGTCCGAATGTTCCACGGGAAGCTCAACCCTTCTATAACTTCTACACATTGATCTGGGTCATAGTTTTTTAGGGAAGGAACCCCAAATATAGAAAGTAGTTGCAGTAAAAATATCAGCTGCAGGCAAACATGCATTAGTTTTGCCAGCGAATCTACTTCCATCTGGTTTAGTGGTCCTCTACCACCCGCGATTTGAAGGTCTTACCACAGCTACAGGGCACCTCAAACAATTTTTGGAAAGCAGACAGTGAAAGTATGCCTCTAACGAAGCAACAAGATTCAGGGTACAATCTATTTCTGAAGGATTATCAGGGGCCTTGGGCGTGCAGTGAGAAGCAAGGCTGTAGGCCAAGTGCTTTCAACCCCTGTCACTGCAATAATCCTTACAAAATGTGCCGTCTTACCCATCTAATTGTAGAACTTGCAGGGAAAGAGAATAATAAATCAAACCCAAAACTGTGGGATATATCAATAACTGGTCTATAAATTTAAATTGTTCCCAAATTTTCACCTAAAAGCACAGGTCCTTATAAAATGCTGTGAAATCCAAATCCTGAGGGTTAACAGTTCTCTACAGTAAGACTTTAACAGTATCCATGGTCTGTAAATCATGTTTGTTGATCCCTGTTGGACTGTATCTGAGATGGCTTGGGCACTTGGTGTTCTGTTTGTTTGAACCTTCTTTCCACAAAAATTGACATCCTTGTAACAGCACCAGGAACTCTTATTGTAGATGATTCAAAAAAGTTTTAAGGCTAGTCATTGTGGTCCTTGAGTTGGGGTGGTGACAGAGGAGAAGACCACTCACTTGCTGCCTAGCCTGTCAGGAAAACTGACTGGGAGGTCGAAGGGAAATATTGGGCTGAGAATAGTCTGGAGGAAGATTTAGAGCCAGGCAGCATGCTGATCATGAACTGTAGGACTGCACAGCCCTTGCTTTTGTGTCTAGGATGTTGTTTTCTCTGAAAGTCCTCTGGAATGTTCAGAGAAGATGCTGAAAAAACAGCTTCCCCAAGCGTATTATGCAATCTATTATGTTGAATTCGAGCTGAAACAGCCCATCCAGTGGGAATGGGTTTGCTTTCTGTTATCCTTCCAGCAGAGGTTTATCCATGTGTGCTGGAAATTACAACATTAAATGTTCCAGCATGGAAATTTTGTGTGAGGATTATCAGACTTAAGTTTTCTCAGTGCAGCCCAGGCCTCTTGCTGGCACAAGAGTTCTCTGGAGCTTCCACTGCAAACACTAATGCCTGACATGAGGAAATCTGAACTCTACCGAGGAATAACTGAAGAGAATATCTTGTGTTTGACTCTCTCTGTGTGACAATGCCTATTAAAAACCTTTGCTCTCCTCTCACTTCCCTCAAACAACTTGTTTTAAGCTTCCCAGCTGAACCAGAGCCATAGCTTGGTCCAGCTTAGTAGAGTGGCTTAAACACACTGATGTAAACCTTGGATACTAAACAATTTTCCTTGTTTCCTCCCCCCTCCCATCCAGATTTATGCATAAAAGATATGTAAGGGAAAGCCGAGGTGTTTCAGATACTGAGTGTATTAGCACCCTCTCCTGAGCTGGGTCAGGATGGTTATCTGCAAATGAAGCAGTGGCAGCTTCGCAGCTGCTGCCTCCTAGGAGAAGAGCTTCAGTTACTTGCTGTTGCCACCTGTCTTTTGCTGGATACAGCTCGGCACACTCAAGATGAGTCTTTTCCCATTCTCGAAGTGAGGGCTCGCATCCGGATCCCCATCCTAGTGCTGAGTCCTGCTCACGGGCTGGCACATGCCTAATCTTAAAATAGATCCACCAGACATTTAGTGACTGAGTGCATGTGATTATTTAGTCAAGATTATATTCCTTTAGGCTTTATACAGCAGCCTGATTGTGCTGGTTTTTAATTCTGCGGCCACTTCAATGGGTGCACCCAGTGCTGCAGTATTAAAGGCAGTTGGTTTTGAATCCATGTGATGTATCACTACCACGTGCTTGGTGTCTTGCTACTGACCTGATCCTGTGAGGTGTTTATCACAGTCCAAAAATAAAACTTGCTCACAATGTGATGTATGGAATAGTCTTACAGGGGAAGGGAGAGCTTTATTGCTTGTATCACTTGACATTGGGACTGCATGAAAACTGGAAAATATTACGCCATAGTAGCAGCCTTTCAGACCACCTCGGGGTTTGCCAGCAGCAATTGCAAAGCTTTATCATCCATTATAAAGCGTTTTTCACCCTTCCATTAGCTTGTGTATGGAGAACTCATTCGTAGTGAATGTCAGGTAGTTCTGAGGGGTGAGGGGACTGTTTCTGAGAAACAGTTGCTCACATTTGTCTGATTCCTGTGGTTGGTAAAGAGGTTGTACTAATAAATGATTCTTATAAACAAGTGAAATCCCATCACTTGGCTATGCAGACCTAGCATGTCACTGCAATCAGCCAGAGCTACGGCCATGCCTCTGCTGAGGCTGCAATGCTCATGCAATAAAACCATTGGTCACACCTCATTATTGAGGTTATCTGTGATAGTGTACAAAGGACCAAGTAACAGATGTTTTGAAATGGCTAATCAATTGTTATAAATTTAATTAGGTTGATGCCTGCACATCTTTACAATGTGCTTTTTAAAATCGAAGCTAGGGAAAGGATCTTAATTACAAATTCAGTCAAGCTTCTGTGAGGCTCAAGCTTCAACTTTAGACTCCAAATATTGCTTTCATGCAAATATAATGTTCTATTTTGGCCACTTACACTGGAGTTTTGTGTCTGAACTTCACTCTTGGAAAGTTACATTTGGACTTAGATGTATGGCACTTGTTGTTTGGAGTGACACACACAAATCCCCATACACCAGAACGAAAATTCAGCCCTAATCATCAAAGGGAAGTGAGGACTAAATGAATGCGTGTCATGCGTATCCAATTTCTCCACTGATCATCCAGAGCAAATAAATCACAGCGGATGTCCTTCCATTTCTTCTTTGTTTAAATAGCTAGAAGGAGCTCTGTGTTAAAGTCACCCTGGATTTCCCCAGAGAATAGTAAAATAAATTAATATTGGCTAATTAAATGTTTTGACCCATATTAAAGCCACTGGAAAATGATAGGCCTAGTTTGTCATGGCAAAATTCCAGGTTTGGTGAGGTTTTTTTGTGCACTTCTGGAATCAGATGATAAAACTGGAGGGGCACATCTCAACTAAATGAGTAACCAAATTCACCCCTTTTTAATAAATCCTTTTTCTGGGTTTGTACTGAGAGAGATTTCATGTGCATCAGCCTCTCAGCGATGTCTACTGTCCAGCTGTGCTTGGATCTCCTGTCATCTTCCAATTATGCATCAGAAGAGAGAGAAAAGAGGTAAACACAGGGAAAGGCATGGCAGAACAGTCTAGATTGATTAAGGGGTAAAACTTAAAATGGCAAAACTTTGGGATAGGTATCCAAGTCACATTGATTTTTTTTTTTCAATGAGAATAGCATTGCTTACAATCCCTCGTCTCTCTGAAGTGTTCCTTTATGTCCTAAAGCAACTTAATTTGGAAAGAATTGTTGGAAGAAATCTGATAGGTGTATAAAATAAGCAGTATAAAAAGCATGCTCTCACTGCAAGGGCAGTGCCCTGAGACTCAGAACCTGCTCCACAGTTAATTGAAATAAATTGGAAAGGCTTCTGTTGGCTTAAATAAGCTCTGGATGAGCCCTTGGGAGAGATAGTTGCAATACCTGGATTTACCATAGATTTCTTGAATGGCTGAGGGTGAGTCACTTTGCCATGTCCAGAATGGGGGCCAGATGTTGTGATGGGATTGCTCGAAGGGACAGGAGCGCGACAGGCTCTCCACGCTGCCTCACGCTTCAGGGCTCTTTTCAGAAGTGGCTTCTGAGCTGCTAATATAAAACAAATGATAACTTCTGCTTAGCCTGTGGGGCTTACAGTTGTAAGATGCTGTCAAGGCAATTTAAAAACATTTTGAAAATGAGGATTAGGCTTTATAAGTTACAAGAACAGCATCTATAGTCAGATTAGTTTGCATAAAATGCCAGGGGCCACCAATCCTTGTGTTTCTGAGCATAAACTCACCACTGGCTGGAATAATGAAGCAGGTACCTTGGTGAAACAATATATTCCTGTTACACAATTCTTGGCATCATTAATTATGTGCCACCATCCAGCCATACCCTTATGTGGATGCTCCCTTGACTGTCTGGGGACACTTTGTTGAGGTGATAGAGGCTCCTGGTGAATGCTCCATCCTCCAGGTCCTTTGGGCTCCTCTAACCTCTAGTAAGCTCTAGCAATGTTTTTGGTGCTGTCAAGACAGCTCTGCAAGCTACAAGAGCTGGGCAACACCTTGTGGGATGAAGCCTTTGCCAACTGTCCTGGTTTTAAAAATGTCTATGCACATATCCCTGTGTCTCTCTGCTGAGTTTTGTAGGAATTGCCTGTTTGTGCTGAACCCCAGATCTGTCGCAGATTCTGTGGCAGTGCTTTGTAACTGGTCAGGCCTTGGGCCTAGGGGTGAGTGCTGAATGTCTCTTGAGGAGCTGAAGAACTCAGGTTCCCTGCCTATGCTTTTGTTGCTTGGTGAAAGTTTACTGACATTTCCCTAGGCTGCCTGAGGCTACCTAGTGAGCTTGCTGCCAGCTTGCTTTAATGTCTCCAATAAATGTTGTTTTCCAGGCTGTGACAATGGCTGCAAGCCCTACATATTTAAGTTAATGAAAGTTCAATCAGAAGTTAATTAGGGCTTTTGGCTCTTCCTGCCTACATCAAGGACAGAGCAGAACAGATTTCTTGGGAAACAGAGTCGAGGAGGAGAGGATAAACAAAGGTATGCTATCAGAAGGTGACATTTAATAGACAGCTTGAGCATCACGATCTGTGCCAGTGAAGCTGAATTCTAGGAAGCTCATTGCCTAACTCTGGCATGCCTCTGGTGATGGCTCCACTGAACCTCAGGCAGCTGGGCCAGCAAAGAGATTAGGAGTGATAGTATCTCATTGCCTCATTCCCAGCTTCCTGGGGTATGAGATACCTGCCCCTTAGTGTGCCCCAGTCTGTGTGAGATGAGCAGCCTTAATTGCCCCTGCCTACAAGTTCTGGCACTTGGGGCCTTCCAGGAAGAGTCCATGGCTGAATTGTCTGCTTGGGTTTGATATTGAGGCAGATGGGGTGTATGATATAAGCTGTGCTGGGCAAACTCCTGTCAACCATGTTCATACTGAAGAGGGCTGCATGCTTGGTTCCATAGTGACAAATGGGATTTCCCCTGTTGCCAGGTTGGATAGGGCTTTGGGTACCCTGGGCTAGTGGAGTGTGTCCCTGCCCATGGCAGGGGGTTGGAACCCGGTGGGCTTTGAGGTCCCTTCCAACCCAAACTATTCTGTGAGTCTACGAATGCTTCTCCTGCTCCATAATATGCCCTGGAAAAGAGAATATAAGAACAGTTAAATTTCTTGCCTTCCTTGTGACTATTATTGACAGTGTGGAGCTACTGAATTTCTTGATGAAAAGTTCAGAAAGTTGTTTTTCACACTGTGAGCTGAATAATATATTGTCCTATATTCATGTCCTAGAAAAGGACAGACATTTTAGCAGAAGACCTTCAAAGAGGTCATTTGGAAGGAAATATTGCAACCAAAGAACTGCTGCTGGTCACTGACCAAAGTCCACTTTGTTTTGGCTTGACTCAAACACCAATTTCTATGAGACTGTTTTGAGAAACAAAGGAAGTTGTTTTACACTTAAGTAATCTCTCTGAAACAAAGAGAAAGAAAAATGACCTCTGATCTTTGGGAAGCTTCATCAAAAGTCAGACCTAGGGAGAGGTGATGTTCATATGAATTTAATTCCTCCTGCTTTGCCTTTTGCGTGTTTATATTAGCTACAGCAGATTCAATACCCAAAAAAAAAAGGGAAAAAAAATTAGAAGTTCAGCCCTACAAATTTAGGGGACTGGTAATTAAGGTGTCTTTGGAGAGGTGGGAACATTCAGTTCAAATTCATTCTCTGAAAAAGTCAAGGAGTTTGAGCTTTCATGATGTTTCTTCTTACTAAGAATGTGTCTTTAGTTAGTTACAATTATATCTAACTGGCAGTACTCAGGTTTAAGCTTTTCCTTTGGGGTTTGTCCTACCTTTCCTCTGTCTGTCCCTTATCACTGGACTTCTGTTTACATCACAGGGATCCTGAGAAGTTCCCTTACTTCTCTCAAGCATATGACCTCATTTGTAATGTCTGACACCACTTAAAGTTTTAGTGTCTCTTGAAACTGAGAAGGTCTCACACAACTGTGGCTGTGAGAAGGAAGATTAAAGATATTCTTTCAGGAGTGTTACTTTTCTCATGATCTGAGTTCAGCTTGAGCTGACTGGTAAGTTTGCCTGAGGCTGCGTTTTTTGGCAATTGATCTGCTTACTGGAAAAAAAACCCTGCAAAATGTCAAGTTCTCTATGAAAAACCCGAGAGGAAGGAGGGTGGGGGTGGGGAAAGAAGAGGGACTTCTACATTTATGATTTTTAAATCTGCCATTGTTTTTTACAGTTTTTTGTTCTGCAGGTGCCGAATTAAAGGAAAAAAGGAAAAGTTTGCATATTGTAACTACAAACTAATTAATTTCCTTGTAAACTGCTTAAGCTTAAGGAGCTTTCAGTGCCTAAAATGGATTGTTGATGTTTGGTTCAATGAGACTACTGTGTTACCCAGTTTTACAACTGAGCATTTCTGAAAGTAAGAATGAATTCCCTAAGTGATTTCAGGTAAGCACTTGCCCTGTGTCATGGTTTAACCTCAATTAAACACCATGCAGCTGCCCACTCATCTCCAGTGGGATGGCGAGGAATTGGGAAAAAAGTGAAACTCATGGGTTGAGATAAAGAGTGTTTAATAAGACAGAAGATAATAATAATATTGATCAAAGAATATATAAACCACAGCACAGTTACTCACCACCTGCTAAGTGATGCTCATGTAGTCCTCTCACCAACTCCTCCAGTTATATGCTAAGCATGATGTCATATGGTATGGAATATCCCTCTAGCCAGTTGGGGTCAGCTGTCCTGGCTGTGTCCTGCTGTGCCAGCTGTGTCCTTCCTCTGGTTCTTGGGTACCTCCTCATGGGCAAAGCATGGGAAGCTGAGAAGTCCTTGACTCACTGTAAACTTTATTTAGCCACAACCAAAACATCCCTGTGTTACCAACATCATTCTCATCCTAAATCCAAACTGCAGCACACACCTGCTATTAGTAAGAAAATAACCCTACCCCAGCCAAAACCAGGACACCCTGACTGAAGGGTGGTTATAGTTTTGCTTTTTGGTTTGTTTTTTTTTTTTTCAACCCCCTTGAATCCCAAGACTGAACTAATCCAATGTCTTTGCTTCACTCTGTTTGTGGAGCGTATGGCAGTTCTTGCATTCCAGATTGTATGTGCGTAACGTTTGGAAGATTAGTAATGATGTGTTATCACAGCCAGGGGCAGGCCAAGTAAAGGCTTTGTGGCCTGTGACTGATGGGGGAGGTTTATGCCACATTCTCATAGCACATCTTTTTTTAACAGTGGAGGGAAAAGGGGCTGGATTTATGGGCAGATTAAAGCATCTTACTGCTCAGCGTGGATTTTTTTTAAGTGCTGAGCATCCTGACATGAAAGTATTTATTTTATGTTTTCTATATGGAGGCATGGCTTCTTCAGGGCTCTTGCTTCAACAGGTAGTGCATGTTAGTCAAAATATTTAATAATCTGAACTTAAAAGAACATCAGTTAAATTAAGCTTTCCTCAGGCTCAGGGCTTTCTGTCTGGGGCTGTATTTAAGACATATTGTATGTCTGAAATCTTGGTGTCTGTTACAGGCCTGTGCCGGGTGGGGAGGGGGTGGTTGCATTTCACAGAGATACTCCATGACTTGCCCTCTAGGTACAAAAGAAAATATTTAAAATGTTTTCTGCTCCTGTCTCTCCCTGTAATCAAATGCATTTTCTTCTTCTTTACTTTGACTGCATCTATTCATCACTTTCAGGAACCTCTTTAGATGTGTGGCCTTGCCATTTGTTAACAGGAACTGTTGTTCATCGTAGTCTCCTGAACTGTGGACTTATAAGGACTGTGAAGAATTGGTAGAAACTACAAACTACACAAGTTATATCCACTTTTGCACTTCTTGCTTTCCAAGGGATTTTGTATATTTTACTGCCACCCCAGAGCCTGCTCCCTCCTGTAGTCATGCAAAATGGGACATCTAGGAGCGAGCTAATCTGTCCTCCTGCCCCAAAGGTGCGTTATGTTTAAATCATTCCTGACAGATGTTTTGTGCAACCTATTTTTAAACCTGCTAGTGTCAGAGGTTTCAAAATCTGGCATATTGACTCAGTTGCCATTAGAAGGTTTAATCTGAACTCCCGTTGCTGTAATTTAAGCCTGCTTTCTTCCATCTTCCCCATCCTGGCTATCAAAACCAATTAATTCTGTTCTTCTTTAAAGGTTATTTTCTGCCTTCACTCTTTTCCTTTCTAGACGTAACATCATCCATTTTTGGTGACTCCCCTTTTGTAGGCTTTTGATTAGCCCTGTCCTTTCTTCTACTCAAAGTGCAACTGCCAGCCTGAACATCATGTTAATACTGAGGACTTACCACCACTAAGGAAAATAAGGGAAGGACAACAGATAAAACTCCTGTTTGTATTGCTCAGGTTGATGGATGCCTTCTTTGTGACAGCATGATATCGTTGACTCATGTTCAGCTCTGATCCTCTGTAATACTCCACAAGTCCTTGTCAGAACAACTGTTACCCATCTAGTCATTCCCCATCCTGTATTTCCCAGATGATAGTTTCCTGTCCTAAGTACAGGACTTAGCACCTGTCCTTGCTCAGTTGAATCCTGTGTTTTTCAGACTGTTTCTCTGATCTCTCCAAATCATTCTGAAAACTTTTTCTGCTCCAGTTTGCCTACAGCACCTCATCCCACATGCAGACCTCAAATGTGTGAGCTGCTCTGTTACCCAGAGTGACAAATTACAATACAGGAAAGGACTTAGCCCTTACAGATTCCCAAATGATACGTCTTCCTAGTCTGACAGCAAACTACTCAAACCAGCTGTACGTGAAGTTTACCAAGAAGCTGTGCATCCATCTTCTTGTAGCCTCATCTATGGTGTGTCACTAGCTTTCTGTTAAGAATATTTTCTGAGACAGGGAAGCTTTTGCTATGTTACCTGTGACCATGAGTTATTGCTCTTCGATTCATGTTTATTTGTATGCCACTATTTGTCCTTGCTGTTCTTTTTCTGTGCCCTTTCCCACAAGGTGCTGATAAAGAAAGAGGTGAACTTGCTGCTAAAGTGAGAAGTAGCAAAGGAGTAGCCCTTCAGAAATCAGGTCAAAGGTTTCTTTACTTTTAATACTTCTAGCCTTTTACTCCTGGATGTCACATGTTTCAATAAACTAATCTGTTGTTGCAGAACATAATGGTTACTCTTTTCCTCCATGGTTACAGTAATGTGGGAGGGGATTCCCTCCCTAACTGTCTGTCTATCAGAATGCTTTGTCATTTTTCAGTTGCTGTGATAATCCTTTACAAATTTATTTCTACAATCCAATGGAGACTCTTCTGATTCCCAGTATGATTATGACTTTAAAAGCCCTTTTAGCTTTTCCAGATGAGAAGGACCCAGCAAAGGATTAGCAGTTGTGGTAGGTCGGTGACACAAGTGAGAACTGTAGATTCTGAATTTGAAGGCTAATTTTAGAAGATGACCTCAATAGGTGAGCAAATGATTTCAGGTAACTCCAGTCCTTTGCATCTCCCAATTAAATGTCAGTGTTAACTTGCCTGTTCATTCTTACTCCAAATATATAGGTTGCAGGATCTGATTCAGATTCCAGGTCAGCAAGATCGTGTTTTCCCTGGAAGCATTCCAGATGATGCTCACTGCAAATGTTAATGAAAGCATACCTTCAGAGACATACAGCCTCATCTACCTTATTGGTGTGAGTTGTTTCAAATCAGCGTAGTATCTCCACAGCAAGCAGTGTGTGGATTTATCACATTTCCTCCTCTCAGCCATTGAGCTGGCCTTGCTGCAGTTGGCTGCCTCATGTACACGGCTGTGGGTCAAAACGCCAGGGAATTTCCCGCTCTTCTTGTTCACTCAGAGCCCACAGTTCCCTCAAGAAGGTTGTCTCAATGTAATGGCTCAGTGCCACTGCCCGGCATGCAGAACATTCCTGGTTTGTCTCTGGAGATCCGCAATGCAAGTGCTGACATGTAACACCACAGCTGCGCAATTTGTCAGCAGAGAAGGGCGAAGGAGCTCTCCCTCGGTCCGTCGGGAGGCACTGCAGCTCCGGCGGTCCCACTGCACCAGCTCTGCACCTTCCTGGAGTCCCAGCACCTAGTTATGCCACCAGATGAGTCTTGGGCAAAGGCGCGTCAACAGCTCGGTCCTGCAGAACATCTTTGGCAAGTGAGAGGTCCCAGGACTAGGTCTGTTCGCCACAGACCCGATCAGTGTGTGTCAGTCGTTTTAGTCCAGACCATTCCTGGCCAATTTCGGCAATGTTTATCTTTTCCTCTTACCCATCACATGCTGGGCTCTAAGAACACCAAAGCAGAACGGACAATAACTCCATTGTCTGCCAGCTGTCTGCAATATCTGAGAAAATTTTCATCAGAAAAATAATAAAAAATTAAATTTGATTTTGTCTTGTGGACAGCATGCCAAGCACAAAACCCTTATGGACTGTACTTCTTAAGGAAAGACATGGTTTTCTTGGTAGCTACCCCCGCTCTTGTTTTAAAATCCAGGTGCTTTAATTGCTCAGCTGTCTCTGCTGGTGTCAAGCAGTCTACAAGAGCTGTCAACAATCAACAGCATCTCTAAGTGAAGAGAGGTTTGGTTCGGCACTAACATGACTTGCAACAAAATTTATGCAGGACTTTTATGATGAAATTAATATTCTGCTTGGTTAATAAGGGCAAAAGTCTGCAAAATGATAAAAATGACCATGGCCAAATATCAGTTATATATATAGGTGTGCAAGATGCAGTGTTTGGTACCGAACTACTTAGATATACTTTTAGAAATCAGTTGTCTTCTCATAAAATTTAGAAACACCCTACTTTGCATTGCAAATGTTCAGTTTGTCCTTGAGTGTCAGTAGCATTCATCCCTATCAAATGGTACTTGGCACTTTTGCAAAATTCAGCATTCTTCCACAGGGAAAGAAACCATTAAGATTTAGACTTTGCCTCCAGCTAGACATATATTCATAGAATTTGCATGCACATAAAGAATAATTAGTATTTAAAGGATTGAAAAAGTAAGCTTTTTAAGGCCTAGATATTATTTCTAATCTAATATGCCTAAAAAATTACTGAAATATAATCTGTACTAAATACATTAATTATAGTTATATTCACTCACAGTGAAGGGGTACTAGTTATTATCCACACCTTTGGGGATGAGAAGAAAAAGTTCTCGATATAAGCACACATACATTAGAAAGGGGCGGGTAGAAAAGAAATTAAAATTATAAATAAAGAAAAATAAATAAATAAGTAAGCAATTTTTCTAAATTCTCTTGTGCTTCTGGGGTCATGGAGGATGAGAACCAGAAGTGATGATGACTGGAAACAGAGCACTTATGCCACGATAGGAGTTGAAGTATGTAATAGCGAAGGCATGGAAAGATTAGTTGGGTTATTAGCATGCATGTTTTGGTTATCTCAAGAGCTGAAATTAACATCAAGGATTTTTTTAAAAGCACAGTTGTTCTTCAGAGTCACTTAGCATTCATTTTTTTCACCATGCCTATTATGCTTTGCTTCCTCTGCTTTCTTTAAGCAGTTGGCTAGCATAGTTAAAATGGTAAACATTTGCCATTTCTGAAGCTAGAAAGGAGCATGACACAAGCCATTAATGACATAAGCCAGTATTTTGGGATCAAACAGCATGTGTAAACATCCTAGGTATGATCAGTTGCGCATTCCAATCTTTTCTAAATTTACAATATGTGAATTGAGGATTACATTGTCACTGGCTTGAGGTGCTGAGGGGGTGTACAGCTTTTCACAGTAAAGGCAAATGGGCAATGTTAGTTTATTCCACATCGTTCTGTATCAGGACAATTCTGCAGTAATTGCCTTTCATTAGCTGTCTGCCTTGGTGTATTTAAACTCTCATCTCTCTGTGGTTGAGTGTCTGCTAGCTTGTCTCCAAATGCTATCCTTTAGCATCTTCATCTGCTTGAAGCTTGAAGGCACGTGATCGTCACCGCAGCGGTCATTCCAGCTCCTGAGTTTTGTCTTTCTCCTTTCCAGTCCTGGAGCAAGGCTGCCTTTCTCAGTGTGCCATTTCTGAAGCTTGATTTTATGATTGCTCATGGGCTGATTATTTGGCTTCCAGCCTAATATGTTTAGTCAAATTCTTCAAGTGTTGCTATTCCCCTATAGAAATACCATTTCTATGGCCAAATACTTTTAAAACGCTGGATCTCCCTTGTACTTTCTTTTCAAACCATTGGAAACTGTCTTGTACTTTCAAATGTCAGGTGCTTTTTTTGGTTTTGTTTTTGGGGTGTTTTTTTGTATGTTTGCTTATAAAACAACATGCAGCTCTGAGCTAAATTTTTCCTGCTCCTTTGTAAACATAATTAGTGTACTTCTGAGCATCACAATTTTGCTGACATGCAGCCATGGGCAGTGAAGCCCGGGCAGGACAAAGCAAAGCACGGGGAACTGCAAAAGAACCTGCAAGTTGTGGGTATTCGCATCTAGTCGAAAGAAAAATCACCAAAAAACCCAAGTAAAAAGTGGTGCTGACCAAAAGATTTTTCAGGAGCAGCTGATAGCAAAAGTTCACAAAAGTGAATAGAGACTTACCTAGCTGGCAGACTTTGTATACCCAGGCACTGGAAATTTCTGCTTCAGTCTTCCAGCTTCCATATCCAAACAACAGAGAGAACAGCAAGCAAACGTACACAGCAAGCTCTAGAAATGAGGTTTGGTATAACCTGGGAAAAGCTAATGGGCAAATAATAATCATCTGCCAGGTCTGAAGATGATTTTGCCCTCTTTATGGAATTTGTTGGTGTTTTCCTTCATTAGTTTTGAAAGTCGAGTCAGAGAGTGCTTTCCTACCTCCTTCCACAGTGTGTTAAGGAGTATGATGTTTCCATTCCTCCTAGATGAAGTCTTTTATTCCTGCAACTGGATACTTAGGTTACTGCAATCCTATTTAAGAGCTGACATCTTATTCTTCATGGAATCATTTTTTTATTTTAATGACTGTTTTATTGTGGTGTGCAGAACCATCACAACACTACCTAGATCATACTTTATAAATATGAATTAAAATGCCTGTGCACTGTGGTAACAACCAGAATTTATTCTCTTGTTATTTCTGGGTATTCCCAGTTTGGGAATAAACCATGTTCCGCATGCAGTGGTACCTAAATTGTTCCTGCACTTTGAACCTTAATTGAGCAGGGTGTTTATGCTTGTGAACAGGCATGAACTGTCCCAGAAGTACCAGTTTTATCTAAATTTTCCATCTTTTTGCTTTTTCAACCCCATTTCCCCTGATAATGGAGGGTTGGTTATGTATTAATTTCACAGAGGATTACATTTAGTGTATTGAATTCACAAAAGGTCAAATGTCAGGTCACAGAGAAACAGGCAGGTTTGGGCATGAACCAAAGAAAGGTCTTGGTCAGACTAATATGCATAGTGACTTGATATAATATTTTATTCTTAGATGTGTTTCCTTGCCTCCATGTAATTCTATGGTTAATTGAGCCCTTAAAGCAATGAAGTTATAGTTATTTTTGCTATTTGACGCTGAACTATTTGGGGAAACAGTACCCTGGGCCTGGCTCCATCACCTTTGTGCTTTAAGGTCCCTTTCTTTTTCCTAGGTTCTGTCTGCAACTTTATTAATCTATCCTCATAAAAATTAAATGTTCTGACCATGAGCTCATTTCTATCAGAGAGCTGCTTCTGATTTCTACTTGTAGCAAGTCATGACAGCAATAAGATCAAGATTTCAGTTTTAGTATGCCGATTCCTAAAGCTGGAAAACAAAACAAAAAAGACATTGTAAAAGGGGGTGGTGGCATTTTAAACTATATCAGGAGTTGCAGTGAGCATATTAATCTCATCTGGAATTATTAGCTAGGAGTGTTTTTTGCATGAGTGCTCATTCACACCCATGGCATAGATGCTTTTAAAAAATCAACACTTTTAATCTGAAATCATAGCCATATAATAAATTTGGCATCAGCAACAGGAAAGTATCCATTTTTCTGAGTTTGTCACCCAAATCACCATTAGCTGACAGTTACACTAGCACAGAATGTGACTCTAGCCAAGGGGAAAACCTACAGCTATAATTTCTCCGTGTGCATAAGTAACCATGTTCCACATTAGGAGAACAAGAGCATGTGTGGCAGGTTGCACTTGTTCAGTGGTACTGCAAAATCCAGACCCTACACTGTGTCGTTTGGCCCAGCTACTGTTCTTCCTCTCTCTTATGGCAGCGCTCCAGGAACCCTGCAAGGCTTGGACAGAAAAATGCTTATGTTGATTTCTTGAACAAGAGAGTCCTTAGTAAGTCTGAGCTTGTTCACAAGCAGTATTAACGCCCACTCATTTATTTTGCTGTAGGACAACCAGTGAAATGTCTCAGCATCCGAGCGAGCCTTGTGCTAGTAGTGCATGTGGTAAGGCAGGGAACAGCTCAGGGTGGGGGGCGAGGGGGCAGTGTTCCTGTCACACCATGCTGCCAAGCCAAACAATGTGGCATGGCATGGCAGAGAAAGAGGAAAAAATCCCAACTTGACAAAAAGCAGACATGGGGATGAGAACTGTGGTTTTAGAGAGTGGATGGAGAAAATCTTTGCAGGGTTTTAAGACCCCATGCTGAGCCTGAATGCTGCCTCATACTCTGTAGGTATTAAATGCAGAAATAGCAGTGTCTAGTAAAACACACTTGATCCATTTTTACAAGTGATGTAATATAACTGTCTGTGCGAAGTAACACGTTCTTGTGACTATCCACCTTCTAATCCAGGGCCATGCATTAGTGTCATAGCTGTGCTCTTGCTGCCCTCTGAGCCATGAGTCACCATCTTTCACTTCCTCAAATAATTACAGGCAGCAGAAAGTGGCCGTGGCTTGGTCTCTCAAGGGTTTTCTGTGCTGCTGTGGCAAGAAGGAAATTCACACAAAGCCACTTTTTCTGTGGCTGATGGGTGGACACCTGAGACTCACTTTAAACCTGAGGCAAAGATAAGTGCCTCATAATAAACTTTTTGGTTCCATGCATTGCCAGATCTTACCTTGCCTTTGTGGGAAGATCGGTCATCTATATGACCACCCCTTGGCCCCACTGACCCAGAACACAAATCATACTGCAAACTTTTCTTACTTGGGGAAAAGGATGTGAAACTCTGTTCTTTGTATTCCTCAGGATATTGTGTGTGTGAGTTGATGTGTATAAACAATAGTGATTGCCTTTCATTTAGAAGGTGCATTTGGTGTCATACAGGAGCAGCGCAACCAAAATACAGCCTGGCTCTCAACTGCTCTGCACCTGGAGAAATGCTCTCCATCTGCAGACTGCAAAGTACGTGATAAATGCAAATAACTTAAAATTTTCCAGTCACTGGTGGTAGTATTTTGCACCCATTTACAAGGCTACATACTTGTAAATGATGATGCCAGGTGCAGAGGGGAGGAGAACCTGACCCCCTCCAAAATTAATCTTTCCCCTGAATTAGGATCAATTTTTCAAAGAAGCCAGGATGTTTCTGCTTTCCTCTGTGCGCTGTGAGCTTGTGTGTTGGGGGAAGGGCACAGGACACGCCGAAGCTGCGTAGGAGCAAGAATTGAAATGGTTTTTGACTCAGTCCTCTCTAACAGAGCACGTTGCAAAGAACGCAGGATGGCCTGGAAAGAGCGTTTGCAGTGTCACTGGTTGGTACGGGCAGCACAATTTCTGCTCCACTTGTCATCTGAAACGTCCTCCCAAAATATGCACAGGTAAAACTGTTCTGTCACACCATTATCAGCATGCAGCAACTCCAATCCTTAATCCCGTGTTATTATAGCAGCGGGTAGAGCCTTGCTGGGTAGGTTTTGATCCTGCTAATGTGTTTGGAAAGGGAGAGCCCCAAGATTGCTGACCCTTTATTAAAAGCAGGTTCTTTGGTTGGGCCCAGACTGGGGATTTGCTTTCGTGAGGAGACTGTTACTCGAGAAGGTTTGTAGTGTTGGCTGGGGCATACTCTCCTCTCCCATTTTGTATCAGCTGACAGAGCCTATGTCTGATAAATGACTAATAACATTTCTGCAGAGGTGTTACTGGCGAGGGATTAAAATAATACACACGCTTTCCCCAGCCCTCGGGAAGGGGAAAGACTCGATGTTTGTAAACCACCGCTTAGCGTTAACAGGCCGGGTCGCTCGCTCTTCACCGTCCCCCCTTCCTTATACCGGGGCGAGCCCCTGCCGCGGCCAGG
>VXBZ01010969.1:988482-1104606 GCA_013399135.1 Heliornis fulica | reverse complement strand
CCTGGCCGAGCGGTGCCCCGCGGGTGCGAGCCTTCTCCCGCCGCCGCCCGGCGGAGCTGCCCTGCGGGTGGCGGCGGGGCCGTCACCCGCTCTTGCGGGGTCCCTTTATCGCCCTGGCGACCGGCCCCGCTTCCCAGCAGGACTTTTTCCGCCCTAAAAGCCGCTCAGTGTCGGTTTTCCGACATCTCCTCGGGGCGATGAGGTAGCCGGCTCGGCAAAGTTTTTCTTCGCCTTTCCGTGGTCGGTGCCGTGTTGCCGGGCCGGGGCTCGTTCGCCTGCGGGCCGAAGTGTCCGCTCCTCGGGCCTGGAGCGAGGGGCTCGGGTCGTGCCGCGGGTGGTCGCATCTCATCTCCGCGAAGCCGTGGCAGAAGGCGCCGGCTGTGCGTGCGTTGGGGGCGTTGTAACGGGGGCAGCGGTGCGAGTGGTCTTTTCCCGCTTCGCTTTCCGTCCGGAAAGAGAGGGAAAAAGGGCTTCTGCCACGCCGATGCAGTGGTGCGGGCGGTGCCTTTCTGGCTAAACGAGAAGCTTGAAGACAAACCCAATACTCCGTAGTTGGTACGTGAAGCATGAGTAACACATGAGTTGAGCGCTGCCGGTTCGAGGGGGTCGTGTGTGTTGTGTCTTGGTTTTTTTTTCCTCAAGTTGTAACATGTGAAGAGTCAGGGGCTTGTAACGGAGCGGTAAATTTACTAACCACCACCCAGCTACGGAGCCACTGGAATTGCCTTCTATTACTTTAAGGTTTGCTGCTTGACAAGCTGGGCGCTGCGCAGCGGCGTAGGTCGAGAAATGTTTTTGACATTATGTCCCAGGCCACCAACTGGACTGAGCCCGTGTTCGGCCGTCAAGCACAACGCGAGAGTGACAAAGCACTGTCGGGCCGCGGCGGCCTGGCTGCTGGGCTCGTGCTTTCCCTCAGCAACAACCCCGTGAGGAGAGGCGCTGGCTTAGGCATCTCCTAAGTTATCAGTTTGTCAACAAAACCCAACAATGTAACTAACGGAGCAAACCCTGTCAATTCCCCCACTTGGATTGACAGAATACATAGGTACACGTACATAAATATCTCTGTGCATGCATGCTTTCCATTACAGCAAACTTGGAGTACGAGCGTTATTTTCAGTTGGGAACCGTGTTTGCTTTTTAATAAACACCTATGAAGCTGGACTTGTTGTGTTGGAACGTGGCCCAGAAGTTTCTTGATGCTTGGTGCTTTCTTTTTTGTCTGTTTGCTTTTAAATCATGTTTTGTAATTAATTGTGAAAACGTTATCAGTTCATATTGCCCAGGGTTTTATTCTTAACTGGAAATACAGACTTGGGGGTTTGCACTGAAACTGAAACATTAATGGTCACTGCCTGAGCCCGCCGGGCGGCTGCAGTGCCACATATGAATTACTGAGCATCCAGAAGGTAATTTACGCTAACTCAACATCAGCCTTAAACTTTAAGCTATGGTCCCTGAAGATGGCCCTTATTTTTTCCTGTGGTTATTGAGACTTTATGTGGATGTGTATTGCAAGTCGGATAGGTGAATCTGTTGAGACCGTTTTGTGACTGCATTTGTAGTGTGGCACACGTTACGCACAAAGACATTGTGTTTTTGCCAGTCAAGCCTGATAGCAAATTTTTAGGTAGGAAAACTTGAAATGGTTTCCTTTAATGGAAAACTTTGAGAGAGCTGCCATGTTCTGACGGTTCTTTGTCATGGAAACGTGACGTAGAATGGCAAATGTTGAACATCTCCATCTAAGGTCCTGCAACTTGATCGTACGGTTTTGTAACCATGCAGTATAATTTGGTGTGTGCCTCTGCTTTTACCTGATAATTAATAAATCTCTACCTTATGTTTAATTGGAAATGCAGGCAAATTATATTTTGCTTTACTCATGGTAATTTGGGTGTTATTAATCTGAATTGGATATTCAGCGATTGCTAGGAAGTTAGATGTAAAGGAATATCTTTAATTACTCCTCTAAATTTATTTCTAATGTGTTAGAACAGGTATTATGACTGGCAAAACAGGGTCGAAAGGAAAGCAGTGATTCTTCTATAAAACAAAGTAGCGGTTTCATTACTAGGAAAGAAAACATTGACCTCTTTTCCTGAGCATTTTGATTTACTTTTTTTTTTTCTTAGACAATTTTTGCTCTGTGAGTTGCAGTGAGCAAGTGCACAGTCACAGAACGCTAAGTTCAGAGCGATTTAGGCTAGAATATTGTGTGTTGTTTAACTGGATCTCCCTGTTTCAACGCTTCTATTTTCCCTTATACCATTTAAAGTTAAAAAGCTGCATTTCTTCCTCCTTCTCCCCCAGTACTATTGTTAGAAACTTTTACAGATGTTTGGTTAAGACAGATATAATTAAAAAAATCTTTTCCTACATGGGCAGCTGGTGAACTTTCACTGTGACCACTGAGCATTGAACAAGGATTAAAATTTAGTAAAACTGGAGATCTGAAATGTCTTCAGTAGTGGCTACCAAAAGCAGGTAGCATGTAGCATATTCTTCAAATGCCACTTTGCTTTAACATTTATAATGTGATTGTAATATTAAAGCTTAACCAAATTCCTGGTTTGAAATTCCTTGCTGATAGTAGCACCCAAATACAAGAAGATATACATTGAAATACACTGTCTACATGTCATATTTTTTCCCCTGAGTGACAACGTCATTTCAGTTGATAATAAAGGTCCAATCGTAAGATTTACAGAGCGGTTAAAGCTTTCGGTCTGCCCAGGTTGTTGCGATGTTTGATGGGAAAATACTTTTGGCAAAGAAGAAGTAAAAGCGTTATTGCAGTCAGAGCCCCTGGGTTGTAGAGCGGAGATTGAAAGGCTGGTGGAGAAGGGCAGCCTGAATTTGCCCACTACGGAGGATGACTTACAAAACCCTACTCTTGCATGTGAAATAACGCAGAAGACCAAGAAGGAGGAGGACAGTTGTGATGCTGTTGGTTCACAACTGGGTTCTACCGCGGTTTTGGGGAAGGAGTGGAAATGCCGCGTAGGGCCTGTCGCGCCAGCAAGTGAATCGCGTATGGGAAATCTCTGAAGAGACCTCAAATACCTGTTCTGCACAAGGTTTTAATACGCTTCTGGAATTGCCGTCTTGTTTTGGGCTGCTTTCCCTCTTTAGGTAAGTCTGCTCTTAGGAGAAGGTTTTTGTTTTGAGTCTGGAGGTGGCATTGCAAAATGTATTGTTTAGATGTCAGTGCAGTGTGTGACAAATTTTAGCACCTGCTGTCATCTTGACAGGTGTGCCTAAGCCACATGGGAGAGTGGAAACTCCTAGTAGTAATTCCAGGTGTGGGCTTCGTGGTAGGCTGGTGGAGCAGCTCGCTGGGAGCAGCTGAGAGAAGGGACTGTGTGGTGCCTGCAGGCTGACTCTTACGGAGTGCTTGCTGTGAAAGTTCTTGCTTAAACATGCTGCAAGTAAATTCCGTAATTATAGGAGACCTAATTGTATTGAAAGGCAATCTCTTTTTATGTTTTAATGGCTGGTTGCATGCTTTCAGTTCTGATGATTTGTCACGGGTAATATCTGTCCACTGGAAATGGAGCAGTTTTAACTACCCATGTTGATACAGGAGTATACATTTGTTTTACAAATTGAATAAAGATGTCTTAAAACAACGGGGGGAAAACCAAAGTTCATATTTTTTTTTTCTTAAGGGGTTGTGCCCTGGAGATTTTGAGTTCCTCTGGAAGGAAGATGGAATTTCCAACATCTGCGCCCAAGTCGTCATCAGTTTGTGCCAGCTCTGGGGGCAGGCAGGAGTAAGCAGGCTGGTGCTGAATGCTTTGAGCCATTCATTTCTTAGAGCAGTGAGGAGGAAGCTTGTTGAGGAAAAGCAACCTCCAACTTTATCTCTTTTCTTTAAACTGAAACCCACTATATTTAAGCATGTGCTTTTTTATTTGCTTCCTCGTATGTTTGTGTAAAGTGTTGGATATTCTTTTTCTTTTTTTTTCTTTCTTCTTCCCCCTCAACTCAAAGTCTCTCAGGGGAGATAAAATATGAAATGTACTCCCATTATATACATTAGTCATGGCAAATAGTTTAGCATATACGGCAAAGGCTGAACTGATACTTAACAAGGGGACATTAGGAGAAACACTGGTTTTACTGTGTCTCTTCTTACTGTTACTGATCCAGGCTTTCCATATTTATTTGCCTTTTAAAGTACATCTCCAAAATCCCAGTTGCTTCCCCACCAGAGCCCTGAAAACTCATGGAGTCTGTGTTATAACAACTGTTATGCCCTGACTGGAGATGAAAAACAGAACAGAAAGTGCTGTTCTTAGCTGAGAAGCTTTACCAAAGCAAGGGGCAGGGGCTGGATCAAAGTCTCTCAGGGTGTGGGACTCGCCCAAGAACGTGGGAACTAAACCTGTGTTAATTAAACTCCTCTTTGTGTTTCCCATTCATCCCCTCTGTGCGTTACGAAACCCACAGCCAGGGAACCTCAGCTGGCTGAGAATTGTGGATCCTTGCTGTCTAATTAATGAGACTCCTATTAGGCATCACCTGACATTAAAATCAGGACTTAAAATTTGTGTACTAAATGTGGGAGGGGGACGGGACAGGGACAGTTGGGGGGGCTTCACGTGTAAGTTCAGTTGCTTAAAAGTAGCGTCGGTGATGATAACTGACATCAATTTGGGTAATTAAAAATCCCTTTTCTCTTAGCTTTTCTCTTAGCTTTTCTTTTTCTTAACATTTCTAATTTAAAATAAATTTAAGAAAATCTTTTCTGATGGAAACCAGTATCAAGTGTGACCCAAGGCATAAAGAGTAATCAGTCATACCAGTGTTCTGTGTTTTAAATGAAAACTGAAAGCATGTGATTCTTTGTCTTGAAATATTTTGTGTTTGTTTGGGGCTTTTTGATTGTGGTTTTATTTGTTTGTTTTTGTTTTGGATTTTTTTAAACTCTCATTTAAAACCCAACAGCTTATTGGGAGAAAGGCAGAATAAAATTGTATTTAAGGCTTGAAGAGAGCACAGGGGTATAAAGTGGAAAGGGGTCAGAAAAAAAAAATAGGAGGAATGCCTTGCATGCAAACATCCCCATGTAATCTGGTTTGTATTATTAATTATTGGTCAAATCCTAGTTGCCCAGAAGTGTCAAATTCTTTCATATATTTTATTGGGGAAAGAGATAACTGCAATGATACCAACTTGAGTCAAAATTGAAATAGGATGTACTTTGTAAGAAGCAATGCAGTAAGTGGTTTCTGGACCCTGACACATGGCAATAGAGTCCACTTTACTGAAACTAAGTTGCCTGGATGTTGCTCTTTCATTGGAAATTTAATACTACTGTTCCCATCAATGGAGAGACTGGGAAATATGTTCTTTTGGTTTTCCTCTTAACTTCAGCCCCTGTCCATTCAAAGCTGTGCACACCTATCAGTGAATAGCTACGTGTGACCTGCTGAGCTACTGCGACACTGATGATGCTAAAATCTTTCTGACAGCAGTTGGAGGAAAGGAAAACAGAAAAGAGTAAAAAGTTCAATACATTTTAGTTCTGATCTGTTCTGGGGGCTGTCAGAATTGGAGGAACTACATCTTCAAAGATATTTTTATACTTCATAGAGGACTGCAGAAATTAATTTAGGAGATTTAAACCTGGATTGTTTGTGTGAAATAAATTTACTGATTTTAAAGTACTACTTCAAACAGCATCTACTTTTTCTGAAGAGTAAGCTGCCTTTTTAATAAATTTAAACTAACCCCTTTATTTCAATTTGCAGCTAGACTCTTTATCAGACAGACTTTATTCCCCTGAATATACTTCCCCCTCCCTTTCCTCCCCCTCTTCATCCTTTGTAACATTTTATAGTTGACTTAAGGATGTAATCGCTCTGTTAGCCTCTGCACCTCTATGTCCAGCTGCTTTCTCTTTGTCACACTAATGACCCGTCACAGTGAAGTTGTCACTTGACACACTGGGTGAAACCAGAAAACCCTCCCCTTTGGGTTTTAGAAACGTTTAATATCTGTCCTGTTCTGACAACTCAAGCCTAACCCACTTTACAAATGCCTCTTGTCTATTTAGAAAAAATGCCAAGTAAAAGCGTGTGGAATTCTGTTGCGGGAAGGGAGCAAAGTCTTGTTTTCTTAAAGGATCATCATTTATGAGTGCACTGGCAGTGTTTTTGCTGCAGGCTTGCTGCATTTGTGTGTGTGTTATGTAAACGTGTAAAATCTGAGTTTAACTGCTAGTAGTTGTGCCACGAGCTGAGTATTTATCTTGTGTGTCTGAGGAGCTACAAGGACGATGGATTTGTTGTCAGCATTCTGCGTGCCTGTGTCACGAGATGAGCTGAATGGGCAGCGAGCAGGACCAGGGTGGAGGTGCACTGTGGGGCTGTTGCACTAAATGATGCTGGTCAGATTTGTCCTCCATCATCTCCATTGTTTAAAGACATGCAGGTGTCTCACCAGCCTTTCCAGCAAGCTCTGAAGATGCTGTGAGCCCTCCCTGACTCTGGGGGTGATACGAATCTGTAGCTATGCTGGTTGTGAAGTGTAGTGCATCTCCTGCGTGGTTTGAACTCTAAAACCCCTGTTACACAAAATATTAATGAAGGTCATTGCTTTAAGAAAGATGGGAGAAGTTTCATTGCTTCTGTATAAACTTCTTACTGGGAAAAGATTGGGGCAGGGTAAGGAAGTGTTTTAACTCTTGTTCCCTTGGCTGGTGTCTTCTACTGGCTGGGATGGACAGAGAAGATGATACTGTGGGCAGGTTATGAGCAAGCTCCCTGTCACCTGGTCCCATCCTTGGCTTCCTGGCTCTCAAGATACCAAAAGCATCTGATGATATAAATTCTTAGCTTTTCTCAGTTTAACACAAACCTCATTATTTTTTTATACAAGAGATTGCAGAGTATTAGACCTCAGGCAATGTAAAACATCTTGAATTTGGCAGTGTCAGAAGCTATGATTTTACATGTTGTGGCTTTTTTCCTGGAGGGAGGAGATGTGTGAATTGATGGTGTCTGTGAGCTAGAGCCACTTCTTTGGAAATTGCTCAGGATTTGCTCTTGCATTTTTACTTGCATTTGAATCTTTATTTTAAGAACTAGAGTTTATGTTCCTCTGAGGGCTAATGTTTCCTTTACTGAGATAGCGAATACTCTTCTGTGAGCTTTTGCATGTTGTGTAGTTGAAAAGCAGCAGTAAATTGAACACAACCTGTTTCTACAGTAAGAAATACACTAGAAATAGAAATATTTCTGTCTGCTGATTATCATGTTTCCATTTTAGGGAAGGCGTGCTAAGTAATGTATTAGCTTCATGACATGCGCAGTTTGTTAAACTGACCAACATTTTTTGTTCTCTTTTTGTTCTTAGTGTTTGGGATTTTTAAACTGTAAAATAAAATTGCAAATTACTTGTGAGAACAAAATGCCATGTAATGCTTTTATAATGTCTTTTTCACCCTTCTTTCAGCTCTGCCTGGAACTGGAGTGAGAGCAGAGTAGCTGCTGGTACAGAGAAGTTTGCTCCAGTCCCTGCAGAGCTGTGCATAGCTCCCCGTGTTTGCATGGTTTGCATCTGGATTCCACTCCAGGGATTTCCTCTGCTCCCCAACATAAAATTTTTTGTTGGAGTTTATGCACAATTCAGGCTGAGGATGGGATTTGTCAAAAAGATGACTGTTGTCTCCTGAAAATGTAGAGAGAAGTATTAGCATTCTGAGCGAGATTTTTTTTTCAGCCCAAGACTCCCCTTATCTTCCAAACCCTTCGATTAACACCTCTTAACATTCACACCGCTGCTATCCACATGCTCAGTGCCACCCGTTTGTGCCCCACTCATGGCACATTCTTGTAAGGTCACCTACAGCCTTCCACCATCCTGCCAACTGACAACCAAATATTGGGCTCTTTTCTTCATTTGACCCTTTGTTCAAGGTCACTATTCTGTCCTGTGGCAACCTCTTCATCTCATGGTACATGTAGGGCTTGTCCTTTTTGCTGGCATCTTTCTGTTGGCTCTTTGAGGTGGCCCAGGAGCTTTGCCTCAGGTTACTCTGATGTGCATTATGCTGAAGCCAGTGTCATTGATGTGTCTAGAGCTGAACATGTTTGTAGGTAATACAGAAGAATAGTGGTTGACTGGGATGGTGTTCATAGATACCTCTGGTAGCATGGGTAGGCAGGCTCATAGGAACAGTGGTATTCAAATCTCCTCTTGAGTTTTCTTTACTGTTTTGGATATTATTTGAACATAACTTCTTTTTTAAAGGTCTTGGAAAAGTGAAAGGTGCTAACAAATTTAATAAAATGAATCACGCCAGTGCATCTTTGGTGGATCAGACTTTGAAAAGACAAGGGATCATTACAGTTCAACCTGGGTTTTGTGGATATTCTACATTGTAAAGTATCAAAGGATTGAATTTCCTTCCAAAGAAAAAGAAGTAAAATGAGAATTTGCAAGGGCTAGAAGTGATTTATTTTGTTTAGATGGATAAATTACATCTGTACAGAGTAAAGGAACATGATTTGTATACTACATAAATTTGTTAGGTTGCAAAGCCAGTTCACTTGTCAGTGGTAAATATGACTTAAATTCTACTTTGGGTGCAGTTTATATGCTATGAGACTGATTTTGCAAAGCCCTATTCATACACATGGGAATTATTTATGTGTATAGGGCTTCAGAGGATCAGACCTATCACCTAAGTCTTCAAGGCTTCACGACTGCTTCATTTTTGGTTGTTTTTTTTTATTTTTATTTTCCGGGTCCCTAGGAATCCTGCACAGAAATGTTGAGAGAAATAATTGCTGATAGGAGACACCGCATACAGTAGAAGCCAGAGAAAATAACAGAAAGGTACCTTGTGTTCCAGCATTGAAGCTTCTCTGTTAAAAGAGAGCATGGAGCTGTGCAGGGAGGAGTATGGACCAATGTGCTTCTTAACAGCATATTAATGGTCTGACTTTAAAACTCTGAAATGTTAAAAACCTTTCTAGCTATGAGGATTTGTGAGGTTGGAGGTGGAGAGGGTTTTACGAAGAGCCCACTGCACATACAAGTAACCATCACATCACAACTGTCTTCCAATTTTGCTGAGCATTTGGCAGAAAAAAGCATGGCATGGTTTTACATCTCCCTTTTAAGTTGGCTACAAGCTTTGTTTTCCATGTGAGTTCTCAGGATTATTTTACTCTTTTAAAATTTAGCATTTGGGATAACTAGAATATAACAGATACAATTTTGTGGTATTTCCCGTTATATCCAAAGGAGCTTTTACAAATTTTATAAAGATCCCATTTTATCCTAATCTATATGGCAAGGACATAAAATATCAGCGACTGAGAGCACTTTCTGAATTGCTGATGCAATTTATGGGGTGAATCTGCCCTAAACTGCAAAACAGCCATTTGTAGCCTTTTCTGTACCACAAACTTGTCTCTTACTTTGCATTTTGGCAGTACTTGGCACTGCTCTGTTTGCAGCCTCCTGCTCTGAGGAATATAAGCCCCTTTTACACAAAGATACAAACACGCAGAAGAGAGACTCCACACGTTTCTTACTGATCTGTTTAGTATGCTAGATTTTTTTTTTCTTTTGTGTGTCTCCTTTGAAGCATTAAAATGTGCTGGTTTGGGTTGGTGCTCCTGTAATTTCAAGCTGCATTATGTGAAAGCTGGTCACAGTGTTCCAAAGCTGAGGACTTGATTGGCAAGTTTTAGCTGTGAGTAAATTTTCACAGCTGATCCATAAATCCCCGACAGACCATTAGGAGCTTCAGAGCAGCTCTGGCAAGCTCTCCTACAATAATTGTAGTTTTAAGTTCGTTATATTTAGTTTTCTCACCTCTTAGCTGGATGCCGGGGGACCTCACTAGAAGCAAACCAGCTCCATATCTACTATTTCCTCCAAGTTGGCAGTTTGTACAGATAGCACAGTGTGGGAGGAGGGCTTGCAGGTTGAATCCCAGTGGACAAGGCAGAGAGGGCTCAAGGGTGTAACTTGTGACAGATGGACCCCAAATCTGGGGTTAGATGTTTCAGTAACTTGGGGAAGCTTGGAGTACATAATTTCTCACTCCCCACCTCCAGCCCCTGTTCTTAAGAAATAACAGAATTGTCACGAGAGGCTGAAAGAAAAAAAGCTCTTCAATCTTAAACATGACATTTGTTGTACATAACTCTGTGAGACAGTTCTTAATTAAAATTCCCTGAGGTAATTGTACGTACTTATCTGAGGGAAGCTGGCAGAGTGACCAGCATTTAGGAGTGACCGCTCACTCACTCCTCAAAGAACAGAACCGCATGGGTGGCAGTGGTGAGAGCAGCAGGCGTTTCTTTCGGTTGCCAGGGTTTGATGGGAATGCTGCTGCTGGGCAGCTGGAAGCCTGGCTTTGAGACTACATCTCCTGTAGACTCATTGATGTACAGCAAAATCAATGCTATAGAGACTGTGTTGCACCTCGGATAAGCCCCGGAGAGCGCTTCTTATATACTAGGGCCCCATCAGGCAGCCTAATAAAGCCAGAGGAGAGGTTCATATTGTTCTCCTGTATTTGAATCCTGCTGGATGGACTTTGGAAGCAAACTTCGATGCTTTTTTGGGCAATTAATGAATCTTTTATACCTTTCCTTTGGAAATCTGGACTGCTTTGCTGAGGATGTACTTGCCACTCAGTGGAGAACCTTGCTGAAGGACAGCGGGACTGTGTGGAAGGAAGGGAGGGATGTGTCTGCATGGTAAACACTACCAAAGGGATATTTTTTTTTCCTTTCTAGGAGAGAAAAAAGTAAATTTACTCTTTATCCTCTGCTACATAAACCCAGGCTCTTGTACCTGTAACTTATGAAATATGGAGGAGGTTGATGGAGAAGCATTATCTGAACTGTTTATGAAAATGAAATGAAGAATTCATGATGGAATTTTAATTGAAATTTCAAATTGAAATTTTTTTTTTTAGAGCAAGAAAAGCAGAAATTTCATTCATATTAAAAGTTCCTTCAAATGACAATTCCTTCATGTTAAAGTTTTAAGTTAGGAAGATCAGAATCTTTGTTGATTAAGGTCTTGTTAGGGTAAGGATAGAGTAACTATCAATAGTGATACAGTAAGTGATGATCTTGCTTTACAAACTTTGTGTTGAACTTAAGCAGGAAAAGGTAAAAATATATTTTGATAACCTTTACTGCAAGGAGGCATCTCTGATTAATATAGAGGGATCTTCAGTAAAAGGAACGGAATTGGTCATCTTAGTCCTTAGTTTCAAGTGCTTCAATTTCATTTGATGTAGGAAGTCAAGTGAAGATGTCATCCCTGTGGTGGGAAGAGAGTGCTGTTGATTCCTCTGCCAGTTTTATATCTGACACTTAAGTTAGAAATGCTAGGAGTGATAAGAGTAAATGAGTTAATTACATGTGTGCTAATGAAATGCAGTGCATGCTTCATCTGGAAGAAAAGATGATGCCCAGCATCACAAGGGCATATAGCAGTAAGATGAGGGGTAATGTCTTTAAACTAGAAAATGGTATATTTAGGTTGGGATATTAGGAGAAGATTCTTCTCCTAAGAGTGGTAGATCACTGGAACAGGTTGTCCAGAGAGGGAGTGGAGGCTCCATCCCTGAAGATATTTTATGGTTCTATATATCATACTGGAAAAAAAGGTTTCAGAACAATACGCACTTCCAGCATGGATTGGGATTGGGGTAGGATTGTGAGAAAACAGTAATTTAAAATAAAAAATACTATTAAGATTAAAACCCAAAAGATACCAGGTGTATGAATGTTGGAAAATTATACACATCTTCCTAGTTTCACCTGTGCAAGTGCTGTGCTCTGCTTTTCCTTAAGAAGGGAAGGGATAGGAAGCAGGTCACTGACCGGATTCTGTGGACCTCCTGTGCTTTTGGGCAAGCAGTTCCCTGAGATGGTCGGCCACAGGTAAGATGAGCAGGGAGTCCTTGCCTCTCAATTGCTGATCAGCAGAATGTTAATGCAAATTTCCACTAACTTGAGTTTCATCTCTCTGGTAAATAAATTTTGCAAATGCTTTTTCTCAGAAGTAGCTGGAGCGAGTCAGTGACTGGCATTTACACAAGGAAGACATTTACAGGGGAGGCCTCAGATGAATTCAAAATTAAAGGCTCAGCATAAGAGGGTACACATGAATCTAGTGCCTTATTGAGGGTTGTCATTCTAAAACATAAGCAAGGGACTGCAGCTGTAGGACACAAGGGGAGATTTTAGCAGGCTTGTTCTCACCACAGGTTAACTTGGACTCCTGACGAGGTTTTAACCATTACCAATTATCAAACAAAATTAGTCTTGAGACAGTTGAGGATTTTAGGGAGAGCCTGGCTTTCACTCTTTCACTGGCATTATGTCAAACAAAAAAGCTTTTCTTCCCCTCACTCCCCTTTATGCAGTGTACTCTTGGTCTGACTGGTATCAACGTTTTCTTTCCCAGCTATTAATAAAAATGAGAGTGAAATGAAACTTTTCTCAAGGTACAAACCCAGTTGTTTCCTTTTCCCTCTTCATGACAGAAGTGGCATACTTACAGCTTTGGTAATGGCAGGAGGTGACTGATGGGAAAGCTAAATGCCTTTTTGTGGGGATGTTATTTACCTGGGAATTGGTTGGGACAGTAGGGAGGTTCTCCAGCTTGTATATAGGTCTTTGAGAGTCCAAGTGATTAAGAAACAAACCAGAACCTTTTCTTGATGGAAAGGGTGCCTAGACTTATCTAGGGCTACAGCAGGATATTAATAGAACATGCTGCATTTCCTTCACATAAAAATACGAAGGGCACTTTGCTGAGAAAAAAATCCTGCTGTGCCTTTCTGTCTTTGGGACCAGCTCATCACCCAGCTAAAATTAAAAGGTGAAGTCAGGCAGTTCTTGCTCTCTATTTTTAAACTGCTTCAGCATATGAATGTGAGTGTGAAATCTTTCTTTAGGCCTCTCTTAACTTAATTACCTACTTATTCAAAATATTCTCCTCTCAAATTGCTGAGCTATAATTATATTAATCTCTTCTGTGGACACACTTTAGCTACGTGATGTTTGTTTAATTAGTTTTATGCTTAATTTGTAGTTCTGCAGTTATTTACAGTGATGGAAGCCTTGTGGCAAGTGTTCTGCTAAAAACTGAGCAAGTAGATTATGTTTATGTGTATCTGTTCCCTGTTTATTTTCTGGTATCAGGAGAGAAACCTATGTTAAAGAAATATATTTTAAAAAACAACAGAAAAATAATTAAACCAAATAATTTTTATTTTATCTAATAATATAAAATTATATAACTGAAAATGTTTTAATGAACTTTAATTTCTTTGAATCTTTTGTTCTGTGTAAGCTTATTCCTATTTGGTTTATATGCCTTTTTTTTTTTTGTGTGGAAGGAGGGTTGTGGTCCCAGCACAGGAGGTGCAGAGGACCTGCATATATGCCATAGATTCGTCCCTTTTAGTCTGCTGATCTGGGCATGCTGATTTCTTCTTCAGTGTTTCAGTGTACCTAAGCAAAATCCCGGTGTAGAGCCTTTGAAATGAGATCAAGCTCTCTTTGCTTGCGCAGAGAAATAACGTTTTCCAGTGTCTTGGTTGCAGCCTGCAGAGGGTGTGCTTTCCTCCTTCAAACCATCATCAACCAGTCTGTCCCCTTAACGCTGTACCGAGAACACAACATTGCACCCAGAGGTGTGAAGGGAAAAGGGCGTCTGTCTGTCTCTGTCCCCGTGACATCTGTCCCTCGATTCCTTTGACTATCAGCTGTTTGAAGCACAGGCTGTGATACCTCTTCCCAACTGACCCCTTCCACGGTGGAAAGGGCGCTCCTGAGAGAACACAGTGTTTCTTTGCATCCTCTTTCGGGACAGGCTATTGATCCTAAACATAGTGCAGAATGGAGATACACGCGCTTTCCTTCTCAGTGTTTTCCTGGTCCTTCTCCCACAGTGGGAGCAGCTGTGGTGTTGAAGATTTTGGGAGTGTTCCCCGCGGTTTCCCAAGTCTGGTCAAGCAGTGATCAGACTCCTCTGCGCTGGGTTGTTTGTGTTTTGTCACGTACCTGAAGCTGGGTGAGGTGGTAAGTTTTGAAGGGCAATACCTTCAGCGGCCATGTACTCCTGGAGCATGCATATGGGAGTCTATATGTAGTACAACGATAGCTGAATGAGTAAACTGTCTTTAGGGTGACTGGTACCTGGGGACAGCAGTAAATGTGGTTACATCTCCCCAGGCAAATCCCATGGGCTGTTGATCTACAGGTATACTTCCACTTACCAGAAATACCGCAGATTTCAAAGCCTTGGATGTCAGGAGACAGCACATTTGTATCACTGCTGAGGAACACATTGCTATTCATGGTGTTTAGTGGCAGTGTAGTTAGATAGCTAGACAGTGATGTTAAGTAACACAAACCTGGAGTCACAGTCTTTTGGACACATCTTCCCATGCCAATCTTGCTGCTTGGAACAGTTTGCCCATTAATTTGTTCCAAGCTTCCACCCCCTCCCTGCCATCTCCAGAAAGCCCTTGGCAAACTATCTCTTCTGTAAATCCTCCTGCCTTGGCTGGCCACTTCCCCTCTGTTCATGCCGTCCTGTCCTCTTGCCCATTTTTTGACTGCAGACTGAAAATTTGTCAGTAAGAGATTTATGTGAGCATTTTGTGTTGTGTAAAGAAATACACAGACCCCTCATTCTTTCAGAAACGTAAAGGTGCCTTTTAAGACTTAAACATGAATGTGAAGTTCAACTGGGCGATGGGTTTTTATATGGCTAATTATATTCATAGGTTTTCTTTTCTCCAACTGGAGACTGTAGTCCAATATTGGAAACACTACATTAAAAGTACCCACAAAACTTCTGCTGCTGTCATCTTTCTATGCATCTTCTGCTGCTGTTTAGCTTTCAAAACTGATTGGATTTGTATGTTTGGTTTTGTAAATGGGCATAGTTATTGTGAATTAGTGAAACACATGCTTGACAGAAGCATCTTGACAAAATCAGTGGGTTTTAATGGTGTTCATGTACTTCTGTGCTTGAAATGGAGCCTGAAGAATTTGTCCTCTGGACTCTCACATTCTGTTTATGGCCTTTGGAAATGAAGCACTGGACAGCATTAAGCTATCAGAAGGATTTCCAGTTGTGGGCAAGCAGCCATTATGTATATGTTAATCCTCAGTAGGAGATTTGGACAGCTTTTGATTTACTAGCTCTCATCTGTTCAGTATAAGTTGGAGATCAGCACAGCAGTTACCTTCAAAATTGATTGAAGAGTATGGAAAGGAAAAGGGAATTTTATGGATATGATGCAAATCTAGCAGAATTGCTAATTGTGCTTGTAGATAATCCTAAAAGTGCATTTCTCAAAGTGACCAAAGAAACTATTTTGTAATTGCTATGTCTGTTTAAAAATGCCTTGCCAACCTTGTCTCATTTTAAAGCAGACACTTTAAATTCTCTAATGTCCTTTTCAATAGATTGGATTAAATAACTGGAGAACTAGAAACTGTATCTGGTTTTTAGCAGCTTGAGCACTTATTCATTTGTTTGAATGCTGCAGAATTTACATGAACAGATTTATTAGCTGAGCTAAACACATAGTTTTAAAACTAGACTATAAAAATTCTTATGTTTTCTTGAGGTTTTCAATAGTTTTAATGCTAGACATTATTTGAAGAATTTGAAGCATCCTTGGTTTTATTTCCAAAACCAGTACATGAAATGTATTTGTTTAAATGGGTAATAAAACTGAAGAGGCAGGTCATAAAGTGGTGTTCAGTAAAACATGCAAAATAATACAAAGTTTCCTGTCTTGTGGTCTGATAATGAAACCAGAGAAAATAACTTTAGTGTCTGGCAAATCTTGCTGGTGGAACAGGAAACATCTATTTCAACCTGAGTAATAAAGATGTATGCAATAGATCAACATTTTATGTGCTTATTTGTGTTTTGGGATCTGTGTGTGTGCCCATAGATACAATTGTATTTACTTAATGAACTGCTATTTTAGAGATCATTGACTATTTGAAGTATATATAGTATATGATAAACTGTATTGTCCAACAGAGCCATTGTTTTTTTACCAAATTTCTGGAGCAGCCTGGATCAAAGCATTGATATGATGGAAATGATCCTTATATTTTGAGGGTGTGATTTTCAAAACAAACAGACCTGAACTGTTCCAAATATTCCCCAAATTGCTTTTGCTTTTCTGTTGGTTGAGGTTTCAGATTATTGCACGGCCCAGTGGCACCACCTGACTTACAGCAACTTCTGTAAGGCACTCCTTCTGTAGGTTTTACCACCCTTATAATGAGTTTTTGATGGGGTTAGCCTGATCTGCTTGTTTGGAGAGTTGGGGATTGTTGAAGAGTTGAGAGTGTTGTATGAGCGTGACTTTGCATAGAGTACCTGTGCATGTATGCATCTCTATATAAATATACATATACATACATAAGTTTTATTGACCAGTGGATAATAACCTTGTTGCATATCTCCTTAGGGATACTGAAGTCTTGAGAGTAAAATGGGAATGATTGGGAAAGCCAGCCCAGAGGTGTCATTTGTTGAGCTCTTCACAGGTTGCCCTGCCAAGGCCTTGGCTTTGTCTTTCTGGAAAAATTTATCTGAAGGAGCAGGGTGGGACGTGTCAGCCCAGGGCTATCTGTAAAGGGGATCCACCGTGAAACTGAACTGTTGCGTCTTGTTGACCCTCGTTGGCTTTCGGCCATGGAGCAAGTTTCACAGAAATGGATCTAAGTGCTGTTGTATAAATTTTGCTTCGTATGTCAGAAGTGGTGCTAGTCCCTTGCTGGCAAGGAGCATGTCTGGCTTCTCTTGCAGCAAGAGTGAGCCCTGCAGCACACGCATCATGGGCCAGAAATAACATAGGATGCTGGGCGTTCCTGGTGGGAAAAGTGGGTGATACTAAAGGCAACCATGACTGTACAAAACACAATGTTTAGCTGATGAGTTGCTCCCTGGTGCATTTTTTTTGGACAGCATTTCTCTTAAGCAGCTGATCAGGAGCAGTTTTTTCTGTCCCTACGAGCACAGGAATAACCTGTAGCCTCCCTGACTGCTGTGGCTCTGTCCACTGCCAACCTGTCTCAGCCAGTTGCTGAGGTGTTTGGGGCAGTGACCATAAATTTCTGTGTTGCTGTCAAATGCCATCACACATTTGTATCTGGCTGCATACCTAACAGAGCTGCTAACCAGTCACTGAGGGGCTGTCAGATCAATTTGCTGGGCCTGGAGAGCTGGATCCCAGTATGGTTGCTCTGAGCTAACTAATCCACCACAAGGATGGATTTAGTAAGACAAGTTATCAGTGGAGGTTTGCAATGGTATATAATTGGTTAAGGACATAGGCTGAAATTCAAATTTGTATTCAGATATGGTTTTTATTTAAAACAATATCCTACTTAGGAATTCAGTAACATATTTTACAAATCACTCTTCAGATGCTCTTTCTGGAGCTCAAATGCTTACATTATAAATGAAGAACAGATTTGGGAGGCTTCACAGTATTAGTGATTATCTTATAACATTTTCCAGATGGCAGAACATAATGTAATGCACACTGCCCAGTTTGTTTCACTGCACTGTATATACTCTCTCATATCCAGTAAGTAACCACAAGGTTTTAGGAGGCTCATCAGGCTGATATGACAATTGCTGGTTAATCCAAATGTTCTTTATTACGTTATGAAAACTGCAGATTAGCAAATCACTTGTTGGTGAATGCAGGAAGATTGATTGCCTCTCAAAGCTCTGCAAGAACCGGATATGCAACTCTGATTAGCCTAGCTCATGCTACACTTTGGTGAACGAATTCCACTTTCTTCAAGGCTATGAATCCCTTTACATCTATTCAGTTGTAAATTTTGCCAGCAGCAGTGTGTAAGTTTCATTCCTCTTCTTTAGAGAAGTGATGGGGATGTTTTATTTGTTGTTGTTTCGCATTGATCTGAAATAAAACCACAGCACTACCATCACTGTGTGGGCATGATGTCGAAGGTCAAATTAATTGCAGCTTGCAGTTGCTCATAATTCTGCCAGTGTTCGTGCAATAATGTTGTTTACTAACTGATGCTTTTATTAGGCTGACAGACCATAATTTGAATGGCAAACCCATCAAATTTAAGTAGGCACTTAGCTCAGGATTTTCTCAGCATTAATTGAAGGCGCCAGAGGTACTGTGCTGGGACAGGTGCAGTCTTGCTGTGCACAGGCAGGATTTGAAGAGGACACGGGGAACGAAAGCTCCCAGTGCATCCTGACACCCAGCTGTGTGGGGTTTCTTACTTGAACCCACATCCAAGAAGACTTCAAGGGAGATTAAGGTTGGGGTGGGAGGTTTCAGTCCACTGGCAGCCTCTGGAGTGGGTTTGTAAGCACTTCTTTAGGCTACCCTACCCTTTGGTTAAGCCTCGAAAAGTTGGATGAAGAGACGAATAATGAAAGAGAACTGAATGCATGGTATTAACTAGACCCTGGAAAGGAGGAGGAAGTTTCCTGAAGTGGGTTTAGTTTCTTGTGATTGCCTCATCATGCATGGAGCAGCTTGCCTATAGGTTGCTGTTGGTAGGACACGGATCACTGGGCTGGTTGATCTAATCTGGCATGGCACTTTCTACCCTGTCAGTATGTATGGAACAGGCTGAGAAACACTGGAAGGAGGAGCAGTTTCCAATGCAACTGTCAATTTGATGGTTGTTCCACGTTTCCTTGTGTTGTTGCTTTCCCCAGTGACTTCCTCATCTGTTTTTTATCACGCATGGCGTTGCTTGGCTGGTAGCTGGGTTTGTTTTTCCTTTACCGTGTCTCTGGGGAATACCACACTTCAGTGTCAAAACACCCCCTGGTTGGGGAGGGAGAGAAGAGATGGTTTATGTGATGCACATGTCTCATTTTACAGTTTCCTGATGATCTTCAGTTTGTAGGGAGCATTTGTTGTTCATAGTCAGTCCCCGCTTGTTTATTGACTCAAGCTGTCTTTGCTCACTGCAGCAGTGCTGATGATTAATTGCTTTGCTGCTCTGATTTCTACAGCTTGTCCTGTGAAACAAAATTAATGACAGTGACTTTTGGAAATTGAGGAGTAACAGAGATTTAATTACATTTTTCATGAACTATTCCTCCAAGTCCGGGGGGAGGGCTGTGATGCTCAGTTTTACACAGCCTCTTTGCCGCCTTTCTCCGTGTCTTTTGCAGTGTGTGGAAATATATGTGAAATATAAGGCCTGGGAGTGGGGACAGAGTTGGGGAAAGAGTCCTGAAAGGATAGTGATTTCATGCCTTTCCCTTCATCCACAATGCTCCTCCCTTTCCTCTCCTACTCCTCAGCAACTTCTTCAGGTTTTCTCCACACAAAATCTTTCTAGTCTTCCTGATGACCTGTTATGTCATGATCTACCAGATCCCCAGTTTCTCTTCTACCAGACCTTCAGTTTTAACTTTTCTGCATAAGAATCGTCTGCTTCTTCCTCAAGAGATAAGACCTCATGTGTAAAGCACACAGATGAAATATCACTTGTGTTTTCCTCTTTGCAAGAAATGCCATAGAGAATTGCAGCAGATTTGACACCTGGGGAGATTTTTGCTCAGAAATCCAGCCCACTGCCTAAGTTGAGGACAGTGGGAATGGAAATCCAGAGTTTGTTTTTCTGAGAGGCGCCAGAGATTTTCAGAGTTGATAACGAAAACTTTACGTTCTGGAAATGTAATGTTCATCAAAAGCCTGAAAATGCTCTATGAACAGCGGCTTTCTAGCACTATAGGGTCTCTACAAAAAAACCCTGACTTTGCTGATGAAGGAGGGAACAACTGTAAAAGCCGTTATGTTCCTGGGGAGGAGGAGGAGCGAGGCCTTTCCCGTGTTTTCAGGAGACTACAAAACCCGCCGAATCCTGCCTCGGAGCATTTTTGGCGAGCGGAGCGCTGCTGTGAGCGCAGATTTTGTGTTGGCTCAGCGCACAGACTACAGGTCTCATAGCTGTAAGCGCAAAAGGTCAGGATGGCATTTAGCCCATAACTATCAACTCTGTGGGACACTATTACTCATAGAAACCTGAGAAATTGGTGAAGATACTCCAAGTTTGATTTCATTACATTGGGACAGCTTTAAAATTTGATCACAGTTTCAAGTGGTGCTGCCAGTAGGACAGTCAGTTGATTGAAGTACAGTGTTTGTAAAAGATTTTATTCCTCATATGTTTTGTTATTTTTTTGTGAATGTACAGTCATCTACTAATTTTAAGAGAAAAAGAAGTTTTCTTTAAGTGTAAGAGCTGTCTGTCTAGAAGTAAATTCTTTATGCATAACATGGTTAAAATACTTCCATGTAACTTTTCACTTACTGGAGTAGTACAAGATCATTTTAGCAGCAGTGGGCTAAAAAAGTATCCAGATACAAGTAAGATTTTTTCTTTTTAGTGTTTCAAATGCTCGTTTAAAATGCTTATTTTTTTTTTTCTTCCCAACTGAGTCCCCAATTAGCAATTAATCCCCATTTGGCAATTGTTGTTGATTAGTGGTGCAATGCTGTATTTATCATTGTTTATCTAAATCAGCTGTGCCAAACCATAAGGATTATAGGAAAACTACAGACCAAACTGCTTCTCCTGCATAAATCACTTATTTCAGTCTTTAAACATCAGGTTGTACATAATAACCTCACCCTTTTATTGTTTAAAGGTGGAGGTTTTTATGAAGCAGTAATTTGAAATGGTCTGTTCAGTCTTTTGTTCTACTTGCAGAAAGAAGCGTCATAATTTTTGCCGAAAGCGTAGGACAGGACACCAAAATATATTGCTCATTTTTTTCCCCCATGGATAATAGCTAAGATCAAACTGCTAACTGTCCAGAAATCTTGTTCTATGCAGGGACCTTTTGAGTAGGTTGGTGGGGGAGGTGATGGGATGCTATAATGTGAATGTGATGAACAAAATGGATAATCATTCATGTGTATCCATCAGTCAACAATTGCATACTGTGCACATCGGACCATTTTACAGTAATAAAAGATATTCATTTAGCTACATTAAACAAAATGACATCTCACATTTTTTCATGTTACAGTTCATTCTTTTTTCGCATATTGGTGTGTTTCTCTTTCAAAGGTGATTCCAAAAATGTCCCATTTTCATGCTATCTCTCTAGATAAGCAGAGCACAGAAATTTAAATAATTGGATCAAGAAGCTATTTCTTTCTGTAAGATACAGGGCCATTATTTTAAACTGTTTCACCTTCTCATATATATGCAGCAGAAGGAAAATATATGTATTTGTCTGTATCCCATCAAGAACATTATGTGTCAGTAAAAAAACCCTTTCCAAAAGCAGAAGTTTATTTCTGGCAAAGGGAGTCCCTTTGGGGTTAGAATCCCAAATTGGAGACTGGCTGGTCAAATTCTTTATCAATTCTAAATTAAACATATAATGTGAAAGCTATTAAGACAAGTCTGAATCTCCATGATGCTATTTTGAATTATTTTTCAGAGCACATATAGAAAAACCCTTGAATTTTTTTTTTACATTCAATTTTTATTTATTTTTTAAATCAGGCTTGTAAGGAACTAATTTATTTAAATTTGTGAATAAAGATGTTTTAAATAAGACGGAATACACATTCAGTAACAAATTTAGTATCATTATTCCATGAAATTTATCTGGTTTAGCAGGGATTTTTGTCCTGTGCTATATACTGATACTTTGTCAGATGCAAGTAGTTAGTACTACCAAATAAAATCTGTCTTTTTGGTTACTAAATACAGATGACTTTCCCCTTAGTTTAATAAAATTTTTCTTCTATTGAAACTATTCGATACCTTAGAATCCCACTATACCTGAAGGGTTTGAAAGTCAAATACTAATTAATTTCTGAAGTTTTCAATGAAAGGGCAAGATTAGTGGTAGAATTTTCTTTTAGCAAAAATTCTGAGGAAAATGCAAGCAGAAGATCTTTTTAAAATTTTTTTTCATACAATTTTAAATATATCATCAGCAAAATGTCTTTGTGCAACATTATGATCTACTTATGATGCAGAATTCCTAAATTGTTATGATTTTGGAAAGTGTTTCCAAAATCATAACAAGATCGTTTCTGATCTTGTTTTTAAAAAAACATAATACAAATCTATGTTATTGTATGGTCTTAAAAAATCTGTAAGTACTGGGTTTATAGAATCCAGATTATAAAATATTTTTAAAATATTTCCTTTGGAAAAAAAAAAGAAAAAAGTTTCTTATGTAAGACAGCTTTGCAATGGAAAAAGCTTTGCTCTGCTGTTTAGCAGAGAAATCTGTGTGACTTGGCTAAAAAGTACACCACCTTTCTATTAATTAAATTGAATATATGAGAAACTGTTTTACTTAGTTTTGTTTTGAAATTATAAAACTCTGTGGTGGAGAAAGTGTGGGTCCAATACCTGCCTACTCAAAGATCAATGATCTTTTGAGATCAATGGATCTCAGAGATTCAAAGAAATCAAATGAATCGATTAGTAGCATCTAGTAGAACCTGGCAGATAATCTTGTCTGTCAGTGCATTTACTTGATCATCAATCAACAAACTATAACGTAGCATTAATTTACATCCTGTCCTGTCCTGAAGTTCGTTTCAAGCATCCTGTTCCCTTTCGAGAGACAAACTTTACACGGACCAGTGCTTATCTGCCTGGCTTTCCTTCTGAGATTGAAGCTACCCTGCCTTGGACCACGCAGGCAGTTGAGCCTTGCTAACTTGTGTGAGTCCTCAGCCAGAGCATGGGGAATGACTGCCTTTTTATCAGTAAGAGGAGAAGCTCAAAAGCAAAGATAATGAATCAGAAAAGGTAGAGTGTTCATTTAATGATATTGGTTTGTTAGAATAACCATTTAATAGTTAATGGTATTTTCTTCCTGGGTCCATAAAAAAGAGGAGAACATAGGGTGTCTTGCTGCTGTGTGTAGCTATTTGATCTTTTGTTGGAAGCATATTGCGTTGATTAGCAAAGGCCGATGAAGGTCTCNTATTTGATCTTTTGTTGGAAGCATCTGTGCCTCCGGTGTGCGTAGTATTGCGTTGATTAGCAAAGGCAGATGAAGGTCTCTGTGTGTTGGTTTTAACTCTTAGTGCAGATGGGGTGCTGGTGGCATTTGTAAATAAGATATCCACTTCTGTTGACAGCACAATGCACAAACAACAGAAAGGTCTTCAGGGTAGGATTTATTTTTCTTAGTTGTGTCTCTTACACTCACCAAACGTGGTTTTTCTCAAACGTGACTCAGGGTGGTTATTCCCAAATGGGTTACAGCAGATAGGGATGCTGTCACATGAAGTGCTTAATGTGGTCTGCAAAACAGCTAATAACGAGATAACTGTGGAAATGTTCTCTGCTGCTTCCACATGCAGACAGTCTATTTTTGACTTAGAGACCAGTATCAAACCCTGGATTTTGTCAGGTCAGTGGGTGGACACTGAAGACCTTATCTCATTTTTGCCTTTCTTGGTAACATATTCTTATCTTTCCTGCTTGATACTGCTGGTATTTAAAGCATCTAGATAGGAGAAGTCACGAACTTCTTTTTCTATTTTTAAGGATGTTCATTAAAAGTTGCTAGCAAGGCTCAGTGAGCTGCAGGGATTGTGGGATAAGACTTGGGGAGAACACAGCTAGTGAGACCAGGAAGCTGTAGAAAAGCGTGCTGCCTTCGACAGCCCTTTGCTACACAGGGGTGTAATAAAAGTGTAAATTAGTGTTGCATAAACATAAACAATTTACAAGTATTAACTATTTTATATATTTGTTTCTGTTTTTTTTATTTAATAGGTGTATTTTCAGGAAAGTATTTTGTAGTGCCTTTGAGATATTTTTAATTCAATTGACTTTTAATAAAATTACCAGTTTGTTAATTTTTGGGGTTTTGTTTTTTTTTTTTGGAGGACCACTGCACTTACATTGTGTTTTATTTAAGTAAAAGCTATTTATTTATTTATATGATAAAAGAAAATAATTGCTTTTAGATAAGCAGAAAAAACTCAATTATATGCCTTCTTAAAGGGAAGGAAGTTTGAAAATAGCAGATAGAAGGAACGCATAAAATTCTGTCCAACCCATTAGAATGCATAGAAGAGTGCTTAGTCTGTGTTGGATACTGAAAGTAGCGAGATTCACTCATGTGATGTTAAATTAATTTTTTTGTTTAACCATTTAGTGTCTTGGCTTGACATTGTTCTTCTGTCCAAAATTCTTGGATCCTGCAGTGTCAAAAGTAAATCAATTTAAGTGTAGTTACTGCTTTGTCTCTGTGGGCTAATAATAAAGAATTACATAAGTAAGAAATGGTAAGTTTTAATTAGCTTTATTTATATGGGGACTTAAAACTAGAACAAAATCATGTAAACAAACTGTCACTCTGAAAATGTTAAGAAACCTGCAGCTATAAAGAATGGAGTTTTCCAGAAGAAATTGAGTGTCAAGTCAAAAGGCAAAAAAAAACCTTGTGAGAAGTTGTGCGTAGCTTAATGTTGTTATGGTGTTGCTTTGGATAAATATTGGTGGTTTTGGGAAAAGAGTAGTTTCTTCAGTCTCTTTTGTATCATAACACCATGACAACACATATCATAATACAAATCATTTACTGGAAAGAAGGAAGCAGGAATATTTTCCTCATGGAAAAAAAGGAATTCTCTTTTTGTTCAGTGATTACTGAGGGATTTTGTTACGCCATTTGGTGACATGCCTACTGACATGAACAATCAATGTGTATTTAGCAATAGTGATGAATTCTACTTGAAAACCAAAATTAAGGTGACAAATAATATGTATTTGAATTTACATTAGTGAAGCCTTGACGATACTAGATTTAACACCTACATCTACATCTAATCTTGTTAGGCAATAGATGCAGATCTCTGTATGAGGAGGAGGAGATACTGCTTCGGACAGAGGAAAACTGAAATTCTCTTCATCTTTCATTCTTCATGGGAGAAAAAATGGTGATCACAGTGGTAGCTCTTACACTCCAGAAACTCGTTCATGAGTTTTTCCCTGGACATCTTCAGTGCATTAACTTCTGTATGTCCAAAATTCCGTGATCTGCACTATTAGTCTGGTGTAGTTTCGTGTGAATGGATTTTAAATAGTTGGAAATAATTTGCAATGTATCGGGATTTTCTATGTTAACATTTGTTGTGGTGACTTTTACGTTTCCCAAACCCCAGGTTTCAGGCTCTTGATGTATCAGGTAATAGTGGTCAGCAGAGTATTAGAACTCTGCTGGACATCATAAATTACTTAGCAGAATTTTTGCCGTCCTTACACTCAGAGTTTGTTTTCTAAAGCAAGGACATGACTTTTTCTACTTTTACTTCAGCAGGAGTGAAAGCGACAAAAGTGTCTTTTGAGCTGATTTTCAGTATGGTTTGAATATAAAGCTTCCTGGTAAATGAAGTGGAAAAGAAAATCTAATAAACTTGTTGCTCAGGCAGCATTGTCTGTCTGAAGACCGAAGCTGCTAAACTATCAGCTAAACTTCTCAGTACTGTTTGTGACCCACTGCATTCAGCACTGGAAGTTTAAGGTGCAAACTACTAATTCATATTATATATCAAATATCACCTTGATGGGACGTGAAGTTTATTATTTTTTTTAAATTCTATGAAGCCATTGTTGAGGTATGAAAATAAAATTAGGAAGGAACTGTATTCCTTAAGATTAATTAGCTGTAGAGCAGTTCTTTACATGTACCTTTTCACTCAGTGCATATACATTGTAAGCCTATAACTAAGAAAATAACAAGGTTTTAGAAATCATATTATACCGAAAAACATTGCATCTTTTTACCTGCAAGGAGCATCAGGGAGTACATACTCTTCCTTTCCAGGAACATGTGAATACTTTTTATATTACTTTCTGTCTCTTCAGATGTTGCAACGAGCTTGTACCAAAAATTATTTGAGGCTCCTGTTCAGAGTTGCAGTTTCTGAGAGCAGTTTGTTTGGGGGTTTCTGTTATTTATTAGTAGCTTGAAAATTTCCTTTTTAGAGTTAGTGGGTTTTTTTCTGTATCTTTGCTTGAGGAGACATGTCAGGGAATTCTTTATGCTCCCTGGTATCTAAGCAAAGTAGATATTAAGCTTTCTTAAACCACAGAATGAATAAATATGTGATTTCTCAATAAAATGACCAAAAGAAAGAATGGAAATCTTGGCTTTGATGAGCAGGAAAAGAGTCTCATTGTGTTCAGTTAGTGACTTCAAATAGTCCTCACTAAGTAACTGTCATGGGACAATTTGAAGCTCAAATGGATCTTAAAACTGAACGCTGTTACATTCATGGAAATTTGTTCACTTACATT
Organism: Heliornis fulica; assembly: GCA_013399135.1. Taxonomy (NCBI): domain Eukaryota; kingdom Metazoa; phylum Chordata; class Aves; order Gruiformes; family Heliornithidae; genus Heliornis; species Heliornis fulica. The sequence continues at coordinate 1,078,261 of VXBZ01010969.1, read as the reverse complement.
TTTAGGCTTGAGAGAAAAACAAAAATGACCTTAAAAAAACCCAGCCAGCGGACCTGTGGAGGTGTTGGTAACCTTGGCTATTCTCACTGAGAAGTGCCTCCTAAAGAGAGGGTGGATGGAGTTAGTGATTTTTATTTCTTTCCCCTTTGTAGCACAACTGGGACACAGAAACCCCGTTTTCTTTAGCGAGAATGCTTGGACGCCCTCCAGTAGAGTGGGAACAAAGGGTTGTCTGTCAGGGTCCCGGGAGCCCCTGCATCTGCTTTTTCAAACAGGATGTGGGGAAGGGTAAAAATCCTCTCCATCTGTGATGCTAACATGGCTTTGGAAACACCTGGAATTACTAGACTCAGGATTTGAAGTTTATCACTGGAGTTGGTTTCTTTAGAGGCTGAGTTTCCAACTTGTGTGGGAGCTTAGCATTAGGGTAGATTTTCCACTGGAGGATCTGGACCCTAAAATCTGAACCCAGTCCTCCTTTGGAAAATTGTAAAATAATTTCAACAAGTAACTTCTGGGAGATTGTTTGGCCTGCTTAGCTATTTTATTTTTAAAATAAAATATAACCCAGAATTGTTAGTGCATTTCTCTATCCATTTGGAATTTCATCAGTAAATGCATTAAATATTTACTTTTATTTTTGTTCATTGTTGTCTGTTTAAGTTGGTTTAATTTGTGTAAGTATCCAACAAAGTAGAGAACAAGAAGTACACAACCAAGTTAAATTCCTTCTGTGCCCAAAAGAATTTAAAAAAAATCTGTGCATTTTTTTAGAGTTTGGAAATGTTTCCTTTGATCAATGGGTATCAAAACAGCTCAAGTATGTCATATTATCAGTCAGCTTTTAACATGGTCTAATGTAACAGGTAATTGACTACCTGATAAAAAGAAGAAATATTTTTGTGGCCAATTTGTGAAAATAAAATTGTTTCGAGACTTCTTCATATTAATTATTCACCCATCTCTTCTACAAGCTAAAGATGCTGCTGGTGAATTCTGTCAACAGTTTGAAATAAGTGATAATTTTTAATTTGATTAAAGCCATCTTAGGTCTCTGTGTGTCATGTAAAAAAGATTTCTTGGGATTTCATTATTTTGTTTGTTTCTTTTGCAATGGAAAAAAAAGTAATGGGCTACCATGTTCTGGCTCTTAGTACTCCTAGTAAAACATGTCTGGGCAATTTATAAAAGCTAAATTTCCTATTTCGAAGATGTGTACTCAGAGTTTTACTATTTGATTGTTTTGGAAGTCAGCTTTGGTTATTAAGAACGAAAGTTCAATTTAATATCTTGTGTAATTGTTTTCTTAAAAGAAAATCTTTAAATTGCCACAAACTGTGGCTGGGGTGGTGACATCCCTCTTAACGAAGAAGTTTACAAAATACTGAAACTATAGCACTGGTCATATCTGTCTGTCATAAATTCATATAAAATGAACAGTAAGATTGTTGAAAAGGTTACTTTTAAATTTAAGAAATAGAGAATAATTTAAAGGGGAAAAACTCCTATGAATTTAGCCAGTGGAAGGAAAATCTCGGTGACAGAGCAGTCGTGTTAATCTGGCTCACAGTTTGCCTTCATTCCTTCTTCTGACAGTCTTAATGCTATGTAATCCTCCATAATCAGAAATGGGGTATGCACTGCTTTTTCTGTGAAATAAAATATCAGCAAGAAGGGGGTGGGGTGGGGGTGAGGGGGTATAGGGAAAGAATAACACTTAAATAAACCCCAACCCTTTATATAACAGAAATTTCTCTAATCGCTTGGGAGAAAGTATCATAGTAGCTGCAACTTTGAGGATAATTTTCCATTTCCTGCTGGCAACCTGTTCAGCTTTTAAGAAATTTGTATTTCTGTGTTGCTCTTCTGAGAGGTTTGAGTTGCACCTACAGCTAGAAGCTGCTACAATGTAGGCTTGGTGGAAAACTACAATGAAAATTCCCCTCGATCTTTGTTAGCGTGGAAACATCTTACTTCAAAACCATCTCACCCTTTGTGAATGCACTAGAAGTAAATTGTTTATGTGAGAAATTGGTTTTCAAACAATGGTAACACCTGCCTTGAACTGACATTTTTTGTTCTTATTGTCAACTATTTTCAAAGTAATAGTTTAGTAATTTTTAAACTATATCTGTAAGGCACAGTGTCACAGAAGCATAGCAAAGATGAAGGACCGTTGAATGGTGGTAAGGAAAAACAATGAATCTCTTGAGCAAGGCATTTCATCAGCAAGTGAGAGCAGTTAAAATGTAACATAGTTCCTGGGTTTTTAATATGTTTGGATTAATGCGGGCAGTGAAGTTAATTCTCTTGGAATCCTCACTGAGCTCAGTGAGTAGTGCGCTGCGCTATCCAGAGGGTGCAGGGAACAGTGCAAAAGCATTTTGATGTTTTAATTAAATGTCAGTGTACTACAGTGGTTGAACAATACAGACTTTTCATGGCAGACGATTGTTTGATGTGTTTGGTGTTAGACTTTGGTTGGGATATACAAAAGGTAAATTACATAAATATTCTTAATTACCATTAATCCACATATTATAATGCAGAAGTCAACTAATGATTATGTTTAACTATTATAGAGTTTTTAATGTTACATTTTAAAATTGTACAGGATAGAAGCTTGGTTTTCCTTAGCGTGCATTTAAATATCTTGAAAGGAGTTTAATTTTCTGTCAGTTGTATAACTGTACTTTTCATTTATTTACGGAGCCAGTTTTTGCCCTTCTAGCTTAGGGTAAAGTGTTTGCCACATGAAAATACCATAGTGTATTACCCATACCCTTTAAAATGGAATGGAAACGCAGAGTCATCACATATGTCATGAATTCTCTGTCTAGACACATGCACATATTGTACAATCTCTTCTTTCTTCACTATATGTTTTGGGGTGCGGGTTTTATTTTTTTGGGAGGGGGGTGGGGATGGTGTTGAAATGAGGTTAGGAGTCTTGAACCTAGCTGGCTTTCTGAAAAAAATGGGTCTTGTATTAGATTCCTTTTGATTTTATATCCAAACAGATTATTAATGTTTTCTTTACAAGTCCTTCTAGGGATATGCGAAACAAAAATACCTGGGAAATATCTGGTAACTCCTGTAAGATCTGTGAAGAATAACAGCTGGATTATGGAGAGAATGAAATTACAGATCATGCAATAATCTACCATTATACTGCAGTAACCAATTAAAAGTGTACTAACTGATTAAAAGCTCGCTGACATCCTTCCCACAGTATTTAGGGCAGGAACAGTGTGTCGCCGGTAGGAAAAGAGCGTGCAGTGGCAGTAAACCTGCCCTATTACCTACCTGGCTATAGGTGTGTGGCAGGGCACTCCAGGTGAAAGCATCACTCGCCCCATGCTCCGTGGTGGCATCACTGGTGAGGCTGCAGGCAGGGCGGGCAGGCATCCCACGGCACGCAGGGCTGTGCCGACAGCCTCCTAGTCGGAGCTCTCACCCTCAAGTGTCGCTACGGCTTAAGTTGTGTGGGAGCTGAGAGGTCTCTGTGCCATTCCTATAGGCACTGTGCACATCTAACTGGAGTGGTTGCCTCTACCTCAAAGACTTTGTTAAGGATTAGCAGGCTTTAGTAAGGATCGTGTGGTTTCACTGCTCTGACCGTTGGAAAATGCAGTTGTGGCTTAGAAGTTACAGTCTGAGTTGAAAGATGAGCTACAAGAGGTTCCCATAATACTGTGAATTAAATAATGTGAGTTGAAGCATGACAGTGAAGATGCTAAACATGGAGAGAACAAAAGAGAGGAACCACACCACCAAGTGAACTGGGTTCACAGACTGTTTCTGGGAGTACTTGGGTTGCCTAGAGACAATCATGGACAAATTAATAGTAATTGGCCAATATATTTTTGGCTACTTGTTAGGCTCTACAGTATCTTGCATCATTTTTGTTTGTATATTGATTAAAAATAGAACATATTAGTCACGTGAATGAACTGGGATACTCCCTGTGTGCAGTTTAAAAGATCAGTATTAAAATTTAAACCATAGGAAACACAGGTGCAGAGCACATAAATAAGATTGCACATGCTTTAGTCATTCCATATCATGAACTGCTTAATTAGCCTTCTTTGCTTGTAATTGAATATAGACAAACCAGGCTTGTGTTTATGAACAGCAATGGGTGATATTTCTTAGGAGATGCCTTGATGAGATTGCCGTATCATCTGACACTCTTGTCCAAAAGTCATGTTCTTACTTCCTAGCCTGTCAAGATTGGTAGACTTGGTTTTTGGTTTGGGTTTTTGGGTTTTATTTTACAGCTTGATGACAGGTGAGACTAGTGGGCTGCACATGGGAATCTGTTTGCGCTAAGATGCAAATGAAAAGTTTTATGGCAGTTAAGACTTGTGCCTTGAATTTTTCCTTTTTTTTTGGTGAGCATGAAGAGCATTGATGTGGGTCATTAATGGTAATAGGAAACTGAGGAAAAGGCACCTGCCTGGAAGTTTCATGAGGCCAGGAAAGGGCTGTTTGTGTTCAGGCCATGGCTTTGAGTGTAAAGTCTAGTATCAGAACTATCAGAGGTTGGGTATTTTCAGTGACTCCTGCACAGCAAGCTTATATGCCTGATTTGGATTTCCAGTGAATAAGCATCTGTATCACAAAGCCTGGTTACTTGTCCCAGCAAAGGGAGACTGCATTACTTAAACCCCTGGAAGGTAGTTTAGACTCTATTCCAGCTTTCTAGACAACCAGGATATACATGTGGGTTTCAGTGGCTTTTTCGAGATGCTGAAATGGTCATGCTTTGTTCCCAGTTTGCCCATCTCGGCCATTTGCAATTGGGATTCTCCATAACTCATGTAGAAACTGATAGAAAGGAAATATGAGAGAGCAATGAAACCCCAGTTAAAACCAGTGGACTTCTGAAGACAGTGTCAAAATTGCAATCAGTGTGATTATTAGTAATTAACAGTGACACCTGAGAAATAACCCTCCCAAAACCAGACCTGCCAAACAAGAAGAGAAACACGATTGTTTCTGAAAGTTTCCTATGTGGAAGCAACTCACAGGCTTTTACATACTCTTTTTCAGTTTGGGAAGGAGCTAGGTTTATTCCAGCCTGAGTTAGGCTGGAGAGAGTTTTGCAGAAAGGTCACCAAGCTGTAGGGAGAGAAATACTGTGGCATTGCTGGAGTTAGTGGGTTTGTCCCTTTGGGGTACTGGAGCAACAGTGTGGCAGGTTGATTTCTTCCAGAAACCTCCAGACTCCAAGAATAAGTTTAAAAGTGATTATAGTGTGATTATAGTAATTTACATAACATCTCTGTCAGTAACACTTCCCATATTGTCAAATGTGTGCTCATATATATGTGCTGAAAGGATCAGGTTCAAGGGGTAATCTCTGACAGTGATGTGGACTTGATTTGGCCTTGTGAAAAGGTAAGTACCTTCTCCTTGGTTGAACTGCCTTTCATAAAAGAAGCAGCAAATGCCTATGTTAGCCATTTCTCCTTCCACTCTGCAGGGCTTCTCGTAAGAAAAAGGAGCCAATCTGATTATAGCCCTTGATTTAAGCTTTTGTCAACAGTCTGGTTTGGTGTTTGTCCATAAGCATTTTCTGTTCTTAAAGACTTGACTCACGATTCGGATAAAGGGCTGGAATGACAAGGATTTGCGTCACTGCTGATAGTCAGCGATGGCCCTAAGTGTGGCTTTTCACCAGGCTTCATGCTGTATTAATCACGAAGCTTGAGAGCAGTGGTGGGACCTGTCTCCTCGCTGTCAGTCCCCGCAGCCTGTGCGATGGATGTGTCAGCACAATGCCACTGGCAGATGGAAGAGTTGCAGTAAATATGCACAGTTATGGTTTAAGTGAGAAAGCTGTGGGAAAGGAAATACATTAATCCATTGCGGCTGTTTTTTCTTTTAAGTAAGCCTCTAATAAATTGTGAGTTTTTCCTGGACTTACCCTTTATATTTCTAGATTCCTTTCTTGAGTGGGGGTGGGAGTGGAATAGAAATTGAACTGAAGAGCAGAAAAATATTATAATACAGAAGCAACTGAAGATTAAATTAGGCTGTGCATGTGGAAAGAAATCCTCTTCCATATGGCCTGTCTTGTGAACACACTTCAGGAAATCCTGGTCTAGCAGATCATATAATGTGCACTACGCAAACAAGTGCATCGTTCGTTTGGGGGGGGGTGGTGTTTAGGAAGTACTTTAAAACCAGGAAAAAGATGGATCCCTGAATCTGTGAGGAGCTAAACTTGAACAGTTCAGTGTGGACGTGTTTTTTGAAAGCATGCTAAACAATTGGTCTATTAACTCCTTAGGGTTTAGATACATTCTTCCTACGTTATCAGGAATTTCATGTCTGATCTTACTTAATTTTTCTGTTTTTTGGGTTTTTTTATATTTTTATAAAATAGAAAAATTTAAATGTATTTTAAAATTTATATTTATATTATTTTGAGGTTTTAGTTTATATTTTCTCTGGACAAAAAATGAGAGTGGGTTGAATATCTTACAAAATAACTTATAAATTTCAGAAATTCAGTATAATTTTTAAAATCCTTTTGTTTCTCAGACGCCTCATTTTCGGTTTGATTCTTCAGTTTGATTTTCAGTTTGATTTCAGTTTGAATCATTTTGCTATTTTTCCAGTTGTTACCATTTTTCTATCCTAGAAGGACCAGATATCCTTAGAAGGCACTTTCCGGTGCCGTACAGATGTGGAGAAAAATCACATCTTTCTCTCTCCTGTTTCCCCTTCTCAATTGTAAATCCCCCTCTGAGGGGCATGAAAACTTTATTCCTTACTTTTAAAAATACTGTGCCCCCTGTTCAGCGTGGCAGCAATGCAGGACGCCTGCGGTTCCAGTGCGGCGTCTCCATGCGGCTGTGCAGGGTCTCCATAGGCTTACGAGGGAGGGGCTGAGGCTCCCGCTCTTCTGATGCCCCAGCTGTTGTTGGGGTACAGCTCATTGCCTGTTTGATGGCGATGTGGGTGTTGCTGCAAGGGCTGGTGACAAGTGGCCGTGCAGTGAGGACATGGGTAGCAGGAGTCTAAACGTTCCCCGCAGAAGTGCTGTTAAAATGGAATAAAACACCGTCTCAAAGATGGGGCAGGAGTGACAGAGCCTGCATACAAAGCTGGGCTCAGAGGTGGGCACTGATCCAAGCCTAACGTATCTGCAAGCTGTGCCAGTTGCTTTTGGTCCTTGTTGGGATAGATGAAGCCAGGGCAGAGCTCCGTGTTGTTATGTCTAGACCCATTTCTTGTGCTCAAGCCAGTTTATTTTAAGATAGCTTGAAATATCTCTATGCTGCTCCATAGTGGGTAATCTATGCAAAGTCATGTATTTCAGTGGTATCAGTTGCAAATTGCTCTTCTGTCGCATGGGAACCTTACATGGAAAAAAGATCAACAGAAGTAAATAGTGCAAAGCTCTAGCTGAACTGTTACTGTCTCTTAAATATTGGGCAATTGCTTTCCAGAAATTTTCGGAAAGCTGGAATTACTCTAGGAAAAGGTGGCCAGCTAAGGACACTTGGCTGAATTAAGTTATGGATTATGTGGGTTCTGTTGTGTCGGTAATTTCATATCCTCCTAAGAGCTTGTTGATCTTCCTACAAGGGTTTAATGTGAACAAAGTTGGGTCAGAAGCTGATGCAAAATATGTATTACACAGCCAAGTCATGCACAGCCAAATGGGTAAACCCACATGCATTTGTCCTGCGGGCGCCTGCTCTTTGGTTAAATGTTATTTTTATCGGCTCTGTTGTGGTACTTATATACGCATGATCACTTTCGTCATCCCCTGGTGGCTTTCCAACATTGAAAGAACATTGAAAAAGTGCGAGTTGTTACCTTAAAAAGCCAACAGAGAAATACTGTAGCAAAGCTGATTTAAATTTTTTTTTTAATGTCCATTGTGAGCCGAATAGCTCAAAGTTCAACTCTCAAAGCAGCTTTTGTTCTTAAAGAATAATCCCTTCCAGAGGAAAACTGGGGTGAGCACTAGGCAGCTCACAGTGTGGGTAGGGCACCTAATTCCCTGGGGAAGGAGAAATTGTAGCCATGTAAATAGGAGGAGATGCAGATGTTTTCCTTGTTTGGATCCCTCCTCGGATAAGGGTGTACTGTGAGCCATGTGTGCACCGTGCCATGTGGATCCTGCAATTCTCAGAGAGGCTTTCTTTAAACATACACTGCAGCATTCCAGAGCTCTGGCAACGCAGATGCCCATCACAGCCTTTCTCCTTCATGCATCTTTTCTAGTTTTTGACCCATACCAGATACATAAGTATCTTAGGAATGAAGCTTTTGCAGACTAATTTCCTCTGCTGCTTATTTTCTCATGTAGATTTGATTCTTCTGGCACAAGTTGTATTTGTTCACTGTCAGATAAAAGCTGCAATTTCTTGTTCACAACAGAGGGACTGCAGCCTGAAGTTTCATTAATGCTTGTGCACTTTTCTGCCACTGTTGCATTTTGAGATACAAAACTCAAATCTCTTCTTCTCCACAAGCTGATGGGTTGCTTTTCTGGTTTAATTGTTCTGTTGCTCGTCAAAATGTGACACCCCAGATGATCCCCCCTCCCCAGCAGAGTTGTGGAGAAGTTTCCTTGACCTCAAGAAAACAGGCTTCTGTTTCTCTCAAGAAACAGCCTAATGTTTTGTTGGGGCAGTAAATCATGATTCTGGCCTCTTGTCTGAGTGCTTTGTGAACAGTGTTTCTAATGGAAATACCTGCTGCTTCATGTGAGACTGAGAAAATCAGAACCTGGTTGGAAGGGACCTCAAGGGTCTTCTGCTCTCTTGGCAGAAACTCCTGTCTAGATAAAAGCTCAATCTAGACAAGATGGGCCATCATCCCAACCAGACAAATCTTAAAAGTGTCCAATGTGGGGGAACCCACTGCTTCCCTGGGAAGATTATTCCAATGGCTGATTATTCTCAGTGTGAAAAAATGCCCTTTGTGTCCAGAACCTCCTCCGGCATAACTTGCACCCGTTACCCCATATCTTCTCCACACAACTCCTTGTAACAAGGGAGTCTCCATCTTCTTTGTAGCCATCCTTTAAGTACCAGAGGAAGGGTAATTCCGTGTTTCTGAGGCTTTTTTCAGCATCAAAGGAACAACTTCATCTGCAGGGAGAATTAAATCCTCATCCTGTTTTATTTTGGGAAATAAGCTTCAACTTAATTGCCTAAAACATTGTTGAAGTACCTTTTGTTGCATCAGAGGGAGAGAACATAGCAATCTTACACCAGCTGTCTTTTTGATAAATATTCCTACATAGACTAGCAGAGGCTGTGACATTCCTCTTACCCCCTCTTGATAATCTGAAAATCTTCTGTGGTGGCGCATTGCTCCAGGGCAGTGGTTTAGGAACTGTCAGATAAGTTCTGTGTTTCATTCCCTGGTGGGTATGTTACCAGCTAGTTATGCAACAAGCCTGTGTGGGGGAAAAGGGGTTGCACCAAAACCTAACAGGATGTCTCCATGGGAATCAGAAAACTAGGAATAGATTAATGGCAGTGCAGGTATTGATGATTAAGAGAAATGGGAGTGACTCGTGACATGCTTATGTTATCTAAAAAAGAAATCTTATACTAATCTTCAGAAAGAATATTGTAAGGCCATTGCTTAATCCCTGTGTATTCTACCAGAACCCTAGCTTTGGTGCACTTAAGTTGGAGTACTCCATTCAGCTGGGTGTTTGGTTTTCTGAGGACTCTAAAATCAGTAGCTTTTCTTGGGTTATCCTTGTAGCACAACAGGATAAACCTTTGGAGTTTGAAGATCTTCTGTTGTTGCATTTCCCAAAGTACAGCATCCCTTCACCATAGAACTTTTTTTTTCACCAGGATTTACAAATTTTTCCTTTATTTTATTTTTTTTTAATATGAACTCATGGAAAAAGCACAATTGTTCTGATCCCACTCTGAAAGCAGCAGGAGCTCTGCATGTCCACCTGAGTAGCATGGGACCCCCTTCATCTTTAGCTAAGCAAACCTAAATTCTTGAAAAATTAGTTTTAGGGCTGGGATCTGATGGGACATAGATCACCCTACACATGTAATGAATGAAATGAATGGTGTGGATTAAACAGCAGTTGCAGCAGTCAGTAACTTCTAACAAATTAGCACCATGTCCCATTTTTTTCCTTGATGAATCAGATATCTGAAAGCCTGTTAGCATTCCATCTACCAGCTCCCCTGCTTTTTTGAAATTAGGTACCTCAAGGCACCAGTGACATCTTGTCCTTGGTTGTCTCCCCTGTGCTCTGTTAGTGTTCAGAAGCTCTCCAAAGCTTGTGGCGTTGCTCTTCAGCCGGTTGTCAAGCTTTGCGGAGTGTGAAGTGACCTTCGCTCTTAACGAATGCTATGGAGATCAGTGGAAATGTGGCAGCATATCCCAGCAGTAAATCTGGCATCCTTAATTTCAATTATGTGTATTTTCCTAAATCATTTGTGCAGCCATTCTGCAGTCTGGGCTCCATGGGGCTCGATACTGTAAGTTAGTTCTAGAATGATGAACAAATCTTATTTTTCAAAGTCATCCTCAGTTCAACCTGGGTTGACAGAAACATGCATTTTGAAGATAGTTAAGTGTGTCAATAAAAAATTAAATGTAGCAGCCCAAAATTTCATTTTAACAAACTTGACACCTGGCACAAGTTTTCCATAGCACAAGAATATGAGAGTATGATGCATAATTATGTTGTTGCCCAATCCAAGGTGCTTACCAAGGAGTAGACAACTATAATCAGCATAGAAGAGCCAGTAAAGTGCTAATGTATTTATTGTCTCAGCTACTAATATGTGCAAACATCAGATTATTTAGAGAGGTACATACATATGTGAATGTATGGAATAAATAGCTTTTCCCATGTTCCATTCCAGGACAAGATTATTATAATGTGCTGGATTTGGCACAGAATGTGCAATTATTTAGAAGATAAAGCCAGAATGTGTCAGCTTGCTTTTTAAAGTAAAATATGCAGCCTGTGTTGTATGATCTGAGCTAAGGGGCTGTTTCTTACAAGCATTTAAGATAGAAAATTTCTGAGCGATCATTTCATCCCCTCCAGTGATCCAGCAGTTCCCCGGGTCATCCAGCCTGTGGCTGTGGAGCCAAGAGCTGAGCCTTGGCTGCTGCCAGTGCTTCAGGTTCCTGCTTCCACAGTGCAGACTCAATCGTGCCTTGCCCAGCTCTTCCCTGAAGAGTCTCCAGACCAGCACCAATAGCCCTGTGAGCAGCCAGCTCTCCCAGGGGTTGTCAGGTTTGCTGCTTGGTGGAGAGAACCAGAAGCCTAACTTTGGAAACTGCAGACTATAGTAGCCTGGCAGGAAGCTCCAGGACACCTGTCGGTGCAGTCATGCCCAGTACATTTGCATAGAATGTTTTGATTACAAATGAATTAAGGACTCTGAGGTCAGAGACAACACTTCTAAAGGCATGAGAGTGTGATGAAAAGAATTTATTATTTTCCAGGGAAATGAATAGAAGTCTTTCTCTGGGCTTCAGTGAGTTTTGGAATAACATCAGGATATTTGTTTTTAATTGACCTGGGTATCCTAAGAAATGAAGCTGAGAAGGTCATGGTAGTTATTTACGTAGTAGATATTAATTCACCATGTAAAATTGTTTACATTAGTATTCATCTAAACATGAAAAGTGATAAAGAATAGGGTTCTCTGGACAATAAGTGCTGAAGAACTGTGTTCATACAAATAACAAGTGAAAATTCATCAAAAATAATTTATATGGTGAACTGGAGTTGGTGAGGAACATGATGATCTGTTTTGGAAGTCAGGTTTGTTTTCTGTGCTTAGAGAATGGATTCCAGGTGAGGGTGTGTACCTGGTTTAGATCATATAGAAAGGTTGCTTTGCTCTCAGTTTAGGTGATCCACAATCCAACTGACAGCCTTTACATGTCTTTATTTGTTGACAGTCAACTTTTTGTGTTGATTATAAAGGAAACCAAGTGTAACTATCGCTCTAGGGTTATCATATTTGTACTGTGGTGAGAAAATAAAATGTTGCAGTATTCCCTGGGAGGATTACCTTGATTTGAAAAAGCACATGCAATTTCCTTCCACCATCTTTTGTATTATTACTGGATTAAACTACAGTAAAGCTTTTTGGGCCAAAATGCAGTCACTGTTTAATAGAGCAGAAAAGACCCAGCAAAGAGAAATTGCATCCCGATCCTGTAAGTCATTGCTTATGACCAAATCCTGGTGTTTTTCCAAACCTGTTGAATTAAGATATTGTTGCCCTTTACAACTCCTCTCAACCTCCTATCCAAAGCAGGTAGCAAAGGAGAGGTGGGCCAGGAGACTAAGGAAGCTCTTTGTCAGTTTGCAGTAGGGACATAGAGAGGTGATGACACACAACAGGAAACTAATGCAAACATAATAGGTAATAAAGGCAGTAAATTTGAAAATACTGTGCAAAAGAAATTTGTGTTTTATATCTGAAACAGAGGTTTACAGTTACCTTCAGGGTTATTCTGAGCTAAAATAACAGTGAAATTGATAAAATGTGAAGTGGTGGGTATTCAGTAACATATCCAGTTCTTAGGTCTGGGCTCCTGACTTCTTTCCGCTAGCTTAAGTAGATGGGCTTGTTTTGTTTTCAGATAACTTATCGCTGGCTCTGGGTGGTACCCTGGGGGGTTTTGGCTCAGCGTGTCTAATTGGCACTTCCCACTTGAAGACCTGAGCAGCACGGAAAGCTTGCAACTCTGAGGTCAGAATTCCCTGTATGTTTCTGTAGGCACAAGGATTAAAAGACATACTTGAGAGACACCACAAAGGTCACTGCTGTAGTGTTTGCTGAGGAGCTTTGTGGCTGATAGAGAAGGGTTAAATTTATTTGCCCGTTGGGGAGTAATAAACAGTTGCCACTGATAATAAATTATCTAAACTGCAGGTGGTCTTTGGTAATGACAAATGCAGACTTTATGACCTATGTTCAAGCTAGTAAACACTTCGGTGCATCTCTGTGCTAGCTAGGCTAAAAATAGCCCCTAACCCCAGTGAAATCTACTTTAAGGATTTCTGCGCTTAAATAACATTTGTCTTTTACTGTCTGCCCTGCAAGAGAGAATGAGTAAGAGGGGAAGATCAAAATAGGTGAAATCATTGTGGAAAATAAGTTTAGGACAGAAGTGATAACGGCAGCTGTGTGCAAAGGCTGATGGGTAACACTATAAAGATTTGTTTGTATTTATATCTTAAAATTATGGCAGTGCTAAAAGCAAGGAAGCAATTTCCCTGCAATGTCTGTAAAATCTCAATCACCAAGTCTGCCATTTGCTTTAAATTGTTTCTCAGTGTTTAGATTATTTTTATGCTGCAGGATAGGGTTTTTTTATGTGATCATGATTCCAATTAACTGTAAGAAATCTTAGAACTTCTACATATGGTTATTAATTGTAGCTGCAAGACAAAGAAATGCAACATGCCTTAGAATAGGCAAGCAGTCCTCATTTGCTAGGATGCTTCTGGAAATTGCAATAATTTTTCTTGTGCGTTGTTTCAATTCATATCTAGATAAGCTTAAATGAGCAATGAACACCTTTGCTTTAGAGAACTATTTAACTTGTGGAAGGCTTACTGAAGTTGCCTGGGTACACCACCTGCCATTTAAGCATTGTTGCTAAGCCAATTTGTTTAAGAAAATACCAATCTAAGAATTAGTTAAGAATATTTGTCTAAGAAAATGCCGATGTAAGCATGTCCTGCTTACAGTGGACTTGCTTGGTTTCTCTGCCTTTGCTGTCTTTATTTCACCTGTAAAAAGTACTTTACACTCAACAGTCAAACATCCAAAACTGTAAAACATAATTAAGAAGAGTTGCTAAAACACTTTGGAGTTCTTGAAAAGACTTTGTAGATGACTGAGACACCAAAGGTTAAGTGTGGGGACACAAGACCAGCAATGCCTGTCTTTAATGTGTTAAATCCAGACTGAAGTAATTTCTCAACCTCTTATGATGTTGCAAGACAGAGAGGAGCAGGACAGAAAGAAGTTAGTCTGTGTATGTTTGCACACTACCTGCTAAGAACTAGGGCAGGATGAAGAATTTTGTCTGGAATCTGTTTTATTATTTCTCTGGAAAGTACTATCCCCATGCAAGCCACGGTGTTTGCAGGAGGGCTGGATTTGGTCGCATCTTTCCGCAGCAGCTCGCTGAGGCTGTTGCTTGTCTCCTGGTGGGAATAGGAAGAAAGAAGCAAAGTTTGTAAAACTCAGTGTGGGGAAGTGCTGAGAGTATTTCCAAACAGTCTTTGTGTTTAATTTGCATTCTTTATTATGAATTAAGATTTATCAAAGTGTTTGGTTTAACATACAGGTTTGCCTACTTGCAATTCCTTATTCTGAACACTCTGTAGCTGTTAGATTGACACTGTGTTCATTCCAGCACCCAGAAGCGTGTCCATGCTGTCCCTTTGAATGAGCAGTACAGGATGCCAGTAGCTGTTGACACTTGTGTGGTCCAGTGCCCTGTGAATCCCAGTATTCCATGTCTGCCTTTATCCACACAGCTCAGTCATTATACTATGAAAGCAGAAGACACAGTAAGTGTTAGGATGTATAGGGTAATTCAGTTTAATTTGGGTCACATATGCTCCATTATGCCTGCTCTGAAAGCATGTCTGCACATCTGCTCCAACAAGGATCTATAAGATAGGTGCAGGAATAAAATTATTCCTGTACTTTTGTGTCTGCAGGATCAGATTCTAGGTGATGAACTACTCACAAATGGGTTTAAAATACCCAAAGGGAAGAGGGGAGGTGTATTGTTTCTGTTGTAGGGTTGGCTACAGACAATTTTGATGAGAATTACTTATACTAAATTATAGCACTCAGAATAATTTCTCCTCCTATAACTACTTTGAATAGAGGAATGGAAAGAAAGACACAAACAGGCTCCTGAGATTCTCTCTTGGTTTTATGCTTTTCGGTGTACCAAAATAGCTTCTTTGCTATGCTCTGCAGCTTGTAATAATTGCCCACTGCCCGACTTGTGGGAATGTGCAGTCCAGTTCTGCTAGGTCTCTCCTGGCTCCTGGGAAGCTAAAAACAGCTCGCCCATCCATGTGTAAATGTTACACACTGCAAATTGCCCAGGGGCAAGTGAATCCCTTTTTGCATCTGTTTCTGTGAAAGGTTTGATGTTCCACGTTATTTATATCCTGCAGTTATTGCCAAATATATGATGTAATTTCCTAACTTGTGGCCTCATGACTACTTGCTGGTGTTATTCCATTTCACAAATAGCATGAATGAAATACAAACTTCATACACCTAAAAGAAAACTTGTCTCGTCTGCTTCTCCCACCTGTTGTCTCCCTGTACCCATGGACGATGCTGCTGCCATTGCTGGGTTTAGAGATCATGTGGCAAACTGCTTCTCCAAGGACAACTCTTCTATATATCAGCCTGGAAGAATTACAAAATACTTACTTGTGCTTATATATACATTGCAGATTCAGGGTTTGGATACATCCCAAGATGCTGATGCACATAGTATTATCTGCTTGCGTATTTCTCTCGGTCCAATAGTCTTGCATTTCTTGAATTGGTGGGATCAGGCAACTTTAAATCCACTGCCCTTGTAAAAACAATAATTTTATGGTTTATAGCTGTGTGGCGTGTGCACAGTAGGCTAAGCTGATTGGTAACACCAGGGTTTCCCGTGAAGCTGGTGGGATTGACAGCCACAGCTTGATGATGAAGACAGATGGAAAACTGCTGTGTCTGCAGGCGGTCATGCCCGGCAGGTTTTAAACTGCAGCTATGTGAACAGCAGTCACACAGAGAAGTCAAGGCCCCAAACCCCTGGTCCCTGGAACTGGTGGGATAGAGAGGAATGAAAACAGCTTTCCCTAAATGCCTTTTATTGTTAGGCTTCTTGGCTTGCTGCTCTGCAGAGCTAACATAAGATGTTGGTATTAAGACAAGCTGCAGTTAATGCAGCAATCACATCGAGGTGAGGAGCAAAGTCTAGATATATTTCCCCTTCTTTACCCAGTGAAGATCTAACCTACACCTACTTCACCTCTGTTGTTGATGCATTTGCTCAGTACACATAAGGACAGATGACTGTCACTTGACATTGCTTGGTTCTTGCCTCCTCCCACAAGCTGGGCTGCAGCAGGCGTTGGTCAGGGTTAGTCAGTGGTGGTATTTGGTAATGTGTCCTGGTTGTCTCTTTCAGGCACTGGGACCTGCATGCCAGCTTTAATCAATATGAAGAAAGGTTGGCTTATTCCTCTGTGTCTTTTAAGACAGATAACCAGAGTGTTTCTAATAGGAAAAATCTCGTTTCATACCTATCTCTCGTTGCAAGAATGTAAAAAAAAATATATTATTCTTATTTTTCTTTTCATTTCACATATTTTATTTGTTTCCACCAATCCTAAATCAAATATATGGACAATGTCATTAGGAAAATGTATGTTTGATTTCTTTATATGGACTTTCTTTTTTTAACATACAGACGCCATCGCTCTAAGAATGTGTTGCGGTGACACAGTTATTTACCTTTATACGTTAACATCCATCCCTTAGTTCTGGTAGACAGCTTTAGTCTCTCCATCATCATCATCTAATTTTAGGTTTGCAGATCTTAGCTTTCTGCTAAGATGTCTCTAGGTGTAGCTAAGAAAAAAATCCTATTCTTCATATTTCTGGTCTATAACATAAAGATTATCAGGAGAAAGAAAGCAGCTTGGGAATTGTTTCCTTGTAAGCCAACAAAACTCCCAGTTATAGTAGAGCTCAGGGACCTGCAGCCTGTATGTATCTCAGAAACTGAAAGGCAAAGCCTGTCTGAATGATAATAAGAAGCAAATATGAAGGTATTGAATTAACATTTCATTTACAAGATTGTGTTCTGTCACTAAGTCCGATGTACAAACTGACCTCAGCTTGCTGTGAAATTGATCTCCTCTTACAAATACGTGAGAAATTGCCCACATAGCCCTGATGGGCTATGGAAGATCAGCAGGAGAGAGCTGATATTTTCAGTGATTTTAAGAAATGCGTATTGCTGAAACCATGAGGAACTATTTGGGTGACTAGGGTCATAAAACTTCAGCAGTTGAACCAGTTCTAAGTCAGGTTATCTAGACTGAGCAGTGGCTTTGAGCACTGGATACAACTCTTGCAAGGAAGCTCACCTAGAGCCAATGGAAACAAGCTTACACCTGCCTAAGCTAGGGCTCTGTCATCATGCTCTCTGGTCCTTGCCTTGCTATAGGGTTCCCATTAATTTCTGATAGTTTCATATGTTTATGTGTGTCTAGTGCAAGGCAGTTTGCTGTGGGATGTGCTCCATAACTTCTCTTGCTGCTCATGTGCTAATTCATACGTTTAGAAAGGAAGAGCATTAAAAAAAAGAAATTATGCTGTGTGTTATAGTATTAAAGAATTGATGAGGAGGTCATATCCATGGAATTTTGACTGCATAAGGGTTAATTTGATAACCAAGTTCTTGAAAAGTATCCGTTAAATAAAACCAGAGACTGGTGGGAACTAGTCCATTGTACAGCAGTGTGTGAGAGGAGAAGGAAAACGGATATGGAATATTTAAAAATGGGCCATTCAGTATACCAGAGATCTAGTGCAGTGAGTAGTAGCACACTCAGCATTGCTAAACACAGATAACAATCTCTTAATACAAAAAACACAGCACACAATACCAGCTGAATCCGTTTCAGACGTCACGAAGAGGGATGCAGATGAATTGATCAAGGCAGTGAGATTTGGTGGTTGCCTAGGGACCAGTGAGCATGACCTACTTCCCAACGAAGAGGCATATGCTGGCTTGTGTGGGTAACATGCTGACTTGATGTTTTGGAAAGATTGAATTTCATCACTCTGGGAAAAATCTTAGAGTAGAATTGATCAAGAAGAGAAAATTAGAAGTCTGTAAATCAAATTGGGATTTTGTTAAGAAGCATTGCAAAATATCTACAGCACTCCTCCCACTCAATAACAAAAAACTAGTAAGGGTGTTCTGTCTAGAAATTTTAAAATAGAAGAATAAAATTCAGGATTGATAGAAGAACTTAAAAGTTTCAGGAGAATGATGCTAGAAAGGAGGGAGACCCAGTACCAGATAAAGACTGTAAAGGGGCTATAATTAATATAGTGCAGAACTATTCAATAAATACCTCACTTTTTATTAAATACTTGATAGTCTCTTTGGAAAGAAGCAGGATAACCTAGTGGTATCAAGTGACACTGAAACAGTACTCTGAAGTGAGTATTTAACAATGGCATGGTAATGTTTATCCTACTGAAATGGCACTAAAATCAACCCTCTGGTTAGCTCCACCAAAGAAGCCAAAGAGTCGGATACAAAAGTTCCCTGAGATTTTTGTCCTGAGAATTTAAAAACAAATTGTGGAATACAGGAATAATCTGAACTGGTGAAGAAGGGCTAATAACAATTGGAAATTGATGACTGGGATGGTCTGTGTTGCTGTTGTGGGGTTAATCTGCTACAAGTAAGGGACAATATTACAGGAATTTTTAAGATTAATACAATTGACAAAGACTACAACAAGAGAAGCTTAGAAGCATAATCTTCTGTTAAATGGAGTTTCCCAAATATTTTTTCTTTAAGATGTTAGCTTTGTTTGATAAAAGTAGGTAGGTAAATAATGAGATTTCATGCATGCAAGGTATTTTGCTTCATATCTCCTAGTCTTGATTAGTAGGGATAAAAACCCATGTCATCAGTACAGCAACTCCTAACTGGATTAAAAACCCCAAAACTTAAATGTCTGAAAACCACGAACAATAGTGGATTTCCTTTTTTTTTTCTGTGCAATACCATAGAGGCTTGGAAACAGTCCTAGTCAGCAGTTTTACCAACAGTTTGGAGTAAAACTGTGTGCTTGTTCACTAGAGGAATAAAGACTACCACAGTTTAAAATGCCAAATCCAAAGTAGTCAATTCAGAAGTGGATATTTAATTTGGAGTATAATTTCATGTCAAAGGGAGACAAACCAAATAAATTTTGCCTCTCTTCACTAACTTTGATCAAGACTATGGTGTTTTGCAGGAGGTCTTGCTTTCAGGTGAATGGTGTTACTGGGATGGCTGGGTGAAGCAACCCAGGCTGTGGCACACAAGGAAAAGCAGGGGGCCAGGGGCATCGTCCTGCCTTGAACTTTACAGAGCTGTGGGGTTTGTGCGGTATTATGAGAGGAGGACTGTGAAAGGCAGATGAAGGTCTGAGGGTCAGTATTGAATCACAGCCTACAACAGGAGGGAGAACTTGAAGAAGCAGTTTGCAGGTAGAGACAGGAAACTTGAATTGCGTTTATCCAGCAGGGAGGAAGTGAGAGGACTAGAGAGGGAGAAGTGGTAAAAAGCGATGCAAATCTATCCTCTTTAACTGCTTTGCTCCCTCCCCTACTTTGGTTTCTGGTTCATGAGCAAAGATTTTCCCCAAAACCCTGTTTCTGTTCCTTTAAAAGTCATGGGAACAGTTCAATCACCAGCAGCCAGCACTGAGTACTGGCTTCTCATGCAGTGGCATCGTATCATTGTGTGTCAGATCTATAACCCGGTGCAGGTTGGGGATGACCCCGATTTGTCTGTCTCACTAGAGCAAAAGAAGCGCAGGGAGAGGAATGCCGAGATATTTGATGGTTCAGGTATGCCGGTCTCCAGGCTCTCAGCTGGGGCTAACTTGCAGTGATTTGTTGTTGCCATAAATAGGGCTGTCCACACGCTAGCAAGCTGCCCTCAATGGGGTGTAATTATAAAGGTCACAAGTCTGAGTCTGTCTGGATCTTGTGTGTTTGCTGTCATGGTATTGAAGACTTGTCTATAGTTTCCTCCTGGGACGAAGATCTTTAGGTTGTGTAAGGGCACTTGTATTGGACAAGTGGATGTCACATAAATATTGTATATGACTCAGCTGTTGTCTTTGATATGGAGGAGGCTCATAACTTAATGGAGTGTGAAGAGATACTTCTCTAACTCATTTTGCTCATACTGAAAGATTAGCTCCTCTAAACTGAGAGTATGTGCATGTCACTGCTGGATTTTTGCTTTCTTTTCTTGAACACTTTATCCTACAGTAAGGGTGGAGCAAGTGCTGCTCTGGAGTAAATGTCTAAATATAATACTGTACTACAGAGCTTCATTGACTTGTAGTAACCGGGGCCTAAATCCACCAAAGAATTTCAGTACTGCTTATACTGGAAGCAGCAGAAATAGTTATTTTAAGTTATTCCATTGGCTTAAACCCATCAATAGCACACTTAACTTTAAACACATACTTCAGTGGCCTGGAAGAATTGGTGTGTCAGCAAATAACTACAAGGTTACCTAAATTTTTTTTAATTAAAGTTTATTACAGCTTTCTCTTTGGTAAATTGCACTGGAACAGGCTGCCCAGAGAAGTTGTGGTGTCTCCTTCTCTGGAGACATTCAAGACCAGTCTGGATATGTTCCTCTGTGATTTAATCTAGGTGATCCTGCTTGGCACGGGGGTTAGACTTAGATGATCCTTTGCGGACCCTTCCAACTCCTGACATTCTGTGTGAATCTGTGTTGAAATGTTCTGCTCTTACCATGGGTGATAATGTTGCTTTGAAGATACTGGAATGTCTTGTGAGGAGTTTTTATAAAAATTTGACAATGAAATCTTAAGTTTGTGGGCCTAGTAAGATGCACTCAGCTCAGTGTTTGGGAAGGAGATATGTGTTCATAAGCAATGAAACATCAGATCCCAGTTAGCTCTGAAAGCTTTCACAGCTGCAACCGCCATGCTCTTGTTAGGCTTTTAAAAAATATTAAGATACTTTGCACAGTCCATCCCACTTCTTACAGACTTAATTTGTAGGCTTCTAGCAAGCTCTTCATCTTTCTTCCTTCTTTTGCCAATGCTATGAACATTTAAAGGAAGAAAAAGAGGCATGGGTATCTAATACAGTGGTAATGAGTGGTCTAGACTGTAAGTTGGGTAGTCTTAGATGGTGAAGGTGCAAGTCCCGTGACCTTCAGAGGACATCACTGTTCAACAAAGCACTGCCCCTCAAAGTGTGTGAAGCTAGGAGGACCAAGGTAGACAATGCTACATGGTCTGATGCTGCACCAAGTCATCTACATAATCTAAATACATAATCATAATTTTGAGACTGTAGCCTTCTTAATGTATTTTGTGTCTGTGTCTTTTAATGTATGCATTTTATCTGTAGTTATTTATATTTGCTAAAAGGTGTGTGTGTGTATATTTCATCACACTTTCCACCTCTACTCCATTTCTACTCTTTCTGAGAGGTATTTGTCCTAATTTTAGTTGCTTACTCATATATGCATTGAAAAGCATTAAGAAAAAAAAGCCCCAAACAACCCAGAACTCTTAAAATAACTTCCAGTATTTAAAACTTTGTGTCTGTAGAACATCTATAGACTTCACTTTATCTGCAAGTGTAGTACAGATACCAACTTCAAGTGGGCTCAGCCCTTTCACCACCTCAAAGATAGACTTCTTGTTGCAAGAATTTAAGCAGTTGCTGTCCTGGCTGACATCAGGTAGGTCATCCAAATGTCCCTTGGTAATTTCCTCCCTATGTTTCTCTGTATTCAAGCAAATCACACTTGCCCAGAGACTACATTGCCCCCATCCCATCTGCATGGTGGTTAATACTCTATTGTTGATGGAGAGCTTTTCCTTTCCCTTCTGTTTCTGCAGTAGATGGCTGCTAGGCGTCCCACTCGGGTCTTTTAAAAAGTAGAAAAGGTCAAATCCGTGTACAGAGTACTTCAAAATGACAAGAAAAATGAATCTACAGCATTGTTCAGTTGAAGAGAAGTTGTATTCTGTGTGAGTGTTTTCAGCCTCTGCACCCACGCTGGAGCAGGGAGCACAATGTGGTGTTGTTTGTCGGTCCCGGCAGAAATCTCTGCCCTCGCTGCCCCGACACCGGGAGCAATGCAGAGGCAATTGCAATGCTGCAGGCAAGTTGCTTTGTGCCAGCCATTCGACCAGTGCTGGTGAGAAACAGAGCTGCAGCAGCGGTTCGACCGACTTCCGTGTAACTGAAGCGTGGTCAGAAGACATTGCGGGTGGGGTTTAGAGCCCCGATGATTTCACACTTCCGCAGCGCCCTGTGCAGATGCCAGGGTACTGATCTGGAATGCTAGCCCAAAATTCCCAGAAGGCCAGCGCTCAAGTGCTGGATGCAAGCTATGAGACTTCTGCAGATGGTTGCAAGGTGTTTTTTAAGGCACTTTTGGGAATGTGAGAGCTGGCACCAAAATTATTTTGGAATGCAGTCTGTCGGAAAGACGTGATAGAAAACAGATTTCTGTGTGCTGTTGTAAGTTTGTCCAATGTTAATCTGGATTAATTAGTATCATCCGATGTAACAAGAGATGATTTCGTGGTTCCTTACTGGTTTTAATGTAAGTCTCGGAAATGCATCAAGATGTAACTGTTTGGAGATGACCTTTGTTTGTACACTATGTTGTACATGAAGAGAAGGCACTTAGAGCACTGACTTCCTCACTGGTGGGAATGGTACAGTTTCACTGGAATTATGGCTGTTTGACGCTGCCCCGACATGATCAAAAGCTGGTCTAGCAAGCCTTTGTTTATTTGGGGTCTGATCCAAAGACCTGGCATGGAACTGGAAATACTTCTGGGTCAAACCCTCTATGAAAATAATTTTCTTAGCTCAATTTTTATGGCTTCACATGCCCTGTAAATTACTAGGAGCTGACACCTGTAGGTATGAAATGATTTAGCAATGTACCATTCAAGAACTCCATCATTTTCAAGGTTTAAGCAGTCTCTTTGTTAGAAGGGTTAAATGATCAGCATTTGAGAGCTTAAGCAGGTGAGGTTTGGAGCTTTGCAAAGGCTTGGCAAGAAAAGGGTGAGTTTCTGGGGCAGAAAATCTAAATCAAGATATAATTCTGTGACCCAAAGTGTCATCCAAATCATATGCTGCAGCTTGCTTCTCTTTCTGGTAATGCTATTTGACATACTGTCAGCAACACCAAGTATGTTTTTTCCCTTCCTTACCCTGTATGTGTCAACACATTTACAGCTGTGATTAAGAATCCTCTGTTTTACGTTTCATACGTTTTTGGATTGTATTACACTGAAATAAGCCAGTCTTCATCTGATAGTGCAAAATGCATGTGCATCCCATTGTTTGTTTTTGTTTAAAAAGAGCTCTGAGATTGAGTCATGTGTGAAGTCATCCGTGTATGTGCACACCTAGGGAGAAGGTTAGTGAGAAAGCTCAAGAGAGGTATTGCCAAGCAGGAATTTATTCCTACAGTGTGCTGAAGAATGCCATAAATGTATTCACAAATCCTTTCAATTCTGGAGGGCAGCCGGAGGGTCTCCGACTGTGACAAGTGAAGATTTACTGCCATCTACTGTGCAGCCAAACACTGGTTGTGCATAACATGGCACATTCATTTATTTAATAAATAAATAAATAAACGAGGTTTAGTGTATGTTGTTTTGAATGGGGATGTGGGTCAGGATTTAAGTTATCCCCCAGACAGTGGGTTTTTTTAAGTTCTGCTTCAGTGATTTCAGGGTGATGGTGCAGGAGCCAGTGCATTAACTTTTGGACCATGTGTGGGACCAGCAGCTGGGTACAACCCTGGGCTATTGCCATGGGGTTACAGCTGCAGACACTGAGGGGCCCATTGAAGATGTGATCCTTCAGGCACTTCTGTGGTCCTCAGGACCGTCAGCTGTTTGTAATGGATCTGATTTTTATTACCTAAGGTAGGTAATTAATTTAAAAAGCCTGCTGTGGATGGTACCTTCTGGAAGATTTCTTACTAAATAGAGTCCCACAGGTAAGGATTCCCTGATTTTTCTGCGTGTTTTTTAAGGTAAAAGGTAAAACACTGAGTGAGAAACAGTTTAAAGCTGTCTCAATGCCAAGGCAGGAAGGAGAAACCTAGAAAGTAGGGATCTTTTTTAGTTACTGCCCTCCTACATGTCAGGAGGAGCCTCTTGAACTTCTCTCACACCTATTTTGCCGTGATATGTTACTTGTTACTGCAACATAAATCTCTTCTTAGTACACAACGGAACAGGCTTCTGAGTACTTGCATCTTCCAACTGGGACTCCAGGTCCCTTCACCGGGCCAGGAACACAGCCCCTCGGGTTACTGATATCTGTGCTGCTCCCAGGCCAGCTGCCTCCCTCCTGAAACCTACTTTGGGCACTGCCCTGCCTGCTGTCAATGCAGGCTTGTTCCAAAATGTGGAAGATACAGCGGGGTTAGGATGCCTATGCCAACTGCTGAATCTGTACCAGCTCACTGCAGTGGTTGGCTGGTGGGGAGAAGACAGTAGGTGTTGGGATGTGGGTAGTTTTGGAATCTTTATTGTGCTTCAGTTGCTTGCCAGACAGGTCCTTGTAATCAAAGAGAGGTGTGAGGCAGGTTCTCCAAGACTGACACATCTTTAAATCCACGCATAGGTGGCTTTAAGGCAATTTGAGGCAATGGGGAAGTTGCAGTGAATTCATCAAAGAACTTGGGTTATTGTGAAATCCTTTTCTCTCCTAAGCACAGAAGACCCCAGCCTTCTTTTTGCATGTCTTCACCAATTTAAGTGCAGCATTATTTGGGATCAAAAACTAAAACCTACTTTAATATAGAGAAAAACTCTCCAACCCATATTCTTGCAGTGGAAGGGCAAGAGTAATTTAGAGAACACTCAGGAAAGGTGGTTCTGGTTCTTGCAATATTGTAATTTATTCTGAAAAATTCTTATATGCAGCCTTGCAAATGACTCTTGCAGTGCCTTGCAGTGATTTGATAGAGTGAGGAGTCTTAATTTTCTGCTGGTAGTATTATTCTTTTGTACAGGGTTTGTGGTGCTGCTCTTACTGCATCTGTATGCAGCTATCCTGCATCTGACTTTTACATCCTTCGCTGCAAAGGTGCAGTAAATTCCGGTAGCAGCAATGCTGATTGTATCAGGAAGGAAAACAAACAGTGCCTTTTCACACTTCCTTTTTCACACTTCCAAGACATTGTTACAGAAAGGTGAATTTTCTTATTAAATAGTCTGGGAAAAAAAAAAAAGTATCTCTCTCCTCATAATCTTTTTATCACCTAGCCTAGTAATTTAGCAGTTTACTACAATTAGGGAAGATAGCCCCAAGGATGAAGGTGTCTGGTTTCTAACTGAGGCTGTTCTGATTGTAGAGAAGTGTCCTAGGGTGTGAGTGTGCTCTTTGTAGACCAGGACCAGTGAGTCACTGAAAGCAATGCATACTCATGTGCACTTATCAGATGTTAGTTTAATTTCTCCTAATTCATTATCAAAATTCTTGATAGATCACTCCTCAGGCCTGCATGTAAAGCATGTTTAAACAAACCCTGCTGTTTCTAGACAACAGATCCTGGGGGAATAATGAAGTATTCCGATCATCAAGAAGGTTGGTGTGGAAAGCTAGATTTTCTGTCTAGCTTTTAAGAGCTCTCCTCAGCTTTATCATACTGAAGGCACTTTTTTTTCTGTGGTATTGGAGTTCAGTGTGAAACTATACAGTGACTGTTATGTTATTAATGTTTGTTCCTGGTCTGTCAAAGGAACATCTCAAGGTGCCTACTCCAAATAAGTCCCTAAGATTTTTATGAAGATGTGCAAGAAATACCATTCTGTAACTTTTCCTGGGCTACTTACTTAAAATAGTGCTGCTTAAAACTGATGGATATTCTTGATGGCATTTTGGCTTTTCACATTTGAAACACAGTAGTGCGAAATGCATTCATCTGGGGCAGGGATCTTACAGCACCTACTCCTCTTGTCTCCCAAGCTGTGCACCCTGATGCTGTAGAACCTGACGTTCCCTGGAGCATCTTGGGGTTGCAACTGCCAGATGTAGAAGAGGGACAAGGGTTCTTTCCCTAGTGGAATTTGACTTTTTGGCAGGCACTATAGGCAGACAGGTGTGGGCAACTGTGGAGCTGGCTTTAGGTCTGTCACTTGATAGGGTTGCTAATGAGCTGTTTTATGCTTCCTTGCTGTAGTGGATGATGTTGTAATTCCGAGGATGGTCTCAGGTTTCCTTTTGGGAGTATTGTCCACAGCTCCTCAAGAGATCTCTGCACAGGATCTTTCATGGAGCTGTAGTTAAAGTCTTGTCTGATGCTCACATGTAGTTATTCTTTTAATAAATCAGAGTGCCCACCCAGATACTGGCATGCTCAAGCATAATGTGCTGAATTATTTTCTTCATGCCTGATGGGAAGGAATTCCACAGCATAATTGACTGCACAGAGTGTGGGGCAATGCTGTGTCTTACAAATGGTGAATTGCCCCTTCAGTCAGAAGCACAGTGTGCAAGTCAGGAATGAGCCTGTCTGAACGTGTACTGGTGTGAGTGTGTGGAAGTTTTAGAGCTGCAGCCAGTGACTGTTGTTGAAAACGAGCTAGGGGAGCGATTTAGGGCATCCCATCTGGGTCTTGATCAGTTTATACAGTGACCTTGCTTGCACTTTATTTTGAATATGTGTTTGAGAAGCAGATTCAAATGAAGTATTTATGTAAATATGTTTTAAATTATATTGAGAAAACATCTATGCCTGTGGTATATGTTGATGTGCAAGTTTTGGAGCAGATCTTGTACTGTCAATGCACCGAGGCTCCCGCGTGAACATTAGCAGCATCTTCTCATATCTCAAATATGTTACAGTGAATTCCCAATGGAAGCTGAGTCTGTACTGCTGAGATCAAGAAATACATTTTCTTTGGTCGAGGTGAATCGTAGATCACAAATACAGCTTGCAGTGCTTTCTGTATTTACCTTGGCTTTCCAGTAAGCTGAAAGCCCATGACAAAGCATATTGAACGCTAACAACATATTGTTTTGTTTTCTCAGAGTTTGAAAACCTGACTAAATATGTGTCATATCTAAAACTTAGCTTTAGAAATAAATTCAAGGTTTTGCATGCTAAGTTGAGGGAAACCTTTTTTAGAACCTTTTTCTTATTTTTTTACCTGTTTTTTACTCTTGCACAACACTTTTAAAAGGAGATGCCCAGCTACTTTCAAAGCAATAAACAGTGGTGTTCTGTTTGTAGTCTTTTACCTTGGGACAAAGAAAAACAGTCAAGGAAAAGTTTAAAAGATTTGATGCCTTTTTAATGTGTACAAATATCGGTTAGAAAGTTTTTATGTGAGCAAATAGTTTTCAGCTAGGAAAATTAGGAGGATCTAGCTTATTTAAACACCCCCAAATCTGTATTTCCAACAGAGTTCCCCAGGTGTCTTCTGTGGGTTTGTTTTTAAGTTTATGAAAAGCTGTTGTGAACATCTAACTTGCTCTTTCAAAGAAAGTAGGTATGTATCATTCCTGCATATGATTGCATCTATGGGAAGGTGATGTTGTATGAAATGATATGTGAAATAGTTTAAGTATCTCTGGGCAGTTCCTCACTGTTCTGCTTCTCTGTTCTTGAGTATTTTGGCCACTTGCTTTTAGGTACTGGAGAGAAGGTTGAAATGTTAGAAGAGGGGGTTTGAGGATGGAGGGAGAAGAGACCTTGGATTTCAATGCAGAAGGCGTCACGCTCATGAGGAGCAAGAGGGATAAGTGAGCAGGTGGACCCTAAAGCTGTTAAGTGGGATGAAGGCACACCAATTCTGTGAGGAGCTGATGGTGAGGACAGAGTACAAGTCTGTGTGCTCTGGGACCTCAGAACCATTTGAAGAGGAAAAATGTATGTGCAGGAGCTCTCTCATGGGTTGAAGGGGCTAGGGGTTGTGCAAATGCTATAAAGGGGTGAGTGTCCCATTAACTGAGACAGGAGATGTATGTTGGAGTTGTAGCTGTAACCTGAAAGGAAAAAAGACATGGGTAGAGAAGCAGCAAAGTATGGCCACCAGATGCTGGAGTGGATAGGAGAGGACTCAGAAGGTTAGCAGTGTGGAAAAGACAAGCAGACAAGAGATGGACCAAGAGCAGGTGAAGCCACAGAAGATACCTTGTCCGAAAAAAAGAGAGATGGTCAGAAATGTGAGAACTTGATCAGGGCAGGTGCACCAGCAGTTTGGTCCTGCCTGGATATTTGTTGTAACTGTTTTCAGGCCAGTTTGAGAATACACATATTGACCCAATACTGTTTTCTGCACGTTTTCTCTTGTACTGCTTATCCCTTGCAAAATATAAATCAATTCATTGGTCTTTCACTCAATCTGGAGAAAGACAAGGAGAAGGCAAGTCGATGGGCTTTTTGCCCTCCCCCCCCCCGTTCCTTTTCCCCTTCTTCTCTAACGCTTTTCCTCAGAGGGTGACAGGCTCCCGTGGGTCTGTTCCATCCCGAAGCCAGACATCCCCATCTAGTGGTTGTCCAATCTTCGCTCGCGGAGCTCCAGCCTGGGGAGGAGGAGGATGCCTTGCACACACGCACAGTTCTAAGACCAGTTGTAGCCCCTCTGTCATCTCGGTGTTTTCCTTGTGGGTGTCTTAAACTGCTGTGAGTACAGAACAGAGTACTTACAGGTGGCTTTTTCCATAATAATTTGCATGTGGAAAATAATTTGCTGCCGTATTGAAGGGAATTATTTTGTTATTGCTTCCAACACAGAAAATGAACATGAAAATGTGTCATCAAAATCATATGGTGAGTGAGAAAATTAAGCGGGTCTGGGTTGGTTTAGTAACAAAATGGCAAAAGGAATAGTTGATGCTTGGCTACATGGTGCTTTGTGAGTGGAATTATATTAAAGTGAAGTCACCGAGACTGAGTGACACATACAACGATGCAGGATCACATTTGTGCTGCACATAGCCCATTGTGGCCTTGCAGAGAAGACACAATCACTGCCTTTTTCTTGTGGGGTCCTGTTCCCCACAGGTTTCACTGTAGCTCACTGGGGATTGTCAGGCTGTCCTGTCCTAAGATGGGGAGACATTTTTAGGACTGCTGGGGATGGGAGAGGGAACCCCCTGTTATGTAAAGGCAAACCCAAGGTGTGTGTTAGTGCGTGATGTCAAACCCCTGGCTCCTTCCTTGCAGAAGGCTTTATAGTGCTTTTTCTGCCGTGTGGTCCTCCCTACCTGTGAGCAAAGAAATCTCTTGTAGACTTGACTGCAGGAAAGGAGCCAGAGCTTTCTATTTCTTTTCAGTCTTGGCCTTTAATTCCTTTTGGTTCTCTTATTGAAGGCCCTTTTACTTTCTCTACATAGATCCATATTCAGGTAGACTTGACTGCAGGAAAGGAGCCAGAGCTTTCTATTTCTTTTCAGTCTTGGCCTTTAATTCCTTTTGGTTCTCTTATTGAAGGCCCTTTTACTTTCTCTACATAGATCCATATTCAGAGAACACAAGATAACTTTATGGATCCTTCTCTTTTCCCTGAATTAAAATCTCTCAAGGGCCACTCAGTATCACTTTATGTCAGGAAGGGCTGAAGTGCAGCCAGGCATACAGCTGCCTGCAGAGTTTTGGGGAGCACTATCCACACAGCTTCCCCCAACCGATACCCAGCGCTGTCACAGCACCTGGATTCTCTGAGTTTCTCAATCTGAAAATCTGGGTTGGTTCTGAAAAAAAATCTCCCAGAGGCAGCTCCTGTTACTGATCAGGGACTGAGGTGCAAGGGGAAGGAGAAAGAGGTTGTTTGTCCACCCTTCTGCAGTGCGGGGAACACCTTTAGAAGGGCCTGGCTGAGTCCTGGGTGCAGGAGCTGGTGTCCATGCAAGCTGAACCACTCCCACATATTTATTGCAGGGGCTGACAGTAAGAATATTCAGCTGAAATTTGGAGCACTTTCTTCATTTCCACCTTCCTCAAATGAGCAGCTTTAACCTGTTCTAATGTAGTCATTTTTCATGTCTTTAATGGGAGCGTCCCACCCAGGCATTTTTTGTTCCCATGGCAGAAGCAGAACTGGTTCCACATTATATCTGCCTTTCCTTAAAAAGCTGTTAATGACTAAAAAGCCTTTGGGTGGCAGTATCAGCCAGTGAGCATCTCCATTAGCTGCTGAACTAAATGCCAAGGGCTACGTAGGAAAGATTAGAAATGACGTTTCTTTATGTGGAAAAAAAATGCGTCGGTTTGTGTTTGAAGACAGTGTTTAAATCGCCGCTGTGTATGTCTTGAAAAATCTTTAAAAAGCCAATTATAATTGTTCAAAAGATATAACACATTACAACAGGTTTGTAGTTGCAGGTAAGACTTTTGGACTTGAAGTGGTTCTTCTCTGTGTACAAGTTCACCCAGAAAGCAAGCGAGCACCTTCTGATTTTATAGTCCAAATACAGCGAAATAAATAAATAAATAAAAGCCCAAAACAAAAATCCCCCCCCAAATGTCAACAAACAAAAAAGCCCACCAATGAGAAAATAATGAACTTCCTGATTCTATCAGATAAAGGAAGGTAGTTGCCACCTCTGCAATTGCTACCAAGGCAGAGGGTGTATTTTGCTGTTGTTAAAGGAATTATTCTGAGGCCCAGAGCTCAAATTTGGCCTTCTGTTTTTAATTGGGATGGTGACCTTTTTGCTCTGATTTCATGAAAAGCAGAAGTCTTTATAATGTCAAGAGAGTGAGGTTTTTTGGTTGGATTTTTTTGCACATGTGTGATTTTGGTTTTGTTTTTGTTGTGGTGGTTTTGTTGTTTTTTTTAAGTCCCTATGAATGTGGAACAAAATTAATTTCATGCTAATGATAAGAGAAACTGCCATGGGTGTGCTTGCACAGGGGTTTAAATGTTGTTTGAGCTTGGTGTTCCTGACCTGGAGCAGGGTAACAGCAGCTGGGCTTCATGTTATACATTTATTTTCATTTTCTTTTATTCACTTTTCAGTTAATACAGAGCTCACTTATGTGTTCAGCTTCATGATTTGGAAATAGTATTTGTGATAACCCACTGTTTAATTCTACATTTGGAAGCAGCAGGCTTTAAATATCAGTGTATTTGTAATGATGTGAAACTTGCAAAAACTGACTAAGAGTGCCCACTTTAGGCTGTATTTCTAGATGAGGTTGTGTTTTCTGTAATAGGAATCGTAGTTATTTTTGTCATGGTATATGGAATCAGCTCAATTATAGGTGCTTTCACAGAACTACTGTTCTTTATGTTCATGCTGTTAACTCTCAGCACTTTTTTAGGTTTAGGCTGGCAAGACTATCAAAGCCACAGGCAAAATTTTAAGTTGTTCATAATATCCTTCACTTCACAAACCCTATCCAAACGGGAACATTTTGTGTGGTACCAAAAAAAGCCCCATGATCATGTTGTTCACATCTTGCTTTCAAATGCACCAGATAATGCCACTTGTTTAAGCTTAGTCACGTCTGGGGGAATGTCAGAAGTCTGCATCACATGAGCTGCTCCTCAGATTTCCCAGCTCGTATCAGCATGTTTTCCTGGGGAGAAGCAGAGTGGAGATGATATTGAAATGGCTCATCCTGTATATTAGTACTGATATGTAAATCTCGGGCTTATTCCTGAGATTTTCATGCTGCCTTTCACATGTACAGTCAGCTACTTTACCTTACATATGTAGAATAACATATATTCTAGCTAACCACCCTGCTTGTTTTCTTGTTGACACTTTCCTTTTCTGCCCAGCCCCCAGACTTACCACCTTAGGGCAGCTTTGAGCCTGCCTTTAGCTTAATTTTAAATATTCTGTCCTCTCCACTGCATGATCCATTTATAGACTTGATGTTGCTTGTCCCCTTTCTCTCCTTATTGATCAGGAGGTCAAGAGGGCTGTGGGCATGACCTCAACTCATGCTCTGCTAGAGCAAACATGGCATGCACAGGACAGGGGAAGCTCCCGATACAACCTGGCTTTGTTCCCTACTGTCTCCTGCCTTGGTGGTGCTGGTGATAAACGCACCTGGAGATGCTCCAAACCCAGCAGATCAATGAGCCTTTCTTCCACAGTTACTTTTTGATGCTCAGGTGCCACAGTGTTCACCACACCAGCTACATGGTGAATATCCACAGTATTAACACAGCACACCCTATAGAGAATGAGGAACCAAAAAGGCTGGCAGCCCTAGATCTCTGAGCTGTCTTACGCCTTGCTATTGGGAGACTTTTATTTAGGACAAAACCTACTCGGTATGTCTGACACTGCCCCAAGGGAGAGCTGCTGGCTCTGTTCCCGGGGTCTGTGATCCCATTTCAAGAGTCAAATTGATTGGCGTTGCTTCCCAAGGCCTTGAGCCTATGCTTTGTCTGTCCGGTCCCCCCAGTCCCTCCCCCGTGGTGCGTATGGAGTTGGACACCCCACATGTGCCCATATAGGGAAGGGTGTAACTATCTTGTTGACATTGGCTAATCCAGCCAGGCATGCACAGGAGCAGCAGAGTGTGATGCTCACATGTAGCTTGGCAGATGGCACTTAGGACTGGCTGTCTCCATCACACCCCCCAAGGCTGACATATAAGACAGGGAAAGAGCTTTTTTGCGTACCTCTGCACACGCCTGACAAAGCTGCTGAAGAGATGGGCTGGTGTAGCCCCATGTATTGAGCCACACTCATACCTAGAGGAGAAAATTCATTAGTCTTTCCAGTGCTGCAAATTGATGACAGCTCTGCAATACTTAATTCATACAAAGTCTGTGTGTTGCATTAGGTGAAAATAGCTGTGCAGATAGAAGAGGTCTTGCAGTAAACACCATGCTGTGTTGGTGAAGGCCTGACTGGCCCTGTCCTCCTTTTCCAGATGTCTGACCAAATGAGACAAAACCCAAGTAATTGTTTTGTTACTGCGTTTTCATCAATGGCATCTAGGTAGCCCTCTTTAACTTATCCATATCCTAATGCTGGGACACTCCAGTGACACAAAGGAACCCACTCCAGGAATGGAGACAACAGCTTTGCCTTCAATAGACAAATCAGGGGCAAAAGCGTCTGAGAGTATTGCTGACGCAGATACCACAGGCCATCTCACAGCCAGAAGACCCAACTGGAGGCTTGATAAATCATATAAGAGACTTCAAGACCAATCTGTTGTGCTGGGGGATTTTAGGTAATCCAATTAGGAGATCCAAAAACAAGGTACCTATGAAAACTGCTCAAGATCTCTTTGCAGTTGTGCTTATCACACTATCTTAAGCTGCTGTCCCATCCACCTGATAATCAAACACTGTGGACTACAATACAAAACCCAGTGGGAACGACAGAAAAATAGGAAAAAACAATGTGAAAGCAAGTAATTTTGCCCGTATATGGGAACAGTCCAGCAGTAGCAAGGGAGGCCAGTGTTTCTCTGCAACAAAAGGTCTTCAACCCACATTGCACATACAAGTGTTCAGGGATTTACTGGTCCTGTTTAATTGTGTTTTTTTCTTGCTTAATCATGCTTTCTATGGAGCTAAAATACTTGTGTTAAAGTCTTTGATTAGTGCAGTAGTTGAACCAGCTACAGAGGAAGCATGGATGGTGAACACGTGAGCGAGTCCTACATGCTTCCTTCTGGGCATTCTGAGGTTCACACTTACTGGTCATCTCAGGTCAGTAAAGGTTCTCTTGACTAGAAAGCACCATTAAACAATTGAGTCTGACGTAAGGTGTAAGACATAGGTCTCATCCTATGACACTCATCAGGATGCTTTCACCCTCCCATACCTCCCAAAGCTGAGTTTTACAGATCATCCCAGTGGGTCTGATACAAGGGAGCTGGAGTGACCTTGACCCTGGCACGACACTGTCGTATGGATAGTTTATGTGGGCAGTGAGATCTGATGCTGCCCACCTCGGAGGCCTTACCCTCTTACAGATGCTGGAGCAACTTAAAAAAGTTAGAAATGCTGATACAGGCCTGTCTTACTATCTAACAGCAGTTGCACCTGTAATGCTAGAAGACTGATAAGGTTTGTCACTGTATCTTGGGACCATGTTAAAAAGTATTTCTGAACTTTGAATGGGTTTCCTAGAGTAGTCCTCCAAAAATGGCAATGTTCAGGCACCCAAAAACTTTGGAATCATTGTGCTGTGGAGTATTTCTGGTATTTATTGAGATACAGATATGTAAGGCAGATGTTCAGTTTTCCTGTCTGCCATAAAGCTGTAGATGAAGTTGCTTGATTCCAGTCCCTGTAAGAAAACTAGTTTGCTGTCCTAGCCAAACTGGGCTGTAATGGTGGCTGCAAAAAGAATTGTGGCTGGGTTTTTAAATCATTTGTTTGAATACTGCTGTACAGAGCAGGACGAGAGCTCAGGAGTGATTGGCTGCAGGTAAAAGCAGAAAAAATACATGTGAAGCTTTCTGCATGAACTGTGAAGACACCTTCTTTCTTAGGGGAAGAAAACACTGCTCTCTTTTGCCACATATGGCATGATTAAAAGTAGAGGTGGATGTAGTAAACCCCTTTAAAATAACTCATTTGATTGTTATAGAAATACAGGAATTCCTGCAACAGATCCAACCACAAATCTGTCTGTCTGCCAGCATCTCATTTCTTGGGGTATTACAGAAGGCATGACTATAAAGCTAATTTTTGTGGAGTATGGAGATAAGCTGCTTCTAACCCTCACCCTGTAGATGGTGGCTTATGCCAGGAGATTTTTCCGGCTCTGGTTCCATCCAGACACAGGGATGTGTTATTTATTCAACAATCTTCTCCAAGCAGGGATGCTCCCATGTCTGGAGATCTCTGTCATTTTTTATTTTATTTTATTTTATTTTATTTTATTTTATTTTATTTTATTTTATTTTATTTTATTTTATTTTATTTTATTTTTTTAAATTCTGCTGTTTAAATATTCAAATTGATCTGTCACATCCCTGCTTGGCTTGCATTGATGCATCTGACTTTTCAGGATGTTTTCCAAATGACACAGTCATGGTTTTTTGTAACAGTAATACTATGGCCCAGAAGCTCCGGAGATAGGGGCAGAACTTGACATTTTTTGTGCTTACTGAAAGAAAAAGAGATTTTATTGCATTAAGGTATATCAGAATCCAAAGGTTATGTTAGGCAATGTATAAGAAGTAGATCGACCTCTGAATTAAAAAGTAATTGTTAGTAGATTGCTAGAGAGCAAAATTTCCTGAAAAGTGCACAGCAGGACTCACAGCTCCCCATCAGATACAGGATTGTCTTTGGCTCAATGATTTCTCTCCACGTGTGCCCCCTGCTAGTTAAAATTTGTTCTCAGCTCCATTACTTCATCTTATTTGTTTGTTTGTTTTGTTTGGGTGTTTGTGGTTTTTTGTTTGTTTTGTTTTGCTGTTGCAATACAAGTGGTCTGAATGATTTTATCTTTTTTTTCCTTACCCTCACCAGTACTCAAAGGCTGCCAGTGGGTCTTTGTAGTCTCACCAGCTCCTGGAAGCATCGTATTACCTTAGGAGAGGGCTACAGGCAGCTGGGAGACCTTGCATATGTGTACAAGGTGGGTACTAAGACTAGCACATCGTTTCTATTTGAAAGCAATGGAGAAACTCCCAGCTGAACTTGAATCACTTGAGAGGCTTCACTATCTCTCTCAAGTGGATTTAATTTCAAAAGTAACACTAGTTTTGGTTACTTTTAATTAAGATAGCAAAAAAGGACTGGAAAGGTGCATTATAGTGAATGTTAACTGACTTATTCTGAACAGCAGATCTGTACGTGTGGCGGAGGGAGAGGTAGCTGCTGGTTTGTTTCTGTTCTGTGTGTTTTTTTGGTTTAGTTTTCGGGGTTTTTTTTCCCAGCTCAGCATTTAGATGAGGCGAGGACATGCCACAGGGATGAGATTTGCCAGATTGCCTGGAACGCTGTTGTTTTGGGGCAAGTTCTTTCCCTGGGTGTGAAGTGAAACACAAGTATCTGATGACAGATGAAAATGCAGGTTAGGGAAAACCACAGAGCCGAGAGAGCGAATCTTTACCCTCTCCGGAGAGATCAGCGCTAGGTAGTGTTTTCTGAAATCAAATCGCCCATGTTGCTCGCCTCACTTTCCTTCGTCATTGCTCTGCTCCAACTCTGTGGAAAAAATGTAAGTCCATCTGCTGACACAGGCCAGTTGGCCAGCTCTGCCCGTGCCACCGATTGGGCCGGCAGCTGCAGGCAGGGAGGAACCGGCAGCATTCAGTCACAAGCCATATGCGGGCAGCGGTGAGGATTAACTCTGCTCCTGGCCAGAAAGGTCTCAACGCAGTTCCCAGGCTGAGTGCACCATATGTGTTTCACGTGATTGTCCTGAGGGTGACGTGAAATGGAGACTTCAGATTCAAGTGAAAATTGGTTTGTGTTTCTTCATCCTGTTTAATGTGATGCAGATGTAGAGGAGAGCGTGAGGGTGTCTGTGCTGGGGGGAGATGCAACAGGCTGTAGAAAAGCCCTGTAGGTTTTACTAATTCCTCTCCTTCCCCAGAATTTTCCGCTGTTTCCTGATGGGAGTTGCATGTGGGAAGGAATGGACCACCTGTCAGACGTCTTTCCCTTTTCAGTCACAGCCTTTGTCATCTCTTAAAGATAAGGCTGGCTTTATTTGGAGAAAAGCCAGGAACTTGAATAGTAGTTTTCTTCTGTGGAGAGGTAGGGAGAGTACTCTGATGTGGCATCTAAAGAGAGAAGGCAAGAAAGTGTGGATGGGGACCCATCTGGGTTCCGCTTTGAGCAAGTGTAAAGTATTGCACAATCACAGTCTTTCTTTTTAAATGTAAGAGGAGCATATTTGTAGGCCGGTTTAGTTTGGGGCTTGCCTTACTGCAAAGTAATTTTGGAAACAGCATCCTCTGTAGAAGGATCATGTCACGTGTAGAATGTCATTGCTGTTGCAAAAAATTTCCAGACTAACGCTGTTAATTGCAAAAAGAAAGTCTAAGAAGCTGTGTCTCAGCTAAACAGCTGTAAGGGATGCAGGCGGATGGGCTGAAGGGGGTAATGTTCCCTAGGAATATTTGGCTTTTTGTCTTTGGATGTGGGAGAACAGCTCGTTTATTTCTTAATTGACATATATGCTCTGGTATGTTAGAAACAGGGATGGGAAAATAATCTTTTTTGTGTCTGTGTTAACTTTTGAGTAATGTGACATATGGAAAAGGTCAATAATTTTGACATCCAGATGTAAAGTACAAAATTTTTCGGTCTAGGAAGGTGCAAAACTTGCTCTTGAAAAGCTTTGGTGTAACGGGGATGGATCATCAGCTGGGGAGACCTGCTGAGATAACTCATCAAATACCGCATTAAGGATGTGCAGGGTTTGCATTGCCTCTTGCCCTTACGTAGAGTCCCAGCAGAGCCTGTGGCACAGGTCAGTGTCTGTATGCATTTGAGGCAGTGAGTTAGTGCTGGACAATGAATTTCCCTTCTGTTGACCGTTCCTGAGAAAGCAGGTAGTGACTTTAACCCAAATAACAGTGTCTTTGCTCTAAACCTCAGCTGTCCTTGGGAGACAGCAAGTCTGAGCAGGGACAAATTGCTCAGGATATAAAACACGATGTATTTGAGTGAGCTTTTAAAGAAATTTTTAGAACTTTCAGCAGAGTAACACTCCTTTCCTTCCAGAGCAAGGACTCGCTTTGTGAAAAAGTCAGTCCCTCTCGGTCTTCGTTAGTGTGCTGCATTTTTTCCACAGTTCGCCTAATTAGACTGTAACCCTCTCGCTGGTAGGATCCCGAGGCGTTACACTGTGCAGAAGCAGGATTTTGGTGCCGATACGTGAAGAGACTGAGAACATATGGCATAAACATCAACCGATATTGTTTGCCATCCACGCTTGCTGCGTGTAGTGCAACAAGACTGGCTCCCAGCAGCCACGTGATCCGCTGTCCAGTCCTCCATTTGGGGTGGGGTGGGTATTTTTTTTTTTTTTTCCCCATTCCAGAAGTTGTAACTTTCTGTACAGAAGCTTGTCAATAGTTGGAGCATGGAGAGCAGGTAGAATGTCAGTGGGATGTTACCGGGAGGCATGTGCGCAACACTGACATCGGCTCCTGGCCGCGCTTCCTCCCCACCAGCTCGCTGTTCCCGGCAGCCCTACATGTTGCAAGAAGGTAGGATCGCGTCGTGCCACCCGTGTCCTGAAACACCTGTCTCGCCTGTCTCCAGCAAGGAGGGACACTAAGCTGCCAAGCGGAGTATCTTAGCGAACTTAACTGTCCTTGAAAACTACATTTTTCCTTCCGTAGCGCAGGGGAAAGGCAGGTGTGTGCGCGGCTCTGGTGGTAGCAGCGAACTGGGATTTCAGATGAACGATACGATCTGGTTTTTGTGCAGTAGCTTCTTTATAGTACTTCGCTTTTTTTTTAATACCAGGGATTTTATACTTTAAAGGACATTCCATACTGAATTGTATCCTATTGATTTGCCATGGTTAACCCCCCTGTAATAAGTCTGTGGGAGGAGATACAAAGCAGAATTACACTAATGTTGTTTACAACCAGCAGGCACGGAATTATTTTCAAAACGTGAAAGAAGTCATAATACCAAAATACTTCAAAGATGGTTGTGTTTGGAAGTGCTTTCAGTAGACTATCAATAGAGCTCCATAGAGTAAAAAAAAAAACAAAAAAAAACCACCAAACAAAAGAATGAGAGGAACATTGTTAATATTTTTTTGTCCTATTTAGTTGTTTCTTTAATAACTGATATTTTATATTTCAATGCAGGTTTTTATTTTCATAAGTAATGCCTGGGAAATAAATAGACATTTTTTTATAAAAATCACTTTCTTTGACATCTTTTTCACTCAGACAACTGAAACTCAGTCCCAGAGTATTTTGAGATTAAAAGGTACATCAGTAACACAAGGTGTAACACCTACCATGCAGCCCCGCAGAATGAATTTCAACCTGGTTTTCTTTAGTCATGTAAGCTACTTAGACATACAGACTACAGCTACTGAGAAGAGTGTGTGCATTGTAGTAAAGAAGGACAAAGCCAGCAGGCAGTAAGGGGTAATAATGCACCCCTTAACCAAAAAGTAGTGGCTGGCCGTCTGCATGGACAGTTTTGTCAGCAGGACGGGGCAGATGCTCAGCTGAGTGTCATAGATGGGTTAACATCTTCACACTTTTTCCTTCCTCACAGCTGCCACATGCAATGCTCTGAAACCTGATATTTTTCATCAAAACTGGTTCTTATTTTCTGTCTTAGTATACTAATCAATTTTACCGTGGAGAACTCAGAGCATATTAACTGTCAGTTACTTCTAATTAACACTGAGGCAGACAAGAAGGGAGAATAAAATAATTGATGTTATTTAATGTGAAATACCTCTCCCAATTTTGTTTCCTTTGTGGAAAACTCTTTTGGTCCCCATTCAAGATTTACACATCGGCCTGTTTTATATTTTGTTTCACAAGGTTGATTGAATGGCAGTTTATTATTCAAGACAATAAATTAAAGTTCTGAAAGCTAAAGAGTTCCAGCAGTTCTGGCACAGGCTGTTTTCTGCCAGGAGGAACACGGTCAGGTCTGATTCATACCAACTGCTGCCCTTTAACATAAGAAAAATAAATAAAACTTCCCATGTATCTTTCAAGATTCACATTAAAATTTCTTTAGCATAGAAATTGGGATGTATTAAAGAAAAAAGTGAGCAACATTCATTGCAAAACAGATAATGAAAGCTTCTAAGCCAAAATATACTGTGTATTACTTCCATCTAACAATATGAATATTATGGCCTAGTATTAAAGGCAGATTTCAAAGTGATCATAAAAAGAGAGCAATCTTCTTTGATGGTTTATGTTTAAATTAAATATAACTGAAAAGGGATACAGGAGCGTTGCTCTTGCTGTAGTGAAATCAGGAGAGGCTTTGCAGTACACTTCAGAAACAGCTGAATTACGTCTGGGCTTCATAAGATTCATGTATCATTTATGTATACCAGTAATGCGTGCGGCTATGTAAACAATAGGAATCTATAACATTTATGTGCTTTTAAAATATACATAAAAGGAAAACTGAAAAAATAGGCCTAAGTATATAGTTACGTAATACATATCTTAGGAAATCCGCAGAGGTTCTGGTTTTCTCATCAGAAATATGACTTTCTTTAAAAAAGAAGTTACGCTTTTTTCTTTTTCTTTTTTGATTTATTATTTCAAATGGCATTGTTTTACGTATTAGCAGTAAAGTAAAAGCAAATCATATTGGTCTCTATTCCAGTGTTTCTCTTCGTGCACGCTTCTGCTATGGTGGCTGGTAACACATAATATTTAACAGCATATAGGGGACGCGGTGCTTCTACTTTAATTACGAAATTATTGTGATGGCTCTGGGTGACTTGTAGTCTCAAGTCGAAGCTTTTCGGCTGACCTAGGGTACAAAGTAGAGGTTTGTGCTTGATTTCTGTGGCCTGTGCGATTACTATTATGAACACTGATTAATGCTGTCCTGGAGACTTAATTTACTAATATGATTTTCAATTAAACTTTTCAAAAATATCTAAAGATAGAAGGATAAAATAGGTGATTTCAGGTTTTTTTTTCCTACAAATTGCTGTCCTTTCTTTGAACAGAAATGAAGCTACTCAGAAATAAAAATCCTTCTCTGTGCTTTACCCTTTCCACAGTTATATATCATTTTCTTGTCTACAAACTGAAGATATTACCTCTGTAAAAAGGCTTTATATTGTCTTACGTTTACCATGAAATAGAAATGGTTTATTCAAATGAGGAATTATCTGCCTACCACATTATGCTTCCTACTTTCAACACACAATTGAAAACGGCCGTGCCTCCAGGCAGCGCGAGATACCAATACACGCAAACTTATTATTTCTGTCGTGGTTAACAATACCATGCAGAAAACACATTAGCAGAAGGTGTGGTGAGATATTACTGTAATATCTTTTCTAGTAAGTACTATACGCCAAATATTATTTTTCAGTTGGGCATTTATCTATGTGTTCATGTAAAAAGCCTTTGAAGGGTTTCTGACTTCTTATGGTGTTTGTTTCATGTTTTTTTTTTCTTCAAGGCTGCTTTTTCTTTTTTTTTTTTTCCCCTAAGTTTTAATAAGCTTTCCAGATCATTTCTTCTCACATCGCCTTGATTTGTGAGGGGGAGCTGGGAGCAGCACTGTGAGCACGGAGCGGTTCGGCAGAGCAGCCCGTCGGTCCTGAAGCAGGGGTGCGTTGCGTTTGCCGGAGACACTCGCTTTGTTCCCACAGGGTTACCTAGCTCTGGCGGCGCTAATCCCTATCCCAGCCTCTTCCCTCACCCTATGGATTTATGATAATGTCCACACCACCTTTCCCTTGGCTCTTCCCCTCCTGAACTTACTGTGCCACTCTGTCTCCGGGCAAGTCCCCGGGGCTGTGCCCTTTTCTGCCTGGGGCAGGAGGAGCACGCATGGAGTCCATGGTGATTGGGGACCCCCAACATGCCTTCTTACAGCCCTGCTGGCATGCTGGTTCGCAGGGATAATCTGGCCAGGGAGCTTTGCACCATAATGGGTATTGGAAGCCTGGATGAGATGAGCTGTTGCAGGAAGGGTGTTGGGGAGGCAGGCGCGGGCAGTGTGGCACTGCCAGACCGTCACGGCATGCCTTGAAAGCTCCATAAAACTGTGACACGATTCCTGTGCTAATTCAGATCTTTGCAACATGTTACAGAGGGCACTGGTCTGGTGCCATAGCTATTTCTGACCACTTTTAGCCTACATTTAAAATGCAGGTTTTTAAAATACATTTCTTTAGCTTCAGTAAAGAAAGAATTAAGTTTCCTTGGGAAGCAATTGCAGGTCGCACTCTACAGCTAAAGGAATGTGTATGGCTGCCTACTGAAGTTTAAAATGCAGACCAGTATCCATGTGCATGCTAATCCCCAGAGACATCCTTGACATGCTGTGGCACATCATCAAAACCAAACAACATTTAAATGTCAT
This sequence comes from Heliornis fulica, assembly GCA_013399135.1. Taxonomy (NCBI): domain Eukaryota; kingdom Metazoa; phylum Chordata; class Aves; order Gruiformes; family Heliornithidae; genus Heliornis; species Heliornis fulica. The sequence continues at coordinate 1,036,455 of VXBZ01010969.1, read as the reverse complement.
GGAACAAAATCATAACTTTCCCAACTTGTGAAAATTGCTACCTGTAGCCTTGGGTTTAGGTGGTACCTTCACTGGAATGTGTTCCCTACATGAAAGGAGTTGAACTTCACCTAATTAAATATTTATAAAGAGATGTGTTGCTTGAGGAAAAGCAGCAATAAGCCCAGTATTCAGTCCAGAGTTCTATGCAATATAAGAAACATTTCCAGGGTAAAATGCATACTGAATAACGGGAAGGAAGTGTGAAGGCCAGTGCAGACTTCGGTGGTAGCTGGTTTTGTTGTTCTTGTGCTGTAAGAACAATGTTGTCTATGGCACTGGATTCAGCATTTGCAAGCATCATCAAATAGAAGCAAGTGTTGCTGTACAGAAACCAGAAGATAGAGTTGATGTTAAACAACCCAAAACAACTCTACCAGAACTACAGAGCAAGAGTTGTCAATATGAAATCAGTCTCACTGGACATGATCCACCATTTTATTCTTGCAACTGAAAATAGAACAGTTGCCTTTTTTTAGCAGAAGTGACTGTCAAGGAGGAAAGAGTGGTCTCTTCACACATGAGGCAGAGCTACAAGGTGGGTAAGACGACCTCGAATTACTGGTGCTTGGAGAGAAAATGGAAAGGTGCATCATGGTTTCCTTCTTGGGAACAGTCTTTCATCTATTTGACATTTTCATTGATGACTTGGGTGAACAAAGCATCCATTTAATCTGCAGCTAGTGCCAACAGGAGAGGATTTACAAGAGCTCTGGAGGCAGTGCAGGAATCCAGAGTAATCCTGACAAACTGGATCTGACATAACCTGGATGCAATATTGATGAGGACAATATAAAATGGTGATATGGGAAATCTGTTGGACACTCAGAAGGAGAGAGAATTGAGCTAGCGTTTCCTGTGTGGGAAGTCAGACCAGCTGAGCTGCAGAGATCCCTCCCAACCTATGTCTCTGGGCAATAGCCCTGGGTTACCAGGGGACCGTGAGGCTGTGCTGTTATGAAGAAGAGCAATCATACTGAGCGTTAAAAAGAAACGCAGCACACAAAATGCATGGAGAAAAGAGCTGGGATGGTTGGAAGGAAGATCTGATAGCAGGTGCAGGAAGGTAAGAGAAAGCACTGGTTTATGCTGTTAGTGGAGAGCCACCATAGGCGTTAGGAGGAGCTTTGTATCAAGGGGAATTGAGCGATTAATTGTCCCTAAAGGTGGTGAAACCTCCACCAAAGAAGGCTCTTAAGAGCAGATTAAATACGTCAAGTGTGGTTGAGTTCAGGTTAATGCCACCTGAGGAGCTGATCTAACCATCTTCCTAACATCACTTTCAATTTTCTTTCTGTCATCACCACATTTTAGCCAAGACGTAGTCACTGTGTTTGCCCCTTTATTTTTTCCCTTTTCCAGTGGATATTGTCTGACTTCTCTGCATACAAACAAAGGCTGAGAGCATTTTGTCTGGAAGTTTCAAATGAGCAAGAAGGACTTGTCGGGAAGCAGGCGCATCCCATCAGCTTTGTAAACCTTGAGTTTAGTAGCTCTCTGGTAACGTTTTACATATTATCTTCCAGATTAATGTTAGTTTGGACAATAGTCCAGAAAACAGGAGTTTACCATTGCCAAACATATGCAAAACTCACTTGGCAAAGCACGAGTGTACATTGGATGATGTTTTATTTTACTCCCTCAATAGTATAGTGGAGGGCTTTAGAAATCGTTATTTGGGATAAGAGGGATTTTACTTGCAGCTTATAAATGTATTAAAGTAGCTTAAGTTTTGTAGTACTCTGTCATTAGCTGAACTTACTGTGTAACAGGATCTCTTTTTTTTGATCAGTTATACCCAGAATTCAGAAAGAATCCCAAACCAAAACAGCTCAGTAGCAGATGATTTCAGAGCTTAAATTATAAAGGTAGAAGGGTTTTGTCCTTGCAGCAGACTTTCCTAGCTCTTCAGACCAAGAAAGTTAATTTCATTAAAGCCCAAGGAAAACACTTGGTGTGGAGCCGAAGAAAACAGTCAATTAGTACTGACCAGATGCAGTCCAGAGTGTAGGAGAAGGCTCCAGTGTTCATTTTTAACCAGTGCACCAGTCTTTACTGACATAGGTGCTGGGTTTATTCAACAGGCACAATTGAATGTAAACCCTGTATTCTTAATAGGATCAGCATGCCATAAAATACCATTACAATAATTAATATATGCTGTTCATTGCTGAGTTTTGTCTTTACTTCTACCAGTGTTTGCAATACAACTTTGTAGTTCCCTTTAATTCAAGAGGACAAATTCTGTCCTCAGACCCGAGTGTGTAATCTCACTGCAGCACTGTCAAATGGTGCTTTTTTATTTAAAGACTAGGTTTACCCCTAATGGCAACTTCCTCTATATAACAGAAGATTTTGTTCATTTTAAAGTTTTTTTTTTCTCTTTTAGTTCAGGGACAATTCTTTTGGACAAGTTTAGAGATGGCAGACGTGTGTTTTGAATAAATGATACATTGCAGGGAGGGGATGTTCACACTCTGCGTGACAATATAATTGATTTTGTGCTTAGATAAATAGGAAATGGTTCTCTTTGATGTGTTCAGGAGTTCTGAATTAAAAATTGAAAGTTTGCTAACTGTTAGAAAAAGTGATTCAGAAACAGCTTTAATGGATGAAAACTGGCATGCTGTTGCAAGTACAATCTTGTATCTAATACTGTGCTAATGCAGAGTAGACCTTAGGATACTTGGTTATATTGATATAGTTGGCCATTTTAATTCTGAAGTAAACACAGCAATGCAGACAGCTTGGAAAAAAGTACACATTTTGGAACAGAAAATAATTAACTTTTAAAGATTTTCACAGAGGTAATTATGTGTAAAGGCAAATGTGTCAGGCAGAGGGAATGCAAAAATCTTAGATAATATGTAAGATTCATGGGAAATGCAAGAAAACAAACTCAGCACCACTATGAATTATTTTATTTAGGTATTTAATTCACACCCTATGCAGCATTTAAAATATTATTGAGTATAAATGCTTCCTAAATAAATAGTTGCAGCAGTTATTATAACTTTATTCTCATAATTTATTAGTTCAGGGTTTTCATATTTCTTAATTTTGAAATTAATTTTTAAACTTTAAAATCCTTAATTTTGACATTTGAAAATCATACTCCAGGTTGTCTGCCTGTTCTAATAGACATGTTTTGTGTTTGGCCTTTTCATCACTCGTGTAGACAGGATTACTCAAATAATCCAGCCATCTAGATACTTTACCTCCAGCACTCTGTTGCTCACTGTTCTTGGATGCTAAAAGCATAATAAGGATTACAGGGGTAGCAGATGGACTGGATTGATTTATAGCGATACAACCTTGCCAGGGTTTGCAATCTCACTGTGGGTACTGCTGTCTCTTTGTGTATTGCAGTAGTTGAAGCATATTTCAACTCCTGTCTTTCAGGGCTGTGCAAAAACTTGCCTGGTTTATGGCTTGCTTCGAGGAAACTCAGCAGCGCTCCTGCCTGTCCTTATTTTGGTAAAGAGGGACCATTTCTGGCTTTCCTAGTTTGCAAAGAGACTGCTGGTGCCACCCAGTTAATGTTAAATTAATAAATGAGGAGGACAACTTCTGTTTACTTTTTACATCGCTGACCTTATAATCGGGAATGCTTTGCGCGGGATAGAGCTAACTTTGGCTGACGCAGGCTGATTCCCTGGGTGCTCAATGGAGACTGAGAGCTTTATTCAGCTGCTTTGAATCATCTTGTGGCAGAGACCCCCCACGGGCAGGCTGGGGCTCATTTTGGTAACCTGAGGATGAGCTGGTGTGGGGGTGTGTGCGTGTGTGTATGAGTGGTGAACTGCCCCCAACAAAACGCCTTAGTGGAGCCCTGTCTTCACTTCATGTTTGCTGTTTCCTGTAGTTTAGTAAATCTGTGTCAGAGTTTAGTAAATCTGTAGCAGGAGTATTTACAAAATGATGTTATCGAATACATAAGCATTGTGATTGTAGAACAGAAAGAGGGAAAGACATTCTCAGAGCCATGCAGAGGCTGGTCCCGCGTTTCACTTGCGTCCTGTATTTCATAACAGAGCAGAAATTTTGGTGTTGCTCTTAAAAATGCTTTATACACAGCTCTTCTCTCAACCTGCCATCTGCATATCTTCTTTTCCCACTGGCATATGAGCATGCCCTTCCTTCTTTGCATTGATGAGATGATAAAATATTCTGTTTCTGCTGTGGGAGGATAAAGCATGCAACTTGAAGAACCCTGAAATCTGGAAATTCATAACAGACAGCTGGATTTCGAAGCTGGGGCTGTTCCCAAACCTGTTGGAGCATGGAACAACCCTCCTCGCTAATTCCACCCCACTATGAGTGGCTTAGAGGCTGCAGCTTCTCCTTACACCATTTGTTTTTCTGCAGGTAAGGTGGCTCCCTGCAGCTCCCCAGCTTTCCTCACCGCTGGCTTGCAGTCCAGGGATGGTGCCAGCAGGCAGGCAGAGGGAGGGCCCCAAGGTGTTGGCCTGAGCTGGCTGCCACGCAGCTGTGTGGGGTCCTCTTGCCCTTGCCTTCCCCATGCCCCACCACAGAGCCCAGAAGGGACTGCAGAGCTGGGGAGCAGGAAGCACTCTGGGCATGCTCTTCATGGGAGTGATCGGGCAGTGATTGTGCTTGAGGGGGTTGTTTCCACAGTTAGTCAAAATATGAGGTGCCTGAGGAAGCTTCAGGGCTCTCGGCAGTGACAAGTGAGATGGTCTCACTGGGGAGAGGGAGCCCATGTCCAGCAGGTAGCCAGCCTCCTGAGCTGGGGAGCGACTGCAGCTGTCGGGGTACGCATACTGCTGCGTAGGCTTGCAGCACGGTGGGATTAGATTGCTGGGAACAGGAGTCATCTGCGGCTCCTGAGCCTGAAAACATCATATGCTGGCTGCTGGCTTTTCTTTCTACTTTAATACCGCTGGGCAGTTCTTATTTGCATGCTCTATAAAACTTTTAAAGGAATTTTACAGCTTACTTAGTTATACCTTTTGTACACTATAAAATGACTGTGGTCAGGCCCACACAGCACGTGATAAACCAGGACACCCCAGATGCTGGTGGCACAATGCAGCCTGGGCGCAGGATCATACCGCATCTGTCAACAGTGCATGTGCCAGTGTGGGATGCTCTGCTTGCTGAGCCCCTCGCATCCCATGGGGCTCCTCAGCAGCTTTTAGAGGTCCTCACAATCTCACATGCTGGCATTTCTGAGAGCCTCTGTTGTTTTGACTGCGCTCACACCCCGACCCTCATCCGTCATCAGATTTACAGCGTACTGCACTGTAAGTGCAAGTCAGAGAGTAAGCAGTGAAAACCACACGGGAAAACAAAAGACACCTCGGCTCTGAAGCACACTGATGTCAGCTGGTGCAGGCAGGGAGTCTCGTCATTGCATAAGGATGCACTTATCCCAATGACATTTTGTATTTTGGGAGACAGATGTGCCTTGCAGTTGCTAGTGGAAGTTAAATGTTAAATGTGAAACCCATTCATTTTCTCTTAGTCATACTTTGGATTTAAGCAGATGTTTTGCTAATTTGTAGTTTTCAAATGTAGCATGCTGACAAGACATTTATCATTAACTACAACTTCATCCATGCAGTTTAACAAATTGTCCAATTATTAACAGGGAGGGTTGTGTGGTGGTTGATGCATAGCTCCTGCTGCTTTGAAAGACCTAAATTGAAACTCAATACATTTTTACAATATAAATTAATTGAGCTTTGGACCGCATCATCATTATTCCAGTGCTCTCTGTGCTCATTTTAAGAACGAACACCCATTTGTAATGTGCTGAGTAGCTGTGCTGTCCATGAGCAGAGGCTCCTGGTGGTGGAAAAAGTGATGGCTAACATTTTTCTGGTAGGGGCTGATGGTATCCAAGCATAGGCAGCATGACATATGGAGGGAGTGTGGCTGCAGTACCGTGTATGTACATGTTGGCCATGCTGGCTCAGCCACATGAAGGAGGCATCCTGGAAGGTGGAGGGGTGGGGGGGTTGTCAGTAAAAACAGAGTGAGTGCAGCTTCCTGGAAGCTTGAAGCTTGTGCTACCACTGTTTTCCGTGATAACATTTCTTATGCTTCTAACTTTGCAGGCCTTTATCCATTTTGACTTTTGCTTTTCCTGTTTTATATTTACAGGGTTTGATGGGCAGGGGGAGGAAGGGTTGGTGGTGGTGCTGTGTAGTGGTGAGATGTCTCAAAGGTACCCAAAGCCTGGAGCCGCCATATATGTGAAAATATCATCTTCTATTTCCCCAGCTCTGGAAATGAAGCAGGCAGCTTCATTCATGAAGAGAGGTGAACACTCAGTTCACCTCTAATTTCTAGAAAGTATAAAGATCTTGATTTTTACTAGCTGGCACTGCAGAAATTTTGACTTACATTCCAGCTGAACTGGGAAAACTCTTTAGGATGGTTTGTTCGTAGTTGCTCCATCTTCTGGCTAATCATTCGCTTTTTTCCACTCTATGTTTGCAACTGCACAACAGGGAAATTAGACACTTCGTTACAGAGCAGGCTGCCATGAAGGCTGCCATGCAGACTAATTAAATGAGAACTGTAAACAATTAAAATAGAGGCATGTGGTGTATTTCATCTTGCTTTATGCAGCCAGATGTGCTAGGTGCAAAACACCTACAGGGCTGCCTTTATAATCCTGTTTGGTGTCCTTTTCCTCATATCCCCCAGCTCTGGGAAAAGGGAGTCGTGGCAGCATTGCAAAATTGGTCAGGAGCAGCAGTGTCTCAGCAGAGAGATTGGAGGTTGCATAAAATGTAGAAAGAGAGAAAAAAAAAACCAACTGCGTAGGTTTGGGGCCTGTGTTGCCACTATTCCTCATCTTCATTAGAGGTATGAGTCCTAGGGCTACCTAAAATGAGCTGAAGGCCTGATCCAGAGGGATGCAACGGGGGTTTTAAAGACATCTTTGGAATAGTTGTCTCCTCGTAACTTTTTGATTGAGACAGATGTGGCAGCAGATGTTGAACAGAAGATGACAGGTTATATCTGGGTTACACCTTGCTTTCCCTGGGTTTACATAAGCTAAATCTGCAGAAGTGGCTGCGTATCCCATGCCAAGCTTTAGTGGGAGGCGAGTGCAGGTAGATGTTATGTAAATTTAGCTAACCCAGATCCCGATCCTTTGCAGTGCTGCCAAGCTCCTGGAGAAGAGTCCGTTCTCCGTCGGCACCCCGAACCCCCTGCTCCCCTCACCGGCAAGCCTGCAGCTTGCGCAGCTCCAGGCGCAGCTCACGCTCCACAGGCTGAAGTTGGCTCAGACCACTGTCACCAACAACCCGGCAGCTGCCACCGTCCTCAACCAGGTGCTCTCCAAAGTGGCCATGTCCCAGCCGCTCTTCAACCAGCTGAGGCACCCCACCGTGATGAGCGCCCCGCAGGGCCATGCAGCAGGGCAGCCGCAGGGGCCCGGCATTGCTGGTGCAAGGTTCCCTTCCGGCGGCATTGCCTTTCCCACCCAGAGCCCAGCCTTAGCCACGACTGGGGGTGGCCTGGGGCCTATCCAAACCCAGACCCCTAACGCCATCGTCATGAGTCCCTTCGGAGGTGTCATGGCTCCAACCTCCACCCAGCAACCCGTGGTGGTGGGTCTCAACAAGGCAGGTGCCTCCACCTCCACGCCTGCTGCTGCTGCCGTGGGAGGCTTTTATGAGTACAACAAGCAAAATGCCACCACTGTCACCCCTCAGGTGTACACCTCAGAGGGGGACCAGCCCAGCCAGCATGGTTTCCTTGCTGGTGGGACCCATGCAGCCTCCTCAGTGGCGGGGCCACGCTATGAGGGTCACTTTGGGGCACCCAGCCAGCTGCAGCATGAGGCAGCGGCGGCCTTTCCTAAGGAGGCCTACGGGGCAGCAGCACAGCATGGGGTAGCGCGGGCCTTTCCCAGCGACCCGCACACCGGCTCCCATCCGAAAGGAGATCCCGGCCCCGTCTTGCATGGCAGCGGTACAAGCAACCAGTGGGAAAACATCCCTAATTTCCCCAGCCAAAACAAGCCTGACCTCGTGTCCGGCGACAGCCTGTGGCCGTCACCGAGTCAGCAGCAGTATGAAATAAGAAACGAGCTCTACAACCCCGAAGAGCCGACACCTGACACAAAGTTCAGCACGGCCGCCCCCCCTGCCTTCGGCCGCCTCAACCACAGCAAGCAGAGCTTCGGCAGCCCTCGCATGAGGCAGAAGGAGGAGCGGAGTGGCGGTGCGCCTGACCTGCCCACCCGCTCCCTGCCACCACACCAGCTGGGTGACCTCCGCAGCGTGGCCCCCCTCCACTTCCCCCACATCTGCGCCCTGTGTGACAAGAAGATCTTCGATCTGAAGGTGAGTGGTTTTAAGGTGCCGTGGTTTGGACCTTTAAAAGTGCTGCCTGGAGACTGATCTGGCCACCAGCTCTTACCACCCCTGCCTTGCCACCAGCATCCATCACTGCGGAGGTGCCCTCTTGAGAGAAGCGGAAACAAAGGGTCATAGTTTTGCTTAGGGTGTTGTACATCTGTTTCATGGCAATTACTGGGATTTCGAAATCTGGTTTTGTTTCACATCTAGCTGTGAAAGGCAGAGTGCTGGCGTGAGAAACACTGGCAAGGTCTGGGCTGCAGTCACAGCTTATCTCAGCCATCCAAAGTGAAGGGAGGAGGAGCTTGAAGCCAATCCCCAGCGTCTCAAGCCAGTACGATAACCGCTTGTTTGCAGTTTCGTCTGCCTTTACCTTTCTCTTTGCATTTCTGATCCCAAAGGCTTCTCCCTAACTGCCTTGTGGAAGCAGTTTGCTTAAACAAAAGAGTGCATTTTGATAAAATTAATTAAATAATTCTTCTGTTGGCATCTCTTCCTCCTTCTAGTATCTATAAGGAAATTTTAGGACTCAGGGTCCCCAGTGACTTTGGCCTGGAAGCAAAAAGCTACTCGGCATGCGTAACGTGGACCACGCTCTCTCTTCAGTGCTCATACTGCCAATGGAGCTCCAAATCCAACCTCACCCTCAAGAAGAAGCTTCTTGTTTGCCCAGAGAGCCTGTGTGCTAGGTCACGTTATATAGGTCAGGTCTGGAGAAGTCTCTGAGCCCCACAGCCATACGTGTGTGCTGGCTGGCGTTGTTCTGGCTCCCCAGTGAGCCCAGCTCAACAAGTCCTCATGGCCTTTTCCATCGCATCGCAGGACTGGCACCAAACTGTGAAGGCATTTGTTTTCACCCAGATGGTATCCTGACAAAAATGTTACAACAGCAAGTATATAAGCAGGAAGATGGCCAGCAAATTAAATAGTACCTGATACTTACGTACCCTGAAGTTTTGAGATGCTTTAATATATTTAACTCTTTCATATTCCCCTTTTACTCTTTGAGCAGTTGCTTGCAAAATTGATTTGTTTTGCTGTGGCTTCTGCATCTACAGGACTGATTTGAAGTATCCCCCATGCTGAGCATTTTTTCTTTTCATTAAATGTTTTAAAAGGGCAGGGAGAATGTCGTTATGGTGAGTTTCAGTTGATCTGTTTTTTGGTTTTTAATACAGTATCTCATTTGCACCATAGAAATGTCAATAACTACATGTGCTTTGACCAATTTTGCGTAACTATTGAAATTGAATAAATACTGTCCTTGCTGCCTTGTGTGCTCAGCACTTTTGTCATGGTCATGGCAGGAGTTGAGGGTGCACAGAGCAGGGTGAGCTCTTCAGCTAGAGTGAAGTAACTAAATTAATAAAAATATACAACATTTAAAAACTAATACAGAGTAGCTCTCTTCCTGTAAAATAACTGATAAATTATCCTACAAGTAACAAATCGATAAATGCATTAGATCAAAGGGCACTTGGCTCCAGCATCACAGTTTGATCTTCATCATCTCAGTGTTGTTTTTAGACCAAGGTAAATTGAATAGAGAAGCAATCTCTTGTAAAATTGTCTCAGGATTTTTCCTGTGCTCATCATTGCTTTGTTTCAATGTAGGACTGGGATCAGCACATCAAGGGAAGTCTTCACATCCAAAAATGTATGGCTTTTCCAGATAAGTAAGTATTATTTTAGAGATACTCTTCAAACTGAATTTCTAGCAGAGCATCCCTTACTGCAGTGGCTTTACACCAGGAATTTGCTGTCAAATAATTATGCTTCAATATTTATGGCATATCTTGCATGCTCCTAAAGTTCTTTTCTTTCTTTTCCAGCACTGGTATCCGTTGTGTGTTAAGCTCAGCAGATGGAACATTGCATTTATCACCAAATAATGCAGCGGTTTTCAATCCATCTAGTGTTGAAGGTGAATGATTCTGTGTGCAGTAGTTAAAAACCCTTTTTTTTTTAATTGAAAGAGAAGTCAGTCTTTGGGGACAAGTGGACTTTTTGAATGAAATGTTATTCAAGTTTCCAAGGAAAACTTTTTAGAGGTTGTGCACAGAAAAGCTAAAAGCCAATACGGTACCTTTCAAAGTATGAATTTATTTTTCTTTCAATGACTTGTTTTCATAGTACCACAAAATGGCATATAACTTGGTTTAAAGACCGTGAAATTAATTATTATGTAAATGTGGCACTACTTACTGAGCACATTAATGCAAGTAATATGAGTCAAGATTTTCATTAAATGTGTGTAATCCATTATTTAGATTATCCACCAAATGTCGGCTCATCTTTTATCACTACAACATCAAGACCCTTTGGCCAGCCAGGTCCTACATTTTCTTCTCCATCAGGGGTAAGAGTGAGTACCTAAGCAAATTGATCTCTGTATCAGGATTCTTGTAGAAGCCACTTATACTTACTGCTATTAAAATGTTGAAGACTTCCTTTTTAGACAAATATCTGAATATTCAGCCTGTTATTTCAACTTCCCTGCAGCTCCTTTATGCTTTTGATTTTGGCACAATAAGAACTTGATTGCAAGTTGTTTGGTTTGGTTTATTTCCAGTGCTAAAAGTTATCTGCTAGCTAGAGAGATTTGGGTAAAGGGAGTAAATGCTTTTGTGTGTATCCCATTGACCTTTTTCCCACCATTTTCTGAGTCATTTTGACCTGGGAAGGTCAGCTTCAGCTTGGAAGGAAGATGTGGATGAGTTTTTACCTACTGAGCATCAATCCCAGGAAGCAGCCTGCTGTCTCTCCAGTTATTTATTTGTAGCAATTGCTCTCTGCCTCTCCCATGCTGGGTCCTTTTCCCAGGTAGCAATAGTGGCAAAGATACTGGCAGCAGCTTGATAACCATTGCTCACTTGAGGGTCCCAAATGAATTCATTATACTGGACTAGCTTTTTCTTAGTTTTACTGTACTCTTTATATCATCTGCTGTCACCGGTAGCCTTTCAGCAAGTTTGCTTTGGTGTACAGCCTCCTATGGTTTAGGTGTGTTATGCAATCCCTGGTTGTATTGCTTAAATGCACATTTGGATTCCTAACCCAACAATCAAAAAATGCCAGAAAAAAAAAGGATAATATTAGAAGTGGTCTTATACTGGCAAAGTAGAATGATTTTAAAAGGGGAAAATTAGGGCAAATAAAACCAAATCTTCTACACAGTGGAAATACAAAGTTGTTAGAGTTAAAATGAAGCTCAACATATATTGGAAAGCTACGATTAAAGCTGGAGACATCAAGACTCACATTAGGGCGTTCATGGAATAGCAACAGTAATCCAGGGGTTCAGGTTTTCACCTTGTTAGCTTTTGTGTGTATATCCTGATGTGGTCCCAGACACTCTGGAAAGCTGGGCTGGGTTGTGGTCCCCATGTCTCTCCAGTTCAGGCATTGCTCACAGAAATGTCACCCGATTTGTTTAATCCAAGCAATTTTCTGCTGTGTGGTTTTGCTGTGCCAGAGGTTATTTGAAGGGGTTTTAGCTTCTGCCTGTCACAGACACTGTGTGTGCTGGGGAGCAGAGAGCAGAGCTGCTCATGACGGCTGCTTCCAAGGTCAGAGGTGGAGTAGCAGCGGGCACGGAGGAATGTTCCTTTTCATCATGTCTGTCAAGCTCGCAACAAATGAAATTACTGCTAATGCCAGTATCGTTTCTCCTTAGAATCTGTCACTATTTATCATTTAAGCAGCCTGCAGAAGTCTTCCTTCTGAATGACCTGCAGTACAATGAGAGATAAGTGAAACAATAACTTTGATTTTCCCAGACACAGTAAATCCTCTTTTTCTTCAGAAGCTGGTGGGGTGGACAGGGAGCTATATTAGAGGTGTTAAGATTTAGTTTGCCAGCTGTTATTCACCCTGCAGCCCAGGTGGCTTATAATTTATTACACCTTTGCGCGGCAGTATTCACTTTCAGCTAAGCTGCTGCCATTTAACTGAGCAGTGGGAGATTATACTTGACCCTGCATGTAATCATAAACAAAGTGTTCAGATTTCTGCAAGAGCTTGCTCTGTGCTATCCATCTGCAAATAACTCTATCCCTCTTCAAAAGGCAAATGTAGAGCTACAAGTCTTCACTTGGGAATGGAGAGCCCTTAGTACTGGAGGAATGGGACTGTCAGCTTCTTATCTTTAAAAAAGATTCATGCAAAGCTCAAGAAAGGGATAAAAAAATTGAAAAAAAGCGCTATAATAAAATTAATCAAATTGGATTGGTGAAATAACATGGCAAATGGTGTGAGGCACATTTCACTGCTGTGCATCAAATTATTTTTGTAGTAGTTGTGCAGCTGCGTTGGTAAACCCCTGTGGACATTGGTTGCAAAGCACATTAGAGTCTTACTGAAAATCACATTCAACGCTTGACACACAACAGCTCTTTGGACTTCCTGACTGGGGATTTGGAAGGTGTATATTCCTTTTCTGGCTCAGATTTACAGCCCTATTTATTGAATGGATCCAATTTAACTTCAGTCAGCTGACAACATTATTGCTTGGTACAGCCCATCAGCTTTCTGGTATGAGTATGTGACCACTTCTTAATCATTAATTACAGCAGATTTATGGCATAGCATTTTAATTTAAGCCATTGCCAATCGTGGGGAGGTGGTAACATCTTACAGGCTGTTGATTTAATGTACTACTGAGTGCATGTCAGAACACAGGCTCTGGAGCCTATGTAGGGAAGAACTCAGTGTTTCTAGTCCCATAGACTCTTAATATCCCATCTCTTAACAGATTGAACAAAATGAACAGAAGGTGCCAGGTGTCCTGGGGTGTTCCTACACTGGGAACACCAGCATTTGCTGTCAGGATAGTTTCCTTTTCCTTTGCTAGCTGTAGTTGTATTTTTATGTTGCGTGCTACATGTTGCCTTGCCAGATGCTCACATCCATCACTTCCTTTTCTATTCAAGTAGAGTTGAGTTCCTTCATCTTTTTCAGGATCAGGTCTTGTTATTTTTCTTAGAGAAAATACCTTAATTTCAGTATGTTGGCATTCTTTGACTTGGTGCTTGGGCAGGCTCTGTAAGATGCATGCTAAGTAGCAGACCACTGTGTAATACAGGGTCTTGCTGCAGCAAAAATACACAAATGGTTAAGTGGGGAAGCCTGAAGGGAAGGTAATGGACTGAAGGTGTAAATAAGATAACATTAGCTCTGTAACTTGTGAACTTGCTGACAAGCCAAACATTTGTGTTGGCTCTGGTGAACTTGATCCCCCAAGATTACATGATTTGCATCTTCCCTTGAATGGCACAATTTTAACTGAAGGTAGAGTTACTTCTTCAGTAAAATCCTAATAGCAGCGGTCATAAACAGGGAAGTAGTCTGGGAAGACTTAATCCTGTGTAAGTGATGTTTTGCATGTCATTAGCTGGGGTAAATTATGTTCCTCTCCATGTATACCCTGATGCCTCTTTGCACAAGGAGTGTAGAGCCTGCTTTCCACGTCAGGAAGATGGACGGCTCTTTGGGAACTGCCCCAGCACTCCAAAATAGACTTCCACCCTTGGGAAGCGATTACTGCACCAGCAGCCATCTGTCTGTGCCAGCACAATTTGGAACCTCAGCCTCTCTGCGTGTCCAGTGGTCACTACGCCCTCAGGGGAAAAGTCCTCCCTACTGTGTATTGTTGCAGTGAGAGGGGAAAGTAGTAAGTTTCCAGCCTGACATACAGCTGTGGGTCCTCTCACAAGTTAAACGGGGTCACTTTTAGCTCTGGCCCAGTCTGCTTCACCAGGGCAGGAGTAGGATTTAAAATCAGCCACCTCTGTAGTAACTTAACCTGGTTTGTAATGTCCATAAATTCAGAGGGACTGCAGTGAAGATGTGTTTCGATTTCCAGGCAACACCAGCACCACATAAATGGATATTTATGGAATATTTGAAAATACTCTTTTTTTCCTTTGTGTACAGGGAAGGCACAGAGCCCTCAGTGTGACAGAGAGATGGAGAGAAGCTGTGAAAGACAGAGTAGCTGTAGGAGTTGTGCTGGCATAACCAGATGGGTACCAGCCCCTCAGGGAGATCATCAGGGGCAGCTGAGACCTTCCCATGGCAGAGATGTTTCTGTCTCCAAACGCTGAGGGGCCACCAAACTCATGCTGGGTGCAGTCCAGTGGCCTGTGCCCATGGCAGTCCAGCTGTGACATGCCAGAGATGTGAAGCTCCAGAGTCCATCAGGTTTGAGGTTGCAAGTTAGTTTTTGCAGTGATATTGTTAAACCTGTTTGAATGCAGGCATCTTTTCTAGAAATCCTCTCTGCAGAGTGGTGATTCCATTGCAAGCTGCACTGTAGTTAAATATTGGCCTTCCCATTTGTATTTCTAAACCAGGTTGTTAAAATACAAAGTTTTAAAAAGGACATTTGTCCTTAATAATAGGTTTACAGACAGAACAGAATGTTTTACTTTTTGCAGAAATACAAAGTCTTATATAGTGGCTGGAATATCTTAAGATAAAAACTAAGATAAAAGCATTGAGTTGGGTTGTTGGGGTTTCTTTCCACAGTTTCCCCAAAGGAAATCTACACTGGGTCGAGTTGTTCACATCTGCAACCTTCCTGAGGGAAGCTGTACGGAGAATGATGTCATTAATCTGGGCCTCCCATTTGGGAAGGTCACCAACTATATCCTCATGAAATCCACTAATCAGGTACTGTGCAATTGGGGTCACCAGTATTGGCATCTATTTTTGTAAAGACACATGGATATAAAGACAGATTCTTTAGGGAAAAAACTCTTTTTTTTAATAATAGAAACTTAAATATATTAAGCCTGCTCTTAAAGTGAAAAAGTAAAATAAAATTGGTGCTTGTAGAATGAGATGATGGCATAAACATGGCCACTGCCTCAGTTCTTGTTTAAAAAAAAACATGGAAAAGTCAACGAAGTTTAAAACTATCTAAAAATATTAAAAAATGCTTTTGGTTGCCTTCTCTCAGCCATTTGTTAGGGTTACTTTCAAACTTCTCTGGTTCTGTTTGGGATGTTTTTATTGCTTTCTTACCCACACCTGTAGGTCTGAACTGGGCATTGATGAATGGTGTGCACTCTGCTCTGGTTGGGCTGTCCTACACTGCTTGCTGAACTCTTGTTACAGCAGAGGCGAGTCCCACAATGATGTAATTACAGTTGCAGGCTGGTGGCAGAGCCACCAGGACATGGCTTTGCAGGGGGATCAGGCACAGAGGTGCCTAGGAACGCTGTGCCCTTACAGGGGGCACTGACACCCCACTCACTCCCTTTTCATCTGCCCTACATTGCAGTAGAGCTCATTCTTCAAGGTAGCACCAACCCTAAGTGGCTTAAGTACCAGTGGTGGCAGGCTGGGAAGACTAGAAAATCTTCTGTCATATACCTGCTGCAGACAGTGCAGAGGGATGTGGAATCCACACTGGTGGGCTATGTTTGAGATTTTAATGTTTCAAAATGCTGTCATTACACAGCTGTGAGTATATTCATTGAGTTGTTAAACTGCAGTCACATCAAGTGCAATTTTCCAGTAAATAAAAGTGCTAGTTAGTATCATTCAGGTTTTTTAAACTCTTCTGGGGATTTGTTCTGGCTGCTTATGCTCTGATGGTTCTGCTTTTGTCTGAGTCCCTTGCAATTCTGCAAGACACAGCTGACAATCTCAGGAGCGGCACATGCTGCAGCACTGCAGTTCAGCATCCTGTCAGCAGCTGAGTGTGGTATAGAAGAACCAGTGAGGAAGTGAGGGAAAGGTGGTGTTTTAATATATTGAGAAATATTAGATTCCAGTCATTTATTTTTTAACTAAACTGGCTTCTAAAGTTGCATATTGGCTGTAATAGCTGTGTTGACGCTGTTATTTGCAGTTAAAAGGCGTCTGAGTTACTATTTCAGCTGCAGCACAAGGCCTGTACTATAAAGACATATGGCTTGAGAAGAATCCAAACAAAAATTATTTTCTGTCTTATACTTTGGGTGTTTTCATTACATAGTAGATTTTTAAGCTCTCCCCATTTGTGCTAGGCCTTTCTGGAAATGGCTTACAGTGAAGCAGCACAAGCCATGGTGCAATACTACAAAGAAAAACCTGCCATGATAAATGATGACAAGTTACTTATCAGGATGTCTAAAAGATACAAGGAATTGCAGCTGAAGGTAAGATAGTCATTCCTGATCCGATTCCCTGGGTTTCCGTGGCACATCCTGGAGAATACATTTAAAAATCTTCTCAGGTTACTGGTTTCTAATTAATGCTTTGGTATCATGAAAAAAAAATAGCAAAGATAACTTAATGAATGTATATTAATGATCTTCTATATAGGTTGCTGACTCTTGCTCTAAATTTTAACTCTTGGAAGCGATCCCATTTTCTCTGCTCCTATTTTACCATTATTTCAAAAATTCCATCTGAGTGGGTTCCCCACTTTGCTTGGTTTAACAAAGGTCTAAAACACAGCCATGTGTAAGTTGCAACATGTCAGCAAAAAGAGGACAATCCTACCCCTTTAGTCAGGCATTGAGCCTCAAGCAGTGCTTTTCACAGCTCGCATGCTTGAGCCATAGTACAATCTCTAGACCAAGCAGTGATGGCAAGGGTAAACGTCATACTGATTTATTTTTCTTTCTTTCTTGTGAATGACCTGAATTTAAAAGCTAGGTTGTTGGGTTTTTTTGTTTTGTTTTTTTTTTTACTCAGAGTCAGAACAGAGGAATAGCCTTTGGACTTTCTGTAGAGTGTGTGACACTTCTGATGCGATTCCAAAAATCAGTGCTCTTGCGAGCGTATTTATGGAAGCTTATGTATTGCATGTGTAATGCCAAGAGAGTATTTCTTTTCGTGGAGACTTGGACTGGGATTGGCAATGCAGAGCTGAAAAGCTTCATATTATGTTATGTAACACAGCACAAAGTTATTCTGTAAAATAACTGTAATGTTCCAAGTTAAGAGGTTAAGGGGCCTCTTATGAGCTTTGAGGAAAAACGAGTAACTCGGATGGTTTGGTCTGACCTTTGGAAAAGTCTTTCTCTCCTATATGTGTATAATAGTTTAAGGATTAATGGTGTTTCCAAAAGTCCCTAAGCCAGGGAAGTCTGTCTTAGTGAGCTATGGTGAGGGGTTCAGGTGCAAGGTGGCAGAGACTGTACATCTTAAAGTAGAGGCAGAACAGGAATTGCCCAGGAGAGCATGGTACCTTGTCTAAATTTCAGGGGATTGTCAGCCTTTACAATTGCACTTTTTCAGGTCATGGAGTTGTTTTTCTCTGCATGAATAAAAGCCCTTCCTCTGTTGAAAACAAAGGAAAAAACCAAAGTGCATCCCGGATGGGGAGTGTGCAAGAGCTATGTACTGCTACAAACTGCTCTAAGTTCCTGCATGATTATGTTGCTCAGCTGTGCATGCTCCAAGTGTTTGACGAATTGCATGCACTCCAGCTTGGAGTAGTGAGTGCATCTTTTGTAAAAGATCTTGAATCTCAAGTGATCAACACTTCCTGTATGCATCTTTCTTGCACTTAGCTTTTCTGAAACTCTTGTGTCTAAACATAGTTGTTTAGAGCTATGCTCCAGGAAGAGTTAAACTGTGAGGGAAGAGAAGGGAATTCATTCCTAGAGGGTCAGAGGTAGGCTGCTATACATATTAATTCAGATAATAGAAAAATTGTATGATTTGTTTCCTCTTATATCCAATTCCTAGAAAATGCTGTGTAGTGAACGTGTAATAGGGAAGGCCAAGCTAATTTTCAAAGCCTGTTACAGCAGCCAAGTATGAGGAGACAGTGCCACAACGTAATGGAGCAAACTTTCCATTTGTATCATTTTACTGCTTTGATCATGTTATTGAGATACCAGCTGCAGAAAAGACTGTAACCACAACACTGAAACTAAATATTTCTCAGTAGTAGTATAATGGAATGATGCATGGATGCTGTTTCTTGAAGGACTGATCACCTATGTTAGCTTGAAAAGTACTGCAGCATGCTGAACCATGTCTGTCTTATTTAGAAACCAGGTAAGAACGTGGCTGCCATCATCCAGGACATCCACTCGCAGAGGGAGAGGGACCTGCTGCGTGAAGTGGACAGGTAAAGTTCTCCATAGTTTAGAATTGGGATCTGGACAAGTCTATAAACCTACAGGCAGAGAAAGCATTGTCCATGTGCTTCTCTCTTATCTGATTTGCTTTCCTAATTTGGATTTCACTTCAAATCCCAGTAAAATATAAGTGGGTACATGGCCTGTATCATGAGATCAGCTTGAAACTGTGCGTGTGATGAAAATAAATGAACTCTTTCCTACTGATGGTGATGACTCAGAAAATATGCTTGGCATATAAAGAACACAATAATGAAGCTGTTCCCCTTTCCTCGCCCTTGAGTGAAAAGTGTCAAAAGGCTGGGTTTGCTGCGAGACCTAGTGGGAAGGGGCCAGTTCAGACTGAAATGTATTTGGGTATATTTCTGATCTGCCTGATTTCTGGACCTTACAGCATAAACGGAAAGCAATCACATCCCTAAAACATCACTTTTAACCAGATTACCTTTGTCACTTTCATCTTGGAGATGCCCTAGATGAATAAGTAGTAATGGTACAGAGACATTAGGGTCATTGTAAAGGTATTCACATATTACAAGCTTTTAATTCTAAACCCCTATGAGACACTTGTAAGAATGAACGAATATACTCTTGACATATCTTTGGGTATTTAGTTAAAATCTGTGGATATGACACTGCCTTGTCTCCTGTTCACTGTTGTTTGCAGCTATGCAGTGCATGTCTGTGAAAGGCCTGGGGCCTCAGGTTCGCAGGCACCGTCACAGTCCCGTGTGTTTCCAATGTACATGATCTTGGTGGACCACAGTGGGTCAGTCAGTTACACCTGCTTTTTCCCTCTGCAGCAGGTATGGCACGGAGAGGCCCCGCTCTCGCAGCCCCATAAGCCGTTCCCTGTCGCCCCGATCCCACACTCCCAGCTTTACTTCCTGCAGTTCACCCCACAGCCCGATGGGGACCAGCAGGACCGACTGGGGAAATGGGAGAGAGTCGTGGGAGCAGTCCCCGTATTCTCGACGGGAAGAGGAAAGAGACAGCAGAGAATGGCGAGAGAATGGGGATGAGAAGAGGGACAGGACTGACATGTGGGTACATGAGAGGAAACATTATTCCCGACAGCTGGACAAGTTTGATTTGGATGAGCGGCTTGAAGGAGGCAGAGGGCACAGAGAAAAATATTTAAGGAGTGGTTCCCCTGGCTCCCTTCACCCCCTATCTGGCTACAAGAGCAGGGAAGATGACTATTACCGGAAAACGTCTAAGTCAAAATCTGAAAAGTTTCAGAGGCAGCTGCAGGATTTACCTGGGAGGTCTAAGAGAAAGGAAGAAGCAAAGTTAAGGGAACGCAGGCATTCTTACAGCGAGGACGCTACCAGGGAGGAGGCAGCTGAACAGAAGCATAGCAAAACGTCTGAGGGCTCCAGGCAAAAACAAAGTGATAAGAATAAGGTGAAGAAAGCTGAAAAAGACCAAGAGGAAGATGCTGCTGCTGAAGGTGGTGACGTGAAGGAACCCAAACCTCCTGAGAATGAGGTAAATAGATATGTCAGACTGTATGTGAAAAGGTGGTAAATACCAAAGTAACAAGTTTTCTGAAGTATTTTAGATTGGTTGTTGTGGATGTGTTGCTGGGGACATGCAGTGTTCTGCCATGATTAAATCAGGGGCCGTAGTCCTGAAAGAGATCTTGGGAGGTGATCTTGCCCACATCTTTGCCCAAATCATGCAGATACATAACACCATTGTGGTGTTGGGTATATGGACATTGTCTTTCTGTGTCAAGCACAGAACCTCTGGGTATCCAGTGAAGGGAAGGGGGCAGATAAAATACAGGCGACAATCTGCTGTTTGCATACGGGTTGTGTGTGCAGGGACAATGCCCTACTGCTCTCTCTTCTATGTCTGAATCCATCACCTCCTTCCACTGTCCCTGATGTGGATCGAGTTATCAGGGAATTAAGCGGTATTTTTTTAAATTTTTTTTTAATTAAGAGATTAATAGTATTTGTAGGGCAACATAAGGAAATGGTTGTTACACTTCTAAGATGGAGAATGAACTTTTAATGAGGAACATTTTTTTTTTTGTCAACTCAGCAGAGCAATTGGCTTCTATTAATCATACATCCCTGCCCTTAGCTGTGGGGAGGGATAATTAACACCACTCCGGTGTTCTGACAGAAATCTCTTCCCATGACAAAACCACTCAATTGTCTTGCCTGTAAAACTGTGGGATCTCTGGAGAAATACTGCCAGTTGGCAAAGGGGCAGCATTTGTGGGTTTGATTCTCCACTGGGAAAATACATAGAGGGAACAGATCAAGATGCTTCATTTGCTCAGTCCCAGTACAGTCTGTTCTTATATCCCCACCCTATGTGCACCTTGGCCACTTAGCCTCCCCAAATCTCCCATGATGATACAGTGCCCCCATCCACTTGTGGGGCACTGGCACAAGGGGCTGCAGATCTGCTTTGCTGAGCAGGGGTCCCTCTGTAGCTTGTGACTTCAGGCTGCCAGGGCTGCCTTCAGTTTGTTTTAGCTGACCTTGCACTCGTTCCTCTCATGTGGAGGCAAGGTTGGTGGAAACCTCTGGATCTTGTAACTCAGCTAGTATCTGTATCAGGCAGCAGCAGCACTACCTCATGCCATAGATATATGTGTCCGTACCACCTTTTGCCATCTTTCTCCTTTGGCTGGTATTTCACTGTGATGGATGGTTCCTTGGAAGGAGATGTCAGAGACAAATATCAGACAGTGTCCTAAATCACTGGTGTTGCACACGCCTCTGTATGTTTTTCAAGTTATTTTAAAGTTGCTTTGTTATAGGCATACCTCTCCAGGGACTAGTGCTAATAATTAATTTTTAAAAGAAGAAATAGGTTTGGATGTCTTGAATTCACACTTTTGCTTTACCAAGTGCCAGGTAGCACTGTGGTTTTGTTCTTCCAAAGTGTGAACTGCTCATGCAGTTGCATTCCCAACTGATCCTACAGCAATAAGAAAAACACTTGAGGTCTTTTGCAGAGTTTTAACACTGCTACTCTCCTTACCATGTCTGAGCCAACATAATATGGGTAGAGAACAGAGGAGTGGAGGCTGGAAATTTTAATGAATTCACATTCTCCCCACCTGTTTGCTAGCCAATTCTATCATGTAAGTTACGTGTCTCTAATTTTGTTTAAATCTCTTTTTCTTAATTCTTATTTGTGTGGCTTTGCTAGTAGAACCCAATCCTTGTGTCTTTTCCCACATCCCAGTTGACTTGCATAAACTTTAGAAATAAAGAATGTGACCTTGTGGTGACTTTGTTTCCCTAAACCCAGAATAGAAACATAATAGAGCACCACTGTGTGTTGCTATACGTGTATATGTTGTCTTTATTTTAGCTTGGAAAAGAGGAGCAAGTTCCAGAGAAGAGCTCACCTTCAGATAATAAACAAGGAAAAGAATCTGGAGAAATTCTGGAAAACACAAGAAAAGAGAAGGTTGGTGACACATTTTCAGTGCAGCTTCCATGACAAAATGCACAAAAACCCAGGCTTGGTAGCACATTCCCCCAAGTGAAACATTAGTATTAGCCCCACAGACAAGCACATAAAGGGGTTGCAGAAGGGAATTGTCTAAATTACCTTGCCTTTTTTTGACCTCTAAAGGATAGCTTTTCCTGAAGTCTCCAGAACTCTTTTTTTAGTTGCTCTTTGCCCATGTAGATTGCTTCACATGCATAGCCCTTGGCACTGGCAACTGTAAGTAACGTATGCCCAAGTGAACCGTGAAACTTTGTGAACCATGTCCAAAAATAAGGAGACGTGTTCAGCTGGTGGAGGAGGGAAAACTTCTCAGAACTTTGGTCTTAGATGGACTATTGATAGTAGCTGCTTCTGATTGTTTCTGGTTTTAATTAAATAATGTCTTTACAGCACCCTTACTGCAGCATCTCAGTCGGGAACAGCAATGTCCTTGGAATTCCTCCAGCTTCATATCTGTAGGGTCATGGGTTGATGGTCAGATATGGAAGCTATTGATATCTGCTGCTTTAGAAAACTGATCTCCTGGCAAGAACAGTGTCAACTCCCAGAGTTTTCGTGCTGTTTTGGGATTCTTGGAGGGGAAGTGTGGGAATGGCCGAAGAGGAGGAGAATGCAGATTATTAATAGATTATGTGTACATGATGGGTCTGGGAGTTGAAATCTAAGCTGCAAGTGTGTCTTAAAAGTAACATATAGGGCAATTCTACTACTTGTGAAGTTGACTATTAATGCCTGAGCCCTGTAAGTCTGGAACTGCGTGTATGAGGTATTTTGGATTATGTACCATGGAGTACAACTGTAAATCCGATTTTTCTTGAAGTCTAGGCTAATCTTTACCAACACAGTCCCTGCCAGAGGTCTTTTGCTGGTGGAAGGAAACAACTACAGAAGGTAGTTTCCTTGGTCACTGTAGGAATTTAAAGGACCTAGTCTGGCAAAGTGAAAGCCACAGTGGCTAGGCTGGGATTCGGTATATTCTCACTGTACTGCCTATTTCTTGCCACCCTGGGATGGAGGTTGAGGAAGGGGAGAGGTTCATTTCCTTGGGGATCACATAGTAGAGTCAGTTGCATAATAAAGAAACAGGTTGTGCCTGTTCCACTGCATACAGAGGAGGAGACTAGAGAGACTGTAATCCCCAAAGCAGTCACAGGATCTCCACAAAGTAAAGGTTACATGATGATTAAAAAGTGATTGATTATCCTTGTGCATAAGGTTTACAGTCACAACACCAAGATATATTGTTCTTTGAAACTAAAATACAAGAGGGGTTAAGTACAGCCAGATCAAAGTTCTTCCTAGTTACTGATGTTACAAGCCCACTTTTTAATAGCAGTGATCTGTATCGCTAATCTCTCAAATGTTTTACATCTTTATGACAGGAGCAAGACTGGGAGAGTGAAAGTGAGATAGAAGGTGAGACCTGGTATCCTGCTAACATGGAGGAATTAGTGACAGTAGATGAAGTGGGAGAAGATGATTTGATTATGGAGCCAGATATAACTGAGCTTGAAGAAATAGTACCAGTTGATAAAAAAAATAAAACTGCTTCAGAAATGTGTCCCTGTATGTCAACCATATTAGAACTGAAAAATGATCACAGCCACTTAACCAGGAGTGAAGACAACTTTGCCCATAAAGCTTTAGAAACAAACTTCAGATCAACAGCTTCTAGCGGCTGTCAGGATGATGATGATGATGATAATGATGATTCTGTAACTGAAGCATCAAGCCTAAATCTGGAACCTGATCAGAAGCCAGAGGAATTGCAAGAAGACCAATCTGCTAAGGAGTCTGAGCCCCAGCAGAAGGAAGGAAAAGTTGATAAGAGTTCTGATACTTGTTTAGAGCCTGAAGATCACCATCTACCTTCAGTTCATCTGAAAGAAGAGACTCTCCAGCTCCCTGATACATTTATAGATGATTACAAACAGATGGGATCACAAGGATCTGAGAGCAGAGAAGTTATGGAAATGCTTGTTAAAAATGCTAGCGAAGAAACAAGACACGGAAGCCAGGAGTGTCCAGAGGCCAAGGGTAACTACTGGGTTTTTTTCTTTCCAGCCCACTGAGAGTCTTGCATGTTTTCTCTGACAGTAGACTGAAATTTATTGCTAACAAGAATAAATGTTGCTAATAGTATCAAGACTTGTCCTTGGAGCAGCTCCGTAAAAGAACCCCAGTGCTTTTCGCCAAGCTAAACCATTAGAGGCTCTTAGCTGAATAGTGTAAAGGAAATATGATAAGCAGCTTGCAAGCTTTCTGAAAGGCATAAGCTGCTATAATTGTCATGTCAAGGTTCACATGAGTTTAGCTGGACTCTTTCAGTGCTCTGCTAAATTTATTTTGAATTGTCAATGAAATGAGTGACAGTTTCTGAAGGTCAACAGAAAAGTATCTGTAAATGTCTGGCTGGCTCCTGGACAAGGTGGGTATTCTTACATACTGTACTGAAGCGTTAGTAACATGGAAATCATCCATAGATTGTTACTTCTCAGTTCCTGTTCACAAAAATACATGCTTTTTGTCAGGACTTGCTTTATCATCTCCTGTTATCTACTGCATGCTGCCTTAATATAACTGATAGGACACACTGTGAGATAAAGGTACAATGTCATGCACCAATAAATGTAATCGTGGCTGCCTATTAATATTTTAGCTGTCAGAAAAAAATAGATCTTGAGTGTCTGAAAGTGAGTTCAGTTCCACTTTCAAATGGAACTTGAGCAAATGGTCTGTATGTAATGAGGGGAAGTGGGAAACAACATAGAGCATGTTGGCCACAAATGCTCTTTTTTGTTGCTACAGGAGATGGTGGGATGGTGAGAGATTTTCGAGGGTGCAGTTTTCCACCAGAAAATGCTGGAACATTTAATGCGAATGTCCGATTTTGGACTAAGTTCTTCCTTTAAGACAGATTTGAAACCCACTAAGTTTTCAATACGTTTGGCCTGAAGGCACCTTGCCAGGCTTTGCATATTTGGAGGTAATGCTGCATGCAAACTGCCTAGGATTGAGTTGGCTCTCCTGGGCTGCCCACTTCACAGGCAGCCAACTGATGAAAAAGTTGGGTATCCCATGAGCATAGTTACTTCAGCGTTTTCAGCATCTCACGTTCCAGCAGGGAGCCTGGAAGCTCCAGGAGAGCTTGTACTTCCCAGGTTTCCACCATGGCCTTGGTATCTGGGATCTGCAGCTCTAGGCTCTCTGCAAATGCAGCTGTCAGCTCAGAAGCCCAGAAATCAGCAAGTGGGACATAAGATGCTGCAAAGACCTTGGGTGTCTTAAGAAGAGCTAACTGAGGTTTGATGGTGTTCCAGGATTTCTGATGCAGATTTGGGAACCTGGGATGGGCTTAAAGTTAACCTAAAAGTCAACTAGTCAAGGATTTTATATTCTTTCCTTTTAAATCATGTAATAGATGTATTTAAAACAATGAAGAAAAGTTTGTTCTCATAGCCAGAAATTGCAGATCTTTGAATTACAGACTTGGAAGACAGGAGGAAGGCAAAAATATATTGTTCTATGAGAAATTATATCCCTTATCTAGGTGAAATTTTCAATGCAATACAGATTTTGTGAGGGTAAGGGAACTATTTCATTGATGTAAGAACTGCAGAATAGGAATCAGACCAGTTTGTAATTCTGTTGCTCTGTGATAGCAAATTATCTTTTTTTTTTTTTTTTATAAAAGCAATTTGTATTTTGGGAAGAGAGAGCATCCGTTCTTTTGACTGGCTTTATTTGCTTCAGCAAATCAGTCCACTGTTTTCCATACCTTGAATGTCCTGCCTATGTCCATTAATGTTGGTCAGCAGATACCAACAAACCCCTCCTTACTAGCCAGGCACCAAAATCTTCAAGTGGCCAAGAGCCATGAGGTAGAAACTGTCCCTTGGAGACCTGAGGATGAGAGAAGAGTGACTCCAGGGAGAAGATGGCAGTAGTGCTGCAGGGCTGCTACCAGAGGAAGGTTTGCTCTGCTCATGTGGCTCCTTAGGCAGTTTGGGGATTTGCTCTCAGCAAGTCCTGCTGCCCCTCCACTTTCTCAGCATCCCCTGCGCTAGCCCAGCTCCATCATTGGTCACACAATGCCACAGGTGGTTACGGAGCTGCAGTTGGACCACGCTTGTGCCAGAGGTGCATAGAATTTAGAGATTAAAATATGAAAAGAAAAGGCATCATGAATGTGAATTAGACATAGGAAAATGGTCTGCAGGGAGAAACAGGGTTGACTGCACAGTGTAGTATAGCTGTTGGAGTTGCATTGAGTAGACCTCCAGGTTGAATGGAAAAGTATTTTTTCCAGATTTTACTTCAGTTATAGATCCACACAGAAAGTGTTCCCAAGAAGTTCACAGATGTCTCTTAACTAATAAACTGTTTTCATTCAATACATTTATTCATTTGTTAAGCAAATTCTAGGTACCTGGAAGCGAGATCCCTGGACTACGCAGAGGTAGAGCCTAAAAGAAGGCACTCCCCGCCAGGCTGGGAGCAGGAGGACGTCTTCACCGAGCTCAGCATTCCCCTGGGTACGTTCGGGCGCCCAGGCTGCCCTCGCCTGCGATGCCGCCCACTGCAATACCTACAGCTTACAACAAGATGTCACTTTAAGGCTACTTGCTATATTTATTTTTCAGAACAGATGTGTGGAGAGTGAAGGAACAGGGTATATGATAGAGGGGTAGCCGATGAAAGGAACAGGCTTTTGATTATGGATTGTTGCTAATTTCACTCCAGGTGAACGGTAAAAGGTAGCTGTTAAAGTTGCTCATGAGATGAAGTAAGTTTCCTTGGATTATATCTGAAATATATAAGAAAAATACTTAGTGATTTAAAAGTACTTGTCATGGATGTATTGATTATACTTTCAGTACAAGCAGAAGCATTTGTTTTATTGTGTAAGATCATGAGTAAAACACCTGGAAGAAGCACATCCTAAAGAGTAATCTGTGTAATTTAAGCATGAATTTACTGCCAATAAATACTATTGCAGTTCTAGCCCTTGAGGTTACACAGTGAAGTTTCCAATCAATATTATGTGTGAGGAGGTACATTTTTAAATGTGTATAGTATCTAAGAGAGGAGTTGAAGGTCTATTTGCAATGGATTTTGAACTTCAGCTCAGTATTGCAAAATTAAGGAAATCTGAGAAATTAATCCAGGATTCAGTCATCATATCTGTGTCATTTAACTAAATGACACCTTTTTTATTTGAAAACACATTTATTGTGGAGGGGAAAGGTTTAAACTGACATGTAAATGTAATTAAAAAATTCTCAATAGGTGTGGAATTCGTGGTGCCAAGAACTGGGTTTTACTGCAAGCTCTGTGGACTCTTCTACACAAATGAAGAGACAGCAAAGACAAGTCACTGCAGAAGTACAGTTCACTACAAAAATCTTCAGGTAAAAACACACTTAAAGCTCACTAACAACTGGCTTATGGGGTGGATTGTGCCTAAGATAGATGAAGCGGCAGAAAATAGATTTTATGCTGTGGACAAAATTTAGACAAAGGGAAATTTAGATATGCAAAACATTTCAGTAGCTCCAAATATTAGCATACTAATTTCTCAGTCCCAGATCCTTAAAGTCAACTTCTGCATCATAAATAAAATAGGGCCATATTCTCTCATCTCTATTTGGTCCTTGTCACTAGTATAGCGTGCAACTCAGATCACTAATTCTCTGTTCTTGAGGGTCCCAGACATTTGTATCACCGGAGCAGCAGCAGCCTTTCTTTTTTCTTAATTTCAGGAGCATTAAACCTGCCACTTGTTTAATAGTGTTGCCAGACTTATTTTTGCACTAGCATGAATTTCTGCAGCATGTTTCAGCATGCAGCACTTTGTGACGCACAGGCTCTCAGAGGTGCTTCCTGTGACCCACTGCAGTCACCTCCCCATGCTGCAGAGCACAGCAGTTCAGCCTCGCAGAACACCACTACTGAATAATTTCTATAGGGATATGCAGAAGCCTGTCAGTACTTGTATGGTTTCCATAAGCACATCAACACTTGATAGCAGCACACAGGGACCATGGGTGCTTGCAGTTCAGTCATAAGACCCTACATTTATTGTGTTTCAGATGCAAAGGTGATAGTAACAGTCAAGCCAGTATGAGCATTAACTGCCCTGTGCTGAGTACTCTCCTCAGAGGAGGTCTCTCATGTTGAGGCTCTGCCTGTGTGCAGGGTGTGTATGCTGCAGAAGACCTGTCTGTTAGCAGTTCTTGGCATTCACTTACCCTTTGCAAAAGGCATGAAAGAGCAAGGCTACTCCTTTCTTCCTTCTCTGTTCCTTCTGTCTATAGTAAATGCCAGAGCTCAGTTTCTCTCCAGGTAGTAACCATCTTTCCATAGCTGGCCAGCAAGCACTGGCTTTTCTAGTGACAAAGTGAAATAATTTCTCTGGGAGGATTCTCTTCTTGACTTTCCTGAAGTTACGTAGCTATAACTGTACAAGGGCCTCTGACTTTCAAAGTCTGCCTGCAGAGCTGCAACACTTGTTAATAATGGATCCTTCAAGTGTAAGCTTGAAAAATAGGTGCCCAGGTTGCATGCTGGATTTTGCTTCGTACAAAACAATACATCCAGGGGGATTCACCAAATATGGCACCACTCAGTGCAGGTGGTGTGTCCCCTGTCTGTCCCAAAGGAACTTGCTAAAGCAGAGATTGCAACTCCAGTCCCTGCCACTAGCAACTGGTCCCGTGGGAAGAAGAGGTGGGTTTTTTTATTTTCTAAGTTATTTTGTTGAAGTCATAGAAAAAAAAAGGTCTAACTGAAACTGAGTCAGTGAAAAAACCCTCTTTTTTCTCCCCGTTAAGAGATTTCCCATGAGCACTGTGGTAGATATCTGACACTAACTTGAGATAAGAGAACAAAGACCACAAAAGCTGTTAAAATTAAATCTGACAAATATTGTAATGAAAACAGACTGTTCCATTGAGCTGTACCTATCTTATCTCTCTAAACGGAGGAAGTAAACATCTCATCCAACTTTTGCCCACTCAAGTGAAGTCTGCAAATTTTATATACTTGTTCTGTACTAGAACCCTTTTAGTTGCAATACTGCTTATTTATGTATTCTGCAAGGAATGTCAGTCCTCTCCTATGATGATGCAATTTACTGAGTGTATCCACCAATGTAAGAACTACAATCTTTGATGTTTACTGTATGTGAAGCTATGGGACTGTTGCTGCAGACTTTCTGTTGTCTTGCCTACGTGACAAATACCATTGTCCAGTGACAATGACATCATACCAAATGCTGTCACTATACTTGATTGTCATCTTTCATGTGATCTCCTTGGAGCCACATCCAAAATATATGTTCAATGCTTAGATGTGAATGCAAAACTAAACAGTTCATTTATCAGTTTTCTTCCAAAAGCCTTGCTTAGATGATGATGATTTTGTCTTGAACTAAAATAGTTCACTTCATCTGAGTATGGTGCCCCTTGAAGAACAACAATCACTGGAAAAAAGTCAACTGTTTCTTTGTCAGCCTTGCAGACTTCTTGTAATTTTCCATTCTCTTCAGCTTAATAAATTATTTTCCCAGGTGGTGTTTATATTTACAGATCCACTGCATTTTCCATGTCCAAAAAATCCCTCACTTGGCCATTCCTCCCACCACTACCACAAAAAGCTGTCAGATTCATCTGGTATGAGCTACCTTGGCAACTTAGTGCAGCATTTTATCCTGTTTTCCACTGGCCTTATGCAGTATTCAACAAAACGTGTATTTAAATGAAAAAAAATATTTTTTTTGTTGACCACGATTTTGCTAGAAGTTAATCTGAATGTCTGGGCCATGAACTTCAAAACTGGTGTTTGTGGTATTCATGTTAGCTGACACTGTCAGCTTATGGTGGTGGATAAAACTCAGTCTTATTTTGGTGGGTAATCATTAAAAATCAAAAATGCATGGGTTATCTGATCCAATGGCAAGCGTTGGTGATTTATGACAGTTCGTGATGTACGGATCACTTCTCCCAGACTTTATGGATCCTATATCTCTGTATACTGCCATAATATTTACTCTGGCTTTCTGCCACATGGAATTTTGTACCCACAGATCAAGACTGAGAGTTGTGTAATTTCCACAGCCAAATCTCTATCCCCAGAGTAACAAGGGTGCAGTCATCATTTTGTAACAGGAATGCCCATTAATTACCATCACCGAGTCCCTTTCACAGGGATCTCTTACATCCAAAACCTGTACTATGTGAGACAATGCGGCAGTCATAACAGAGCCCTTCATTTTTTTACATCCATTTCTCATTTCACCTCTTGCCCATGGATGCCAAAGAGTAAGCTGTACTCTGGGGGAATGCTGCAAGTAGATAAAATTCTCAGCGATGTGAGATGGTCTTCTCAAAACAAATCAGAATGAACATCAACTAGAAAAGAGAGTTTTACCATCATAATAATATGTGGGTCTCTTATTCTTGCACGTGGTATAGGTCAGTAGGAGCACCTCTGCATTATTATGTGGGAATCTCCCGTGTGTCTCTAGACTAGCTGCTACTGGAGAAGTTTCTTTCCATCCATTTCTAGGTCTGTTAACCTTGCATAAATACTTCTAGCACCACTTTCAAATCCACACCAGTTCTTTGTCCACTTTGTGTGCAGCTCTGCCAACTAAAAGCACTGCCAGAAGGCTGAAAGCCTCACTGGCCATGACGCTATTTTTAAATCACCTTGACTACTTAAAGCACCAAAAGACTTTATCTTAGAGAAACAGAATAAATGTGAATACTGTAGACAAACTGCTAAATTGTGTTACTTATTATACTCAGTTTGATTGTTCACTTAAAAACAAACGTTCTTGTACAGAAGCTGTATCTCTGAACTGGACGTGCTGAAATTATAACACATTTGCTTTAGATTGTGACTCAGAAACTGCATCTATTTTCTGACACACCAGTTTTACACCACCATAATTCAGTTGACTCAGGGGAGTTAGTTTCTGCCCTATAACATATGGGAGTAGAGCGTTTTCACAGAGAAAAGGCGAGGTCTAGTTACACAGACTGATGGGGACTCATGGTCCTCCTGGTTCTGTCACAAGTTCCTCTCGTGACACAGGGGACAGCACTGAACTCCCAAGGATTTGCATGTTTTCAAGATTTCTTTGCTGGACACAGCTGTATTTCCTGCCTCAGATTTTCACCAAAATGAGGCTTTTGTGTGTTTTCTTCCCTTTTGAGATGCCAAGAGAGTGCAAGAGCCCTGGGGAGGTATAAAGCATCGCATGCTGAATATTTTCAGTTTTGGTAATGATGACTTGTTTTTTGATGTGATTGCAGAAGTATCTGTCCCAGCTTGCGGAAGAGAGTCTGAAAATGAAGGAAGAAGGCAGCCATCTGCCTCAGGATGACACTGGCATTGTTCCTCACTTTGCGAAGAAAAAACTATGATGCAGATGAACTGGAAGAGCTGTAATGAGTGAATGCTGATACTTTTTTTAAAAATTTATTTTATTTCTATGATATAGCTGTCAATTTGCACTGTACAGAGGAGGGGAAATAAAGAGCATGTTCCATGCATCTATGCCCAGAGTGCCATTAAAAACCAAAATGCCTGAAACTGTTTCCCACGGTGAAGCAATGCTGGCATATCTGTAAGAAGTGGAGCAATTCTTTCTCACACTCTGCGTGCTGGGAGTGGTTTCCTAGATTAAATCTGAATTCTCAGGGATTCTTAAAGTTTTAATTCTGATGTGACACATCAGGTCAGGCAGAGTATTCAGAAGCATTCAGCATCCTCCAGTGGATGCTGGAAGGAAAGGAGATGTGACTATAAATAGGCTTTAATGTTGCTTAAAATATCTTCTGCCATTTCACTCATTGCCCCAGTGAGAAGTAGGATTTGCATAGGACATCTAAAGCCTTTGTGCTAAAACTAGTCAGTAGATGGCATAACATAAACCCCATCAGCATCCACCTCCATGTGTCTTGGAGCTTGGTGAAGTGATAAATGTTTGTGTTGTGAAGTTGTACGAACACAGAGGGAGCCACAGGTTGTCCCAGGGACTTTATAGCCTGAAGCCAGCCCAGCGAGAGCCACTCGAAGGCAGGTGCTGACAGCCAACCCGCTCTGGTTTTCAGCGTGTTCCGTGGGGTGATCTGGATGTTCTCCAGGTACCATTGTGTGTGAAACTCTTCTTTTTGATAATTCTAAAGGGTGCCAACTTTGAGTCTTACAGACTTGAAACTCTCATTAGAGGCTTTTTTAAGTGCCACATGTTTGGACCATGTCTCTTTTAGATATTTTATTCAAGATCCTTGCTTTTGGGGTCTTTTTTGTTTTCTTTCAAGCTTGCTTTTCCTCAGCTTGGCAATGTTGAATTTTCCCGGTTTTCCTGGGAAGATGCCAGACTTTTAATATTGTTTTTGTATTTTATTTCCCTGAATTTTTTAAGGTGAATACAACAACTGATGGCTCACAGAGTGCTGCACTGAGAACACAGGATGCACCAGCAGCTTTGGCATTATTATGAGCTATTGTTTCTGCACAGTTGTTGCTTAGTATTTTGCAAAGTCCCTTTGAAATGCATCACACAAGTTTCTGGTTCATTTCAATAGGCTTTGTGTAGTAAAGTGAATATGTATGCACACCATTGCCAGAATTGATCCCGGAGTTGCGGTTTTATAAAATGCCTCGCACAATCTAGACAGATGGGGACTTGCAGATGTATTTCCATTCTTTGCCTGATTCTAACACTCATCACAGTATGTTCTGTTAAAATTGCTGGTGCTAGATATCCTGCTTAGATGTTACTCAGAGGAAGTAGCTTCCAAGAAGGTTCTAGCCATCCCTAAGAATGACACAAAAGTGGCTAAAGTGCCAAAACTGCTTCCACCAAAGTTACTCGTTCCATTGGGTCCAGTGCCAGCAGCTGTGCCCGTTCTCTGAAGTACCCTGTAGGCAGGCAGTGTGTCTTAGAGGTGCCTGGTGTTACCTGTTTTGTGTCATGGCCTGTGCTTTCCACTCCGTTTTACCAGAGGTGGGTTCAGATTTCATGTTTGGAATTCCTGCTTCTCACAAGTTGAGGGATTCTTTGCATCCCAAACTCAGACATGGCCTATCCAAGGGGAAATGAGAAACATTGCAGCCTAAATCCCTCTGTGTCCAGACTTGAAGTATGTTAAGACTTGGGTCCATCTGTCATTTAAAACAGCTTTGCTGTTGTTGTTGTTGTCGTCATTGTTTTTCCCTATAGAAAAAAACCCCAAAACAATATTGCAGACCAGGTATTTTTCCTTCAAGGGTGTGGTCGTTATTTGACTGTTTGTTTTTCACATTGCAGTGAAATTTGAGCAGCGGGCTGTTAGGACAAGAGCTTTTATTGCAAGCTGTAAGATTACAAAAATGGTAGTAAAGATTGTGCAATTGTCTTCTAAAGCACAGCTCTCAGGCTGGTCATGTATCATCTGCATATGAAGTTCCCTTCTTGCCCTTCAGCACAATCTGAGCACAAGGGAAGGAAATCACTACAAATGCAGGCATCAAATCTTTGAAGTTAACCCTGCTATCAAACTGGGGCTCTCACCGGCCTAATGGGAGCTTGTTAGACCATGTGGTTACGCTTAATTGGATGTGAGACATAGCTGACTGTATATCAAAGTCATATGCCTCCAGCAACTTTATCCCCAGGTAACCTCAAATGAGAAAAGTATCACTGTTATTATTCTTTATTTGGATTGCAGTAGAGGAGCAACAGGTCCACTGCCTTTATTATAGGCATGGCACAAATCCACAACAAAGACTTTCCCAGGCCAAAGAGCTTTAAATCGGGCTTTCTGAAAGCAGACAACAGGTGGATACAGGCAGGCAGGGAAAGCAGTAGGTAACCATGAGATTTTGACTGGCAGCAGCAGAATAATTAAAATGAGTGTTTACCCAGGAGCTTATTTTTGGATTTACGGGAGATGATTCAAACTGCTTCTCCCCTCCTCTGGTGGTGAACCAGATTCAATCCCATTATTCACAGCCTGCATGTTTAATCTTTTTTTTTTTTTTTTCTCCTGGCCAGTTGCATTAGACACACAAAACCCCTTCTTGAGAGACTGGGCTTTAGTACCCTTCAGTGCCTGAGCTAAAGTTTTGGTCTCCATCCAGGACTTCAAAAGCTGGAGTCTTGACCAAGTCTCACCAGGAACTGTGCTGGCTCCAGGTACCCTCTTTGGGTCATGGGGACAGGCCCTTGCTTGCTGTGAGGAAGGAGGAAGCTACAGATGGCATCTCTGCCCTGTGTGGTTTCCTCTTCTGGCAGCAGATGACTCAGGTGAGTGATGCAGGTGCACTGCCCATCCCCGAGACATGATCAGGCCCAGACGTTCGTAGAGGTGGTTTGGACACCCCATCCCTTTGGGCTCTGTCCTGATGCAGCAGCAATTCACAAAATCATAGATACAGCTAAACAGGCGATTCCCCTTCTGTGAAGGTCCCTTGTCACCCTAAAACCCAGCAACTCAAAGCAGTTAAAAGCAATCCCCAAGTCTAAACAAGCTCCTAATGATCCCTGTGATCAGTTTTCAGCCTGATGCACGAACTCAAGAGATAATCTCCTTCCCTCTCCAACAGTCCCTTACACAATGCTGACAGGCTCTCAACTCCTCAACTTCTCTCTACTACCTATTCTGCTGAGGCCACTGTAGGCATTTGCCTACCTTTCTCAGCCTGTGTAAAAATGTGTTGTTTCTTTTGGTTTATTATATTGAAAAACCTGACTTTTTTTAGTTGGCATAATTCATAATTGCTATAATCCATGCCATTTATTAATGCTGATATATATTTTTATGTATATAGCACAAAGCAGGCTCAGGTCTAGCCAAACAAATATTGATATTTAAAAAGGAGCTTCCTTAATATATACAAATAATTTCAACCAAAGATTGTACTTTTTTAATAGGGACTGTGATTTTCATCTTTGTGAAATCTGTATTGATCTCAAATAGTCTTTCATGTCAATCTGCCACTTACTTTCTTTGAAGTAAAAAATAAAAAAATTAAACATTTGCCCCATAAGCTCAAAGTTTCATATTGGCTTTAACACTAGATTAGTGTTAGGCTGGTTACATTCAGGGTTTTTTCTATTCTCTAAGGATTAAGGCTGTGATTTGTAGAATTATACTTGAACTGGACCAGATGTACTATTTATTGAGCTTATATAATCTTGTTAATTTAAGTTTTGGCTTGTAAACAGTTGGAATTTGTTAGTACTTATTTAATTATGTAGGAACTGTCACCAGTATTAACTGATCTGTGTAACGGACTGCAAAGTGTTTCAATTTGTGTTTCTTAAAAAGAAAGATTTTAATAAAGAGAATTATAAAGCATATGCATTGGTGGGCACTTGTCCCAGCAACAACATGCTTCTAGCTTCCCAGGGGACGCATTAAAAATCAAAATGAAGAAGAGGTAGTTGGGAACAGGGGGTAAGAAGGGAGCAGGAGGCCAAAATGTTTGCTCTAAATCCAGTTTCTAGAAGTTGTGATTCTTGCCAGGTAGCTCCTGCTGTATGGATTGCAAGTGATTGCTGCCGTCTGGTGCTGAAGTTGAAGTGAACACATCCCAGCAGTTCACTCTGTAATTACTATTAATTGTTATTACCTACTCCTGTCCCTCTATCTATGTCCTTCACTTCCCTTTTTATTTCCAAATGAACTGGGCAAGCTGTCTCTGTCGCCACTGGGTTTTCTGTCTCATCCAGGTTGGCTTCTCATCCTTCTGAAAGCACCATGTAAGATCATCCCCAGCCAAGAACCTCCTCCACCTCATCAACCTAAGTCCCCCTCTTTGCCTGTTTACCTGGTTCCTTTGTGTTCTCT
This sequence comes from Heliornis fulica, assembly GCA_013399135.1. Lineage (NCBI taxonomy): Eukaryota > Metazoa > Chordata > Aves > Gruiformes > Heliornithidae > Heliornis > Heliornis fulica. The sequence goes on along the minus strand of VXBZ01010969.1, from coordinate 1,000,653 downwards.
CTTTGTCTTTGCTGATTTTTCTTCTTTTCAGGAGATTGTCCTCCCCAGTGCCCTCACAGCTCCATGGGGACCTTTCCCACTCCCTGGCCTTCTCCCTGGCTCACCTCCTTCGCCAGCAACCAGAGCTCCTGGGAGGAAACACTCAACCTCAGTCAGGGTGATGTAGAGACTGGCTTATACAAAATATTTGAAGAATGCAATGAGCAGAGGGCAGACTTCACCACCAGCTTTGATGAATTCATTCAGCAGAAAACTGAGACGAGGCAGTGTCTAGTCCATGTGGAAGGCAGGGCTTGGGGCACCATCACAGCATTGAGCTGTGCCTCCCATCCACTGAGGGAGGGAAGTGGGTCTGTCTGACCCACTGAATGGCCGAGGAAATGGTTCATGGGCAAAAAGACTGGCACGCAAGTTTTCTGACTCCCCAGCTCGTGAAAGCAGTGCTTTAGCATCTTTCAAGTAACTGTTTTGCAGCTGAGGCCCACATGTAAGGTATTTTAAGCAAAAATGGTTTCAGTTCTTCTGTCCTGAGTGTACTGAAACCTTTGTACGTGTGATTTTGATACCGTCGCAGCTATGAATTTCCCACTCAGGAAATCAAGCAAATCAATTTTGTGTTAACATGGCATCATATATTGGTAACAAAATAAAATCCAAACTGTGGTGTTAAAAAATTAAGAGCTTCCAGTCCAGATTTTAGCACACTTCGTTTTCTTGGTGGAAAGGGGAACTCGGGAGTGAAAGTCTTCACAAGTGAACATCATCCTGCACACAAATACCAGCTTGGCCTTTTGACACAAGACTGTGACCCACCTGCCTCAGACAGCCAGGCTGTAACTCCGCTGTCCTGCCTGACCGGCAGAGCAGACCAGGTCAAGGCTATCTGAAAACAGTGGCCCTCCCTGGGAAGCTGACTGGGAGGGAGGGCAGGTGTGTGTGGGGAGCTGAAGACGCTGTTACCTGCTCTGGATCAGGATGCTGTGGGGCTCAGCCACTGGATGTAGCACCCTGATGTAAGCAGGGCCAGGCTGACGGGCAGCTTGCTGCAACACATGTCGGCGTTGTGGCTTCCCTCTGCTTGTTTTCCAGTGCTGATGCAGCCTGGGACTCTGATGTGTTTGTGCAGGTGGCAGCAAGGGCAGCCCAAGAGAACAGGTTTGCCTTTGCTTGCTTTTCTATATCCGACTCTGACAATCTCCACTTATCTATGTCAATATGTTGAGCACTCCTCGTGTGCTTGGCTTGCATGATGCAATGCCACAGAGTGAAGTCATGGGAGCGTGTGGCAGGTATTCCTGGAGGAAAGGTTCCCCCTGTTGTGGAGAAGAGGAGGACTGGACAAGTACCAGGGATTCTTCCTACAACACCTTAGTGGAACTGGGTAATGCAGCAGTAAAATGCCCTTTTCTTTTCCCTTGCACAAAATGTTCGTAAGGATCAACCTTCTTGTTCCAGCACCTGAGCTGGCCTTACTGACCTGGTGGCCAGGAATCCCTTCTACGTCTTCTGGCATGTCACACCTCCTCTTTGCTGGCAGTCTGGCCCCAACCTTCAAAAAACACACTGCCCTCTACTAACCTATTAAATTCACAGCTCCATGGAAACACGACTCTCCAGATGCTGGTATGAAAGAAGCAGAGGTAATTTCCATTTCTTCTTCCTAGCTGTCCGCTTTTACTGCACACGTGAGTTTCAGGAGGATACTGCCCAGCATCCTGGGGGCTTGGGAATGGGTAGGGACCACTAGGATACATTGTCCACACTGGGAAGATGGTTTTCTTAGGGCTTGTCAGCACACAGTTGCATCAGCCTAGTGTGCAGTAAGATTTCTCATCAGATACCCAAGGTGATTAAAGCCAGCGAGCTCTTTCAGTTCATGTTAGGCTTATTCTGATTAAACAGCTGTCTGTTGGAAGCAGCTTTTAGTTACCTGAAGTAGCTTCATTTATACTGAAATAGGTGCATACATCAATTTTTAATTAACTGGGTCAGATCTGAATGAGTGGGCATGTCCAAAAGCTTTCTGTGAACTAGAAAGCTGTGGAAGGCAGGCTGAATCCAGCCTACTAAATGTTTAAATAATTGCCAGGCAGAGTCTTGGCCAATATTCCTGAAGGTAAGACAGTGAGTATCAGCAGCACAGCCCTGGATTGAGAGGCAGCACTCCCAGCCTGATTTCTTCCCATTACCTTAGAAACAAAGGCTCTTGTTTATAAGCTCTGCTGCCCTTATTCCTGAGCCTTGTTTGAGGACATGCCTATTAGTCCCACCTTCCTTAAACAGAGCTTTGGTGTCTTCAGAGGACACAGGAAGCTTGTTTTGTTTGTGGGTTTCTTCTCTGGCTGGGTGGTGTTTTCATTGCAGCTAGTTTATCTTTGGCAGATAGGAATGTGTTCTTGGCAGCAAACTTTCACCTTGAGCTCAGGGGGTGTAGCCACATGGTGTTTTGCACATCTCTGGTGGGGAACTAGGAAAAACGATGTTAAAACTTGTTTCACATCCATGCTGTTAGCTTCACAGAGGTCCCAGCTCCCAAAACATGGGCAGGTTGGAGAGCAGTGTGTGTGTGCATGAGCAAGACCTGTGCTGCCTTGCATGGACTTTAGCATTAAGCAGCTGGCAGTCAGACATACTTCACCAACATAACAATCACAAGTAATATTGTTTTGGTGCGTGCCCAAGTTGAGTTTCTACCTCCTTATCTACACTGGGCACTGCTACTTCTCATGATGCTCCATCTGTAGGTAAGAGCAGCGGTGGTGAGCTTGCAGAGCTGCTGGGTGCAGTGAGACATAGGCAGGGACTGGTATTGATGTTCCCCGAGGTGCCTCTGCCACAGAGTGTGGGGTCTCTGGGAACGAGGCAGACCTTAATGGGGTGTGCTAAAGTCCATCGAGTCCAACAGGAGGAGCAGCCCAGGTCTGTCATGATGCTAATGGAGATCAGCACCACTCCAACTGAGCTATTCCCAAGCCTGTTTCCATCTGATTGCAATTGGGAAAGATTAATTCGATTAGGCAGGTTATGATAGATATTAGTCTGCCAGCAGATCAGCAAGGCAGCCAGGATGATGTAATGATCCCAGAAGCCTTCCCCCTCCTTTTCTCTCACAAATTAGCCGAGCTGGGGGTAAAGGTGAGGGCAAGGGGTATGTTAGTGAGGCAGGTAGGTAGTTGCCACTGGATGTTCCCTCCTGTGCCAGGCATGGAGAGAAGCGCAGCTGCTGCAGGGACACATGGAGACCCTGCAGTGCCTTGTCTGACTGATGTCAGGCTGAGTATGAGAGGACCCAAGAGGTCTGAAATAAATCGGAAGGACCGTGTTCATGGGTATTTCCCACCAGCAGGCTGATGTCCCTGTGACTGCACATCTGTGGGCTGCATGTGACCCAATCCTCTGCTTTTCTCCTCCCACAGAGGCAGATGCCTATTCATGAGGTGCTGCTGTTCAGCCATCAGCAAGACACTTCCCAAACCTGCTCCATGGTGTCTGATCCCAAAACCAGCGGCAAGAGTCTGTTCGAGGGCTGCTTGAGCCTTAAGGTTAGTTAAGTACCCGTTTAAAACAGCCTCAAATGCAAGCAGTGCTTAGCACTGTGAGAAAGCACTGGGCTCTGGTGAAATGAGAAAAGAAGTTTGGGTACGTTCCCCCTAGGAGCTACTCCATCTCTGTGCACTCAGGGAATGTTCACAGCATGGCAAGGAATGCTGTGAACTCAATTCCACAAATTATTTCTTGTCAGCCAAAGTGGGAAGTAAATTGTGTTTGCTTAAACCACCGTGCAGGTGGTCTAAGTGAGGGGATGCTAGCTCACAAGGAGCAGGGGAGGTGTGTGCACCGGCAGCGCGTGTGGGTCAGCTGATACGCAGTAACTAGGAGCGCTGTGGTATCTTGATTGCTTGGGATTGTGCGAACATGCCTGAAGATGCAGACGGTATAAAGCAGAGCAGTGCTTAGGCAGTTTTTGAAGTTCACATCTGCTCTTACTTGGTCCCGGAGGCTTTCCCAAAGACCACCCACTGAAAAGAAGAATAATAGTTTTCCTGAAAAGCAAGGGACCAGGACATGTATTCAACCTCATTCGATGCCTTCCTATGATCTTGTGGGGCCTTTGAATTCCTCTTTACCTGCAAGAGTTTTACTACAGTGCAAAATGAGATCCTGGAGCAAAAAGACACTTCTTTTTAAGGGGATATGGTCTGTTCAAGCATCAGGTCTTCTGTCTTTAAAGAATAATGCTTCGAGGCGAGTTGTCATAGGTTGCTAAAATAATCTTTTCCCACCACTTTCCTCATGTCAGCATTTCTAGAGCTCCAGTGTGTTGCGGCTGCTGTTGTTATGTAAGGATTTATGAATGGCTGTGAAGTTCAAAGGCATACTGACAACCCCAAGTACCAAAAAGCCCAGAGTCAGCCCAAGCCCTGCCCCATTTCCCAAGAAGAAGTTGTTTGCCAACTTTACCTTTTCCCAACTTTTTTATTATTAGTCAGCTAACTTCTCTTTATTCACCTCCCAGTTTTCAAGCATTTAAGTTGTGCTAGTTTCACAATTTCAAATCTTTCATCCACAACCTTGAGGGCTAGGAACATACTTTGTTTATAAATGAAAGCTACAATTCCCTTGTTTCAAGGAGCTGTGATTTTAGGATGTATTCCCCAAAGCATAAACGTTGTGATAAAATCACAAGAGTTGCCAGCAGTGCACAGAGTCTCCTCTGTTTAGAAGAGGAGGTGTTGGACTGCAGCGAGCTGCAGGCATCACTAGCTACTGTCGTGTTAGTCAAATAAAAATAATGCTGTGGTTAAACATCAGCTCTGAAGGCCTAACTAAAGAAGATAACCTCATCTCTTTCTAGCTGCAGTGCTTCACAAAAGTGCTGCTTTTCTAATCCTCTGGATACATGTTCACACACAAGCTCCCTGCCCCAGAAGGGCCCTGCACCCCTGACAGCAGGGATTTAGAAGTATAAAGCTCTCCCTGGGATGCAGGGCAGGCTGGTGCCAGCCAGGCACCTCCTGGGACATGCGGCTGCGGCCGCTGCCAAACCAGGAGCATTTCGACTTTCCTCCTGCCTCACTCCTCTTCAGTCTTGCTTTATTTCAGCTTCGTGCCACCGTTCACGTAGCCCTCCTCAGCCCAAATCAGATCCCTATTGTCTGTGCTGTCAACAAAGCTGTTTAAATCCCTTCCCCAAATTCCCCAGAAAGGCCCTGCCTGAAAGGGCCAGGCGTTAGTCTGAGTTTGCAGCTTTGTGTCAGGTCCTGGGCTGAGCTCAGAAGCCTGTTGGCACCAGTGTGAGATCAAAATGGAGACACACTGAGGAAAATCCTCCTCTCCAGCACAGCCCAGTGCTCAGGGACTGCACACTGGTGGCTGCCACAGCGCTCCGGCCTGGGACTGGCGGGAGATGCAAAGTGAAGCGAATGATCAGCGTTATTAAAAATGCTTTGCAATTACCCAGCATCTTTTCATCTAAAGATTTCAAAGCTTCGTAGCACTCTCACAAAGTTACTTATTATCCCTGGCGTTTAGCAGAGTCAGGAAATGAAGGAAAGTAGCTAAGTGACTCGCCTTAGGTCATGCAGAAAGCCGGCGTCAGAGGTGGGAACTCGGACCCGAAGTGCTGACTCTACGCCTCGTGCCCCAGCGCAAGGATGCACCTGCCCTTCTCCTGTGCCAGGCCAGCTCCCTGGGGTGCGGAGACGGGGGAAGCACTTGGGTCACCCAAAGGAACAGTGCAGCCTGGGCAGTGCTCAGGTGCCTGGCTGGGAGCGGCACCCACCCTTGCTGAGCCTGGCTCCTTCCTCCTCAGGACCCTCCTGCACACTGCCGAGGGGCTGCGGTGGGATCTCTTGTGCCTGAGTCTGCAGACCAGCTTGCCACAGCTCAGCGTGGCTGGGTCCATGGCAGCCAGCCACCTGGAGGGTCTGGAGGGCAAGGAGTGGTGTGGGGCAGTGTGCCCCTGGGCTGAGCATGGCTGCTGCAGCCCCATTGCCAGCATGCTCCCTCCAGCCTGTAGGCACACGGGAAGGCTGTGAGGACCTTCCCTGACAGGGGACATCTCTAGGGACACTTGAGCCTGCACACCCCAGAACACACTATGCAGGAATGGTGAGGACAGAAGTGTTTTCACTTAGCACTGCAGCCAGGCTGCAGCGAAGGTGCAGCAGCACTGACTGCCTGCAGAGCAGGTGGTCCAAGCCTGCCGCAGAGCCCAGAGAGATGTGCAGACACCCACCAGGAGATCAAAAATACATTTCTAAGATGTTAGGCTCCTCAGCTGTCTCAGACAGCTGTGTTGTGGGGTGAAAACCTCTGTGCCTTGCAGCAAAAGAGATGAAAATGTCAAGACCTTGTGTCACTTGTTGACTTCAGTCCAGTGCTGGGACGTTAGGACAGTGTGGCAGTGCGGAGGAAAGCCAGAAAGAGGGACCAGAGAAGGAGTGGAGAGAAAAAAAGCAGATGTGGAACAGGGCAGGCAGGTATCTCAGGTATCTCCCTATCTCACTGTTCAGGAGAAGGCCCTGGCTGAGTCTCCTGGCCTCACTGAGGTAAAACATCTTTCTGGTGCTGAACACAAAAGGCAACTTGCACAGTTGAATTTTTAAGGTGAAAAATTTATCTTTGAATGACACTACTTTTGCTCTTCATTCTCTCTTGCTTATTTTTGCCCTAGGAATACGAGGAATATCCTCTTTGATCAAGATTTGGTTTTGGAAGACTTGAGATACTTCAGGGTTTTTAATGATAAACAGCACCCTGCTTAAAATAATATATCCCTTCAATCAGTTCAGGTGTGACTGATACAGCTTCAGACTTACAAGGGGCATATATAAATAAGTAACAGGAACTAATCCATACAGTCAGCTCACCATAGGAGCTCGGGGATTTACATGTCTAAACTTTACTGGGATCAGACTTCAGGACTAGGGATAAAACTCCAGCTAATTAAGCATAACTTCATTGAGGATAAAACCCAGGCAAGGCGAAGAATTTGAAGGCAGAGACTGGAATGAATTTCAACCTCAGAAATGATACCGAGAATGAGTAGTTAAAGCAAAATAACTGATTGGTTATAAAAGCTGTGTCTCAAAATTGAGTTGTTTTGTCTTTTATGAGATATTAATAAAAATGGGAAAATATTTTTCCTGGTTGCACATGGCTGAAGAAAACGGGGAAAATTGAGTTGAGATCACAGGGAATAGAGGTAAATGTGTAGTAGGTATGTGGAAAACTCCAACTCTTTCTTTGCCTTAACTTTTGCTGAGGATGAGGATGTTAATCAGGTGGCTGCAGATGAAAAAGGTAATGGGATGGGGGTATGGAAATGTTCACGGTTGGGCTAGAAGCAAATCTTAGGGCTCCTTCCTTCACTGGAGGCAGAGGAACGGGCTAATCCACATGCCAGAGCTCCGGAAGAACTGGCCCAATGTCTTTAACAGGTCCCTCAGTCAGGGGCAGGAGCAGAGTGAACCTGTACAGAAGTAGTGAACTGATCTGGACAAGAATGGGCATGAAGGTTTCAGTTTAATAGTATGGAAAGCATCAGAACAAATGGTGAAGGAAAGGCTAGCAAAAGTCGGGGAGGTAAATGGCATGAGATTAAATGGGTTTATCAAACCCATTTATCTTTCTTGCGTAAGGTAAGCTGCAAGCCATTTGCTTAGTGAAGGAAATGGGGTGGATCTCATCTCTCTGGACTTAAATTGCACATTTTATATGATGCCATGTGGAAAGTTCTTAAGAAAAGGGAGAAGTGATTTAGGACAAACCCCTTAAAGACCTGCTGTGAGAGCAGAGCAGCCCTGTCAGGCTGGAGGGCAGTTAACCAGGCAGTGTTAAACATCTTTCCTGGAGATCTGGCAAAGTGCTTTGGTAAATGAGTTTGGCACTAACGTTAGTGGTGAAACTGCTGATGACAGAAAATACAGAGCAACTTCAGGACAAAGGAGGTTTGAGATACTACACAGAAAAAAAGTAGTCAGCAACAGAAAGTGGCAGTCATAGCCCTCTCCTACAAGCCAGCTGGCAGCTCACACTTTAATCACCGAGTAACCAACTCATCATCTGGGTGGAAACATGAAGAGAGAAATTCAGTCCTGGAAGGCAGCAGGAGAGATGCAGCAAAGGCTGGGTGGGGTGTGCTTGAGGAGAGGCCCTCTCGCTTCATTTTGCAAAGTGAATGTGGACAGCAGGAGAGTTTCTGTGGGTAAACACTCCCAACAAGGGAGAGAGAAGAGCTGAGGGTCCTAAGGGCTGATGCTGCTACAGAACAAATTATCAAGAAGAGGCATCAGACATTCTGGATAGAAGATCATTGCTAACCATTTGACAACATGGTTCAGGAACAGGCTCCCCAGTGCAAAGTATCAAATCAGTTTGAGGACGGAACTTGATAAGTTTATGAAAAGGACTGTATCACAATGTACCTGTGCCTGGAGACCTGGTAGCACAGAAGTTCCTGCCAGTCCTATGCACAAAGGTAAATATTCTGTAACTTTCTGTCAATATAAATAAGGAGCATGTGATTATATACACACACAAAAAAAAAACAGGCACATGATTTATTAATCACAGGACCTCAGCTTGTCAAATAATAATTACAAGGCAATAGCACACCTTGTTTTAATAAATGGCTCCCTGAGATTTTCTCCCACGGTAAACCAGAAGAAAAGAAATAACTATTCCGAGGTAAGGGTGGCATTTGGCTTTTCTGGTTGTTAGCTTTTAAATGAACTCACTGTCTGGAACTCTTAGATCAAGTACTCCCATTTTTCTGCACATTTCACAAGTTCAGCCCTTCCCAGTAAAGCGTCTTTTCAGATGTGTGACTGCCTTTTGTTAAGGCAAGAATGAACAGATGACAACTGCAGCACAGAGGAGAGAGACATGCCCGGAACAGTTTTATGAAGCAAACCAAGTTCTACTGCTTCTGCCAGGAGGGCGTACTCAAAAATGTGAAGAGGGAAGGCTTTTTGTGCAGTGTGAGGGGCAAGCCCTGGAAAGGCACGACAAAGACAGACAAGCCGTGGTTCAGGCAAGTGTTTATCCAAAGCCATTGCAGCAGGTGACGCTTCCATTTCCACGCTCAGGCACACACGAAGCGATTCCCCACCACCTCCAAGCCTTGCCAAGCGCTGCACACGCAGCTCTGCAGCACAGCCCTGTTCCCAGCTCATGGACTGAGCTGCAGGAGGATGTTCAAAAGCAACTCTAATTACTGAGCATTAAAAAAAAAAGTGAAGGCGTGTTTTAGTGTCCTTTCAACCTCGAGCTGACGCTGCCTGATGGGGAACGGGACTGCTGTGCTTGCAGTTCATTTTATGAAGGCACCTTTGCAGAAGATGCAAAAAGAAAAGTAGGCTGAAGAAAAGAAAGCAGAAGGCCAAGAGACAGGCAACTGAGCAGAGCAGATTGATTTAACAGATATGATACATTTTTGCTGTCTGCATTCTGCGTGGAAATTTATACTCCAAGTGACACAGTAACAGACTCGACTGTAATCAAACAGCACTGCCGAGGTGTCAGGAGCACAGATGCTGCCTCTCAAAAATATTTAAAACAGAAAGTAAAACTTAAAAAAATCTGCATCGGGGACTGCAACAGAAATGCTCTGTGATGTTTCTAACCCAACAGAACATCTCTGCTTTTCACTGCTCTCTCTGTTGCAGGAGGTCAGAAGACCTACATGAGTCACCTCAGCTACAGCACAGATAAACCATGATGAAAATGATGGCAAAGAATGGCAGCAAACTGGCCAGAGCAGCCAGGAGACACGCGGTGTCTTCCGTGCACTAGACATCAGACGGGGGGAAGGGCTGCTCCCCACATTTTGGGAAACTTCAGCCAATGGATTCCTCCCCTGGGTGTTATGGGAGGGTTTGGCCAGCATGTGAGAAAGGGAGGGAGGGCAGAGTTTGAAAACAACCCAGCAGGCTCTAAGGAAGGAAGTGACCTGCTCGCCTCCGTGCAAACATTTTGTTCCAGGTGATCGGCGGTGTTAGGGGTGGAAGAGCAGGAGGGGCCTGGCAGCGGCCGGAGGGTCCCCGCTTCATGCAGGTTGGGGCATCGGAGGTCCTGGGTGCAGGTAACCCTGGGACACGGGTGTTGGGGAGCAGGCATTGAGCTGTGCAGCCCGCACAGGTTGCCTGGAGCTGCAAACCGTCCAGAAACAGTTGAAAGTGGGTTGGGGTTTGGATTTTTTTTTTTCTTCATATGGTGGGAGGAATTCTGCTCTTTTGTTTTTATGGTGGTATGTTTGCTATTAATATGGCTGGGGGAGGGAGGCCAGGAAGGAGCAAACAGGTCTCTACAGCTCAGAGATTAGCATGTGATCAGCTGTCTTTTAAAAAAACAGGCAGTTCTGAGGTTAGAAAGGCAAGAAGAGATGCTGTCTTTTAGCAGACTGGTTGATACAATAGAAAATACAAATAATCTTTCATGCACATCATCCTTTTTTCACGTCATGGTGTTTTAGAAATCCGAAAATATGTGCAGTCAAATCTAGATGAGATTTTCAGTGACTGATAAACCAGCTGCTAGTAGAGACATCCAGCAGAGAAAGGAAAAAACACACCAGTTTCTTTGTCAGGAGGTGTGCTGGATGGTTTTGGGGTCTTCATCTTCTTTTGACTACTTACACAGCTTTTGGGGCTCTTGGATCCAATCCTAAAAATTTACCAGAAAATCCTCTAGCAATTTTTCATGGGTCTTTGAATTGGCATGATGCACTGATTTTGCAGCACATACTCTCCTGCAGGTTCTGTTTCACTTTCACTGCCACCTCTTTCCTCCTCACAGCAAATCTCTTCAAAGCCCCTCTTTTGTTGCGCAGGGGAAGCCAAATTCCATGATCTGTTAAGAGCAAGGATTTCTTTTCCAGATCTCATTTATGACCCTGGAGTGGTTTGCTTGGTACGTGCTAGTCAGTGGAGATGCAAAGAGCAAAGTAGAAACTATTTTTTGATTGATGGGGGAACAACATCTTTTGAGGCTGCCGATAGTTTGCATGTGAAAAAAATCTTGTGTGAGCACGTTGAACCATCCTGACTTGAAAATGCCTGCAACTTAGTGGCTTCCTGAGCTAGAAGGATCTCCTGTCATTTGTTGGATGTGGAGAGTGTTTATCATTGAAAATGTAGCAACTGTGCTGCACAGTCTTTGAAAAGATCACTGTTGCTGTAAGTCTTAAATTTTCAACTTAGTTTTTGATGATTCGTGCAGAGCTGGGTCAGCAAATGAATTCAGAGGCTCTTATACAAGAAAAATTTGGCTTTTATTTGAGTTGGAGTGGAATTATACTGGAAAAATATGTAAAACCATTACAGAAGTCAAGTCATAATCTGTTAACTGAGGATTCTCTTGATGGCAGCTGAAAAATCCTGCAAAGTACTAAAGCGGAAAGGGTTTGTCTTTTCTTCCCTCCTAGCACTGGCCCCTTATTGCTTGGGGTCTCCGGAGTGACAAGCTAGAGAAAACAAAGCATTTTTTTGGAGAGGCTCTGAATGGAGGCCAAGTACATGACTGTCACAGGGCACTATCATCTTTAATTAGGTGTCTGGGCTTAGGCAGCGCATATAAACAGGGTAAACTAAAGGTGTAAAGTTTGGAAGGTTGTGGAAGGCTATACATGATTTAGCTGTTAGGGGTTTCAGCAGTGGATAAGGTGGCTGCAGCACCCTTCACCTGGAGGCTTGCTTGCAAAGTAGGGCTCGTCTGCCAGCTGTGACATAGTTGTGGTGTTTCCCAGCCGCCCTGCCCCATCCTGAAACACCCAATGGTTTAGAGAAAGCAGAGGGGTTTTGGCAAAGAGACTGCCAAAGGCCTGAAATCCCCATGTCAGCGGAGAGCAACAGTCCCTGGGCTGCAAATACCCATCCATCTCTTCCCCCGGGCTCTGTTGTCCCACACTTCCACATCCAGGGGACTGTTACTTAAAATCTAACCTCGGACCTGGCCAAGGAATTGGAAATTGACGCTAATGGTCCCCCTGAACGTTAAGGTGGCAGGAGCCAGCGTGCTCCCGAGCAGCCCGGGGTGTGTTGGGCTGGGAAATGGAAGTTGCTGGCCTGCTGCCCGTGCGATAGCCCCGAAGGACACCTCTGTGCGCACCTACACAGGCGGCGTAAAACAGCTGTGTTTAACGGCCGGACCGGCCATCCCACGCCGGCC
>VXBZ01010969.1:972085-987980 GCA_013399135.1 Heliornis fulica | reverse complement strand
CCGCTTCGCCGCCTCCGACGGTGACAGCGGTGCCGAGGGTACATGTCGTGAGGTGCGGGTGCTCCTCGGCCGCAGGCGGTTCGGGTAAGCGGCTGCCAGGCCTGTGCGGGTGTGTGGCGGCAGTGTCCTGCACCAGCCCTGCACCCAGCGGCCTCGGGTCGCGCATCTTCTTGAGGGTTGCTCCTCCGTGGATGCCTTCTGGCGGCTCGGGTTTTGTGGGGACAGCTAAACCGTGCGGGGCAGTTCTTGTGTGTGGCTGCGGAGCAGCAGCTGGTGTGTGGGAATGTCTCCGAAGCCTTCCTCGGTGGTGGGGAGAGCTTGCTTGAAGAGAGAATGGTGTAAGCTGTGTGGAAGTTCCGCAGGGATGTTTTGCCCAGACTAAGTTTTGGAAGCTTTCTTCTGCAGTGTGTCTTATTCCTAAGCGTTAGTTTGAAGCTGTTTACCTGCTGGGTAGAATTGCTTGCTTAGATGGAGCGTGTGCAGTAGTAGTGAGTGCTGAACATGCCAGTGTGTTTTAGTGACTTAAGTGACAACTTGCTAAATTGAATCACTCATTAATCTTAAGATTTTTCACAGCATTCTCGTTTTTCAGGTGTTTAAGTTATGTCTATTTTGTTCCAATATTATTTCTTCTAACATAAAAATTTTGATTATTCTGATGCTTTTAATGCAGGTCTTCAAATTGTGTTCTGTGGTTGGTTGACAGTAGTGTGGAATAATGCTTCAGATTATAAAGTGGGTTTTTCTTTTTTTTTTTTTCTGCAGCATCCTGAAGCTCCAGCAGACCTGTTGGCTTGAGTTAATGAGAGTGCATTTCGAAATTGATCATACCTAGTCAGTATGACAGCTTGCATTGTAAAGCTCAGTCATTCCATCATCCCCATCACAAACAAAGCAGGGTGTTGAGACCTAAAAAAATAGTGCATGAAAGTTGTGGCGTTATTTATTACATTGTCATAGGTGGAGAATTTCATCTGGGGTCCTACACGTAAAAAGTATTTTTCCACTTGAAATTTAGGACTTGATTACAAATTAAGAAAGTAATGATGGTTATTTAATACGGATTTTGTCTTTTGTCATCTTTTTTCAGAGGTGGACAACGGATGGAACATTCCACTAGGAAGAATCAAGCTGTTCTTACAAGGTAGTTCGCTCAGATTGAGACCTGTACTGGAAAATATCTGAACCAGTGGCAGTGACTAGAAACACTTGAGAACTCCTGAATGATCAATTGAGGTAACTCAGAAAAAACATTTATCTAAAAATGGTGTGGGGTAGAAAGCACTTCTCGTTACACAAAACTGTTAACCGTTTAGGTTGACATTAGGAAATGCAAGATCATGGCAGCTTGATACCGTGCCCTAAACCGGAGTTTCTTTATTGCCAACGGTCGACGATGAATCATTTGCAGTTAATAGTTCTGTGGTAGGCAAGAGGGCATAAGAGGGAAAACAAGGAAAGAGAAGAAAAGGGGAAGGGAGTGCTGTTGTTTAGTGTCACAATCTCACCACTCAACGGTAAGCTGCTTTCAGGGCACCAAAGGATGAGCTAGGGAAAAAAGATGCACTGAATTTGTAAGGGGCAGACATAAATATGAGTAATATTCACAAGGTCTCAAAGTAGTTTGTAAAAATCATGCATGTGAAAAAGTATATGGGGAATTCTGAAGCTGCTTAAATTTTTGTCTATATACAGGAAGGATGGGTGATGCCATCTCTTTCATAGTGACATGAAGTGCTTTGTAGAATAGCAGCTGCTAGGAAGAGGGAGAAAGAGTAACAGAAAAAGAGAAGTGTTTAGCTTTATCCCCTGAAGATTGAATAGTGTTTGTAAGGAGTATTTGAGGGGTGCAGAAGCACTGGTGTCAGAGTTTGACAGCTACAGGTACACAAATGGTAAAACATAAAGACTGTGTCTTCGTGGGGAGGAACAAAAAATGGCATGTTTTCTAAGGGCTGTTCTGAACTTGATACATTAATAGCAATTTATCAGTATAGTTCACCTGAAGAATATTTCTCCTGTGGGTGCAATTAGAACATTGTTATCATACACTCATATAGATAAACACTTTGCAAAACAGGACAAACTAAGTGCTTAGAGGTGGCTTTTATCAGTAGAAAAAAGCTGCACACAGTGGGCTTTTAGCCTTAAAATAACGGCTTTTATCCTGGTGCCTGCTTTATAAGCAACAGAACTGACAGCTGCTTATATAGATGTTTTTGAGGGTGGTGCTATCTCATGTTACAGCATTTACCTTCCCAGGAACTTTTCAGTGGTTACTGATAGTTAATTATAACTTTTTAAAAAAAAAACTATTTTTGCATTGTGTTTTGTCAGTGAAGCCTTCGCAGCTCTTCTTTAAGATTTGGTCTAGTGCTTTTCTTCCTCTAAGCTTCTCTGTTTCTGTTTAGGTCTGGGAGGAAGAATTTTAAGACTTCATATTTCACAGTCAGTTCTGTTAAGCAAGTATGGAAATAGAGAAGGAGCCCGTTTATATTACCCCAACAGGTAAGTTAGAGATTCAGTATTTTTTAACTTTAAAAGTGTTTAGCTGAAGTGTTCTCTGTTGAAAAAATGTATTACATGCTCATTTTTTAACAGTACTAGTTTAAAAAAACCCACCTTATTTCTGCAGATTATATATCTTAATATTCTCTTAGATGATTATTTGAAAATTTGTTAAAGAAATGTTAACATAATTATTTTAACTTATTAAATAATAGTGACTCTGGGCTTCTTATCTGACCAGTAGTGCTGATGTGAAGAAGAGAATAAGCTCAAAATAAAAGTATAGGTGCATTTGAGAAGTACAAATTCTGCTTTTGTGTAGCTGTTGAGCTTAAACTTTTATGAAGTAAATGATGTGTAGAAGTGGGCAGGCATGGGAAAAATTTACTGAACATATGTTAGAGACTGCCCTGAAATTGACACTTTTTCCCCATGGCTTTTATGATGCTTAGTCAAGTTAACACAATTGCATGTTGTTTTCTGTATCTTCCAAAGGTTGTGATGATCTGAATTGACCTTTTTATACCAAAGAATATTTGTAGTTTAAAGTTGTTTTTCAGAAAAAAAACCCAAATCCTTTATATATGTAAAGATGGTATGTTATGCAGTTAAAATGACAGCATGCTCCATATGACCTCTTATTTTAAACCAGAATTAATTTAATGTAGAAGATACATTGCTTCTTGGCATTTTAGAAGTGTATTTGGATAATAGGTGGGAAACTGATAGATATCTAAATTGACCTAATTTGGTCAAATACAATTTGTGTGTAGGTAAGTACTTGCTGAATCTTTTGTGCTTTTTATGGTGCTGCCTTAATTAACAATCTCAAGTGTGCCTGCTAGACTTAATTACAGGGTAGTAAGTTAAATGTGGATAACTTTTTTAGTATATCTAAGCAAAGTATTGAAGTTTACAGAACACTGGTACTGAATGTCTGTGTTGCGTGATGTAAAAATGAGAAGCTGAAAGGAAGATCTGTTTTAGGTGTACTTTTTGTAAAATTACTTTAGAAAATTGTTGAAAACTAGTAGATGTGTTTAACCTGTTTTTTCAGCCTAACTAGATATCTAACAGTGGAAGGCCCGTTGTTATACTGTGGAGAAAGAGATTGCAGCTGGAAACAATAGTGTTGGATCAAAAAAGTTTTGTAGTGCAGTGAGAAAAATCAAGTCTTATGGGCTGGATGTTTCCTGTGGAGGATTTCCTTTACTTTTAAACCTGAGATCAGGATTGTGTGAGGAGTTTGGACTGCAGCCTCCTTTTTTATCCATTGTTGTGAGATTCAAGATTTGTGTTAATTGTGGACCGTTTTCTGTGGAAATTGAGAAAGAAGTGGTCTTGAAAAGTAGTTCCTGGACAGCCACACTGCAGGTCTAAACTGGTGAAATTCATGGGAGAGTGTCCATGAAGAAGAATCTAAAGTCATGTGTCTCAGACGAGCTGATTGTGCTGATGGGCTCTCCCTGGGGAATGAGAGGAAGGAAACCTGTTCTGTTTGGGTTTGCTACCCCCCTCCTCCTGCAAGGTTTATGCAAATCTCTCATTGTATTATTAAAATGTGAGACAAACTGAGAAAGCTGGTTGTGGGCAGTCTTATCCTGGACATGATGCATATTTTTCTTTTTTAGCTTGCTGCAAGCATAAAAAGAATGCTTTTCGAGGAGTAATGAGCAGAAAGATGAAGTTTAGGCTGGAATGGCTGTGTTACTATTCAGTGTTTGCATTCACAGATGTGAACACTAGTATCTAAATGTTATTTCTTTGATCATGAAGGAGACAGTTGCTTCAAACTCTTCATTTTGTAGTGTAGTACCCCCTTTGATATGGGTAAATAAGGTTGAAAATGTGGTTTTGTTTTTTTTTACTGCATTTTGCTTTCAAAACTGCTTTTCATGAACCTGTTTTGAATTTAATATAGTTCTGAGAAGTACTGTCAAATTAACATTGCTAATTAGAATGTGTTGTAATGGTGAAGTAATACATTCAGCTAAATTCAAATATAAATTAAAATACTCGTTCGCTGCCATCAACTCAGCATATGAAATTTTCTGTAAAGCAGGCTTGGTGTAGCTGGGAAAGCAGCTACTTCTGTCTGTGCTTCCTGGGTTTGGGACTAGAGGCTCTATCTTTGAGACTCTGCTGACTCCTTAAGAAAAGAAGGGCTGTGCAACAGAGCTGAGGCTGTTCTCTTTGTGGGTGTCTTCCAAATCACAAAGACTCCCAGGGTACTAACTGGAATGTAAATGGGTCCCTAGGTGGAGTTGGTTACTTTTTTTATCTTGATAGCTTAAGAATGGGAAGAACTTATGAAGGCTTATGAAGGCAGTGTGGTTTTGTTCTAACATAAAACTGCTTAAAACTATAACAGACTTTTCTTTTTTTTTTTTTTTTTTTTTTGCTTTGTCTCCCTTTTAAGAACTTGAGAATGTAAGCAACGCTCCATTTTCCGGTGATGAAGAAAATGGTGGGTCTGAGGAAGGGAAGACTGAAATCAATGGAAATTGGATTCCTGCAACTTCAATTACTGAAGCCAAAATAAATGCTAAAGCAAGGAGACGGTTGAGGAAAAATTCTTCCAGAGATTCTGGGAGAGGAGACTCTGTTA
Source organism: Heliornis fulica (assembly GCA_013399135.1). NCBI lineage: Eukaryota > Metazoa > Chordata > Aves > Gruiformes > Heliornithidae > Heliornis > Heliornis fulica. The sequence goes on along the minus strand of VXBZ01010969.1, from coordinate 982,864 downwards.
GTGAAAATGGAGATACACTGAAGATTGGAGTAGCACCAACGAGCCCAAAGGGGAAACTCCTGGACAGGCGATCCCGGTCTGGAAAGGGAAGAGGTCTACCAAAGAAAGGTTGGTGTAGCTTGGTGAAGGGAGGAGCATGGTGAAGATTCTGTCTAAAGCATAGTAATTTTTTTTCCACTGAGAATCACTTTCATAAACCACAGTCTCTGCCGGCATTTGGTTCCTTATGTTAGGTAGTAGGTGGCATTCTTACCTGAAAATGTTATGTGTGTTGACAATTAAATTCTGTCTTTAAGGCAAGTACATTCTATTAACTAATTTAATACCCAAATTTGAACTGGTTCACTGGGCTGTTACTAATGCAAACTTAAAGTATGGCTATATTTGGGAGCACAGTTTCATACTGCTTCTAGCATCTTATTGCAAGGTGGTGAAAAGGCTGGTTGCTCTCATGGGAATACCTCATACAGACATGTGGTTTTCAGCATGTATGGTTAGTCAGGAGGTGAGCACAAGTAGTGATACATCACTAAAGTGAAAGACTGGGTTGAACTGAGAAATGTTCTTTGTAAACTGGTGGTCCTTGCTTACTGTCCATTATTTTTCCAGGTGGAGCAGGTGGTAAAGGAGTTTGGGGAACACCAGGTCAAGTGTATGATGTGGAAGAAGTAGATGTTAAGGATCCTAATTATGATGATGACCAGGTAGGCAAATAATTTATTTGCAGCATTGTTTATTTCCTTTATTGTTCCAGTTGCTTTGATGTTGCTTATATCCATGGAAGGTTGACCTTTTGAGTTCAGTGAATGTCAGCCTGGCTGTACTGAATGCTCATTTTTATGTTCAAGAATGGACCACAGGCTAAAGACAACCAGTGTAGAAGTATCGCACTGTAACACTCACTACTTCACTACTGGTTCCCATGGAGGCAAGTGTTGTAGTGCTGCTGTGTTGCAAACAGGCACTGTATTAAAAATGCAATGCAGACTTTCTCAGGGAGTTCAGTCTGGGACAATATCCTTCATGGATTTCTCTATTCCCTGTATTCACAGCCCTCCCAGTGTCTTGTATCTACTTGGTGTAAACACCTCAGACTAGTGTGGAGTCTGTAGTCTAGGTATTTTGTTTACGTGTATTTATTTAGAATATGTTGTAGAAGATTATACCTTACAGCCATGTTATCAGGGGAGGGAGGGAAAGCAAAGCTCATTAGGCAAAAGGTGCTTTATAACATTAAATCACTGAGAAAAGGAAATACTGACTACAAATGCAATTACTGAAGTCTCTGAGATCAATACAATTGTGAGACTGTAAGTGAGACTCTATGACATAAGCAGAGTGAGGTTGGTGTCTGTTGAGCAGAGGCTATTTGCTGTAGCCATGGCTGCTGAGAGGAACATGGAAAACCTCTACCAGTAATTTTTTTTTTTTGATTGAAATTCATCACTTTAACAGACAAACCTATTAAAAATGGAGCTGATGAGTGCATAAAAGAAAGTTTAATTAAGAATGAATATTCTGTGGAACCTCTGTATGCTTAGCTTTTCTAAGGTTGTAAACAGAGACTGATGTAAAGGAAGGATAGGTTCTTGGGCTTCTGCTATACTTCTTGATCATAGAAAGCTTCTTTCCAATAAACATTAGTTGGAAAACTTTCTGTATTTCTGTGATTTGTAGTTAGCTCTCAGTGTTACTTCTGTAGACCCTGAGGAGCAGGGAACTGATTTATGGTGAGGAGATAATGGTCGTGTTGGAACTCTGCAGGACCAGGGTATACGGGAGGCAGTTGCTCTGTGGTGCTTCCCCCCTAGGGAATGTCTTCACTCACAGGTACTCTGAAGATGCCTTTTTTGACTCGTACATGCTGTCACCTGTCAGGTCACACAGTCACTAAGGAAGAGGGAGAAGAAGCAGGCTTGCTGTCAGGGACTGGAGTGCCACTTACAGGGAGAGGTGCTGAGAGTTAAACCTTGTGCCGTGGCACAGCTCATTGCTGGGCTGGGACAGCGGTTTCTGTCGCTCTCTCTGCAGTACACAGGCTCTTGCTCTCTGTTCGCATGGTGTCAGCAGATCCCTAGGAACAGAGTTTGGAGTGTTTAGCATCATTTAACAATAGATTCAGCTAACAGCAAATGTCAAATACAGAAGACATTTAGGCAGCATTATCCACACTTTAATGGTAGAGACGTAATCTGATGTTTTCTGGGAGAATGCCGACTACCACGACTGGAGCATTAAGGTACATTTTGATGCTATTAGCACTGCATAAAATGTAAGAAGAGACAGTACTGTTTACCAAAGGGTGTATGTTTTTGTTGTCTCTTAAAATAGGAGAACTGTGTCTATGAAACAGTAGTTTTGCCACTGGATGAAAGAGCATTTGAAAAAACTTTAACACCAATCATACAGGAGTATTTTGAACATGGAGATACTAATGAAGTTTCGGTAGGTCACATGCCTTTTTACCGCTTTATTTTAGGGAACAAACCTGTAGCATACAAAGAAATCCAGGTGCTGGCTATAAATGAGTGTAAAGAGAAGTTGGCATGAAATGTGCAGTAAGAATACCTAAGCAGTTATGTTTGTTACATGAGCAGAAGCATATATGTAAATACATAATTATAAGCATATAAATATGTATGTATTTATAACATACTTATATAATGTATATTTACATAATAAAATTTTGAATCTTAATGTTTTGTTTTTCAAATCTTATTTAGGAGATGCTGAAGGATTTAAACCTCGGTGAAATGAAATACAGTGTGCCAGTGCTGGCTGTTTCCTTGGCCTTAGAAGGAAAAGCTAGTCACAGGGAAATGACATCTAAGCTTATCTCCGACCTTTGTGGGACAGTAGTAAGCAAAACTGATGTGGAAAAGTCCTTTGATAGACTGCTTAAAGAACTACCTGAATTGGTGTTGGATTCTCCCAGGGCACCACAGGTATGTTTGTAAAGTTCTCTGCTGGTAATCAACATTTCTGTTTCTTTTATATTGTGGCTAAAATAGAAAAAATAATCTGAAATAAATGCTATGTGTCGAAAAATATGTATGGATTGTCTTGCTCTCTGTTGTCGGCTACCAATTTCCCAGGCCACATTTTTACTTTGAGATGGCTCATTTCAATAAAATCTGAAAACCAAGGCCATTATACGTGTGTAATTAGAACTACTTTGAAATTAAACATTTAATTAAAAATGCTTCTGTTTTGTTGCAGCTGGTGGGCCAGTTTATTGCTAGAGCTGTTGGAGATGGAGTTCTAAGCAACACGTACATAGATGGCTACAAAGGCACTGTGGATTGTGTCCAAGCTCGGTAACTTTGTGGTTTTTTTATATAGCTTCAGTTTTCTCTTCCAAGTGACAAAGATGATAATCCTTATGTCTTAAATTCCTGATCAAATCATGTCGTTCTCTATACTTTTTAGATTTTTTAATTTAAATTGTAAAAAAGAAACTCAGAATGTCATTAAACGAAATCCAGAAAGACTCAGGTCAGAGACATACTTAACATGCCTGAAAAACGTGTTAATACAATTTGTGTTCAGTTTGTGAGGTTTGTTGTCCAGCTTATGTTTGAGAGTGAGGGGGAAACCCAACAACCTGAAGCAAGAAGTGATTATAGAAGGTTTTTGTCTGTAGAAAAAGCTTTAATGTGATTAAGGAGTAAATTTAGCATCAGGACAGCTGCTGTAAATATGTTGTGGAATACACAAGGGATTAACTGTTTTGCCTTACAAAGGTTTGAAGCTTGCACAGTGCTTTCCAGACCTTATGTGCAATGCTTTATTCATCAAGAAATAAAATTGTTCTCCATGTCAGGGTAGAGAAGTTTGAAGGACCAGTCTCTGACAAAGGGGGATGTTTTAATAACTAGCCATGTCTTACTATATTTCCCCCATGAGCATATGTTTCAGGCTTGATGTGGAGGTGCTGAAATCTTGAAGCTTCTAAAACCTCTGTTTGTAATGATGATAGTTGGGTACTTACAGAAGAAAGGGAAATACTTAGCTGCCTAACTTGAGGGTTTGAATTGTGAAAATTGTGTGTCAGTTACACAAACGTCTCCTGTGATTTGAATGATTATAGCTTGCATACTGCACATTTGGGATGCTTTGCTGTTTCTTGGCCACTCTTATTCTGCTCATTAAATATTGGTGAATAGAGTTGTTGTTATTGGCTAGCCCCCAGTACGAGGGCTGGTAGAACTGTTCCATCTTTAGCTGGATGGTGCTTAACTGGATCTGAGATTTTTTTACATTACTTCCTTTCTCATTCTCTCAGTGGACTAGCATGCTTCCTAGTTCACAACATCTCTTTTTGCAGTTACATGCTTGCCTCCTGAAGTGTTTTGTTTTAAATTCTCAAAAATTCGTAATTCTCTAGACCCAAGTATAAAATAATGTTTCAATAGAAAAGCTGTTCTTAAGTGTGGAAGCAGCTCAGGCCTCTTTAGTTTGAGTTATACGTGCCAGGCTGCATTCTTGGAGGAGCCTGGATACAATCCACCTCTGTGTAAGAAAGTATTAAGTTCTTTCTTGTGAGGATGTTTCAGGTTCTTAAACCATCACAGGATTGTTACCTGTCCCTGGTATGGTATAACCACAAGTGTGAAGGTGGAGAAAGAGAATGTAGGGAGCTAGCTTGCTGGCTTCTTGATGCAGATGTCACCATGGAGTTGCAACCTTTACCTCTTTCCAGGGGTTTGGTCGCTTTGGCCAAAGAGGAACGGTGGGGGAAAGTTATAGATAATCTTCTAGTGACATTTTATAAAAACTTTTTGAAAAACACCAACTTTGCTTTCTAGAGCTGCCCTGGACCGAGCTACAGTGTTGCTGAGCATGACAAAGGGTGGAAAGCGTATAGACAACGTGTGGGGGTCCGGAGGTGGCCAGCAGTCTGTGAAACACCTTGTTAAAGAGGTAGCTGATTTCTACAAAACTTCTCCCTAGAGTTTACTGTTTGTCTAAGCTTATCTTCTTCGATATGAAGCAAAGAGATACCAATATTCTGTAGCAAAATTATATCTTGAGTATTTTTGCCTTTTAAAAAAAATTGATTTATACAAAGTAGTTTTAAAAAACTGACATGATAATTTTGTTGATTTTGCAGCATTTTCCAGTGGTGGGAATGTGCTAGTACATATTTTGTATTGCAAGTACACATTTACTTTTGCTTTAAGCAAAACGTGAAGCACTTAGCTTTTTAAGAGTTTACAATATAAAATGGTGAAGTAATTACAACAACCAAGATGAAACTGGCTAAACTAGATAAACCATTACTATTTTTTTTTGGCATCACTGATTAAAAGCATCGTAACTCAAAAATAAAAGGAAGAAACAGGAATGTTCAGAGGGAGGTTTAAAGGAAAAGGTCACGTTATAATTTCTAAGTTGTGTAAGTATCAGAAAATAGGTGGAGTGCAGGGAACCAGATAATATCGGTATGATTAAGTTTAACCTTTTATCGTGAATCTTACAAAGCAAAGCTTTTAGTGCTTGTCTTTCTGTTAATAGGTAATTTGGCTTACACTGTGTTTCAGTTTGTTGATAATGTCTTAATTAAGTTTATAAAAACTTTAGTAGCAACTTTCAGGAACTAACTTGCTGCTGGGTTGACCGCAGATTATCAAAACTGTTGACAGCTCTTATATTTTATATCTAATTAGTGTTGGGCTTTTTGTTTGTTTTAAAATAGATTGATATGTTGCTGAAAGAGTATTTGCTTTCTGGAGATGTACTGGAAGTTGAACATTGCCTTCAGGAACTGGAAGTACCCCACTTTCACCATGAACTTGTATATGAAGTAAGGAGAAATCAAAGTCCCTTTAATAATTGTCAGTAATACCAACAGGTTTGGTTTTGTTTTGATGTGGTCATGCAAATAATGTAACTGGAATCTGAGACTCAAGTTGAGTACTGATATTTGAATAACTAAATTATGTCATGTAAAATTAATGGTTTGTGTGCTCATTAGTGTGTACATTGTGCAGTTCTGAGATATTTCACAACTGGGCTGTATAGGAGAAAGATCCTTGCTCTGTCAGACTCTTCCGTTTGTACTACTTATTTTTATCTGCCAGACTGGGAGATGGCTGTCTACCAGTGAAGGTGAACACTCACAATTGACATTTTCTATCAGTAAATGGGTTCCTTATAGAAAATTCCTTCACGATAAAAATATGGAGCCCTTTTAGTTTATGTGTAGCAGGGTGAGGAGATTTGTAGATTTTAAACTTGTATATTCTTCTATCAGAAAATAATCAGATTCAAATTTAATGACACAAAATTAATTGTCGTTTGTACTGCAGCAGCCATATGGATGTAGTCATGTAGCTCTCAAACCTGAGCCAGAAAGGCAATGCTTTTCAGTCTATCCAGTCCTTTCTGGTTTTCTGTACCTTTTAACTTATCCAAAAAGCTCTAACCAGTTTTTATAAAAACGATGATGAGGAAACAGTGCATGTAACAGATGGACTCGTCTCCCTAGAAAATACATAATTTTTCACTCCTTTTCACACCTCATGTGCCTACCTAACAGGGACTTGAACCGCTGTGTCCATTCTTAAGACTTGCATGATCTGTTTCAGGCTGTTGTGATGGTTTTGGAGTCAACTGGAGAAAAGACCTTTAAAATGATACTGGATCTGCTGAAATCTCTCTGGAGGTCTTCTGTCATTACTATGGACCAAATGAAAAGAGTAAGTGTGGCATTTACAAAACTCTGGGTAAGGTCTTCCAGAATTCATGTGTTTTCATTTTAAGTACTATTTGTAGTTGGGGTATTTTTTTTTTTTTTCATTCTCCCTGGTGGTTTGGTGTGCCATATATTATCTGTCACTGATAGATGTACAGTACCTGTACTGGAAGTACAGGTGAATTCCAGGCAGTAGCTCTCTGTAAAACTGCGAGGTACAGAATATTTGAATATTCAATCAAAGATTTCCAACTGCATTTATGTAATTAAGTGGTTAAAACCAATCATTTTAAATGCTACAATATAGCTTCATTTTTTAAATACATTTTTGGTGTTTTATCCAGTGTTTTTTCACAATTCAAGTATAATGAACATCCACCTAATTACAAAGGTCAATCAGAGCAGCTGGTTGGAATCATTCATGTTTTTGCTTCTAGGTAGGAATATAGGACAGCTGTTCTGTCCCAGGGCAAACTAGGTACCACATAGACTCATATAAAAATTTACCCAGCCGTACTGCTGGCAGGAAGTAATAAAGTAATCTCTGGTTGTCACCAGTGTTTCCCTTACTGCATAAATTCTTGTGGTGTGGAGATTTATGGCCCCATTTTGTTTATTTACATAGAAAAAAATTTAATTTTTCCTCATAGTGTTACTACCCATGTAATAGCAGCCAGGCTGACAGGCATTCTGTACTGTTGGGATTTCTGGCTCCTAAAGAAGTTAAAAATCCAGCCAGTGTTTTATGTGGATGGGTAGTTGTGTAGTATCATGGTATTGGCTGGAATTACACCGTTTCTGCTAACTTGCGGCTGCTTTGCTTTAGGTTTGTTGAAACAATCCATAGTATACATGAAACTGTTGAAAGAAATACCCTGCATTCTGATCAGAATGCAAAGGGATAATTAAAAATCGCATAATAAGATGATAGAATAAGCAGATCATTATTTGAATTCTGACATTACAGGGCTATGAACGAGTTTACCGTGAGATCCCAGATATTAACCTGGATGTGCCACACTCCTATTCAGTGCTTGAGCGGTTTGTTGAGGAATGCTTTCAGGCTGGAATTATCTCCAAAGAACTGAGAGACCTCTGTCCTTCAAGGTACTTGTTTCACTGTAGACAGGTGAAGGCATTGCTTGTCGTCCCTATGGTAGGTAATGGTTGCAAAAGGAACATTTAGAGGATGGAGAAATGGGGTTGTACTGGTAAATTTTATTAAGAAGCTGCACTGAAGTGAAACCTGAAGGCTGGGATAAATACTTGAGGAATATAAGCCTCTGGGGAGACCCAGGCAGCACTCTGGGTCCTCTCCAGAGGATGAAGGCCTGCCTTTCCTCTGTTTTGCTGATGTTTGGTGGAGATCAGTTCAGTGCTGATAGAAAATTGAGGTCCCACAATGATCCATGCAGGTGACAGTGGAAAACTGTCAGCTACAGTGAAAGAGTGAGAAAGAAAATGCTTTTGAGAAATGTTTTAAACATACCAGATGGCATGAGTAGAGTTCTGAGACAAACAATCCCAATGTTTATGCCAAAGGGAATTGGACATTTATTTGGAATAAGCTCAACACACATGGTCCTCTCATATCTGCCCATCATGTGGTTGGTATAGTGCTTTCCTTTTGTTTTGGTAGTTTACTTCCTCATTGCATAAATAGTGCTGTAGCTAATCAGTAGTCTGTTCTCTCCCTGCTGGTCACAGTAGGATTTCTAAGGTCTGTTTCCTGTGGGGAGTATGTGTAAAATTCAGACTTGTATGTTAAAACTCTTACTCGCAATTTACACCTAGGTAATACTGTTTGTTAGATCTTACCCAGTTTGGGTGTTCTGTTCAGCTGTTTAAACTGTGACCGCTTGCAATTAAATTCAGGTTTTGAAATGTTGTTATCAAACCAGCCTCTATACATGAACTTTAGACTTAAAACTGAATTTATGTGTCTTGGTATCAAATGTTTTGCAGGTTCGGGGTATGGGAGAGTTTAGACATCACTGCAACAAAAGCTTGATTATGCTTAAGTTTATAAATATACTGAGAGGTATTTTTTGCCTGTTTACTTCAGTTTTGGGCAGAAACATACCATTCCTAGGATTTCAAACTAGGATCTTTTGTAAGTGTGAGCATTATAAGGTGAGCAAAATAGAAAACACCTGAAAAAGTAGATTTTGGAAAGCTTTTTCAGATAAACTAGGTGTAAGATTCAGGTGGATTTTAAGCAATTTTCCAGTGATCAAGAATGTCAGATAACCTTACTGAACTTGCATACATTTGACTTCCAAGGCCAAGATAAGATTCTTCTCAGCCATAGGTAAGGTAACACAAGCAATGCTACTTTGAAATGACTGAACAGATACTTTCTTCTTTTTTACAGGGGCAGAAAGCGTTTTGTCAGTGAAGGAGATGGAGGTCGGCTTAAGTTAGAAAGCTACTGAATGTGAAAACCAACTCCTGAAGCCTTAAGAGTTTAAAAGGAAACAAGATACCTATATATACACAAACACGCATGCTTTTTTGGGGTGTGTGTATGTATATATGTGTACACATATACCAAAACTTTAAGAGTTGCTTAGCACAGTTCATATTTTTTTAAAAGCACATGATTTGGGTACAAATCTTTTTTTTTAATAGTTTTATAAATTTTAGAAAGAAAATTTCTTTCTTGAGGCATATAGAAGAACAACTGGCCACTCTACTGTGGTGGTGCCTTCAAATAAGCTATCTTTTTATGTGCCATATGTTTATGACCTAATCATTCCATGTTTGCATTGATGTCTGACTGCCGCTCTTTTCTTTCAAGGACAGTGTTGTCATCATAAAAAGCTTTAGGGAAGGGTCAAGTTAAGCTGCTGTGATCCTCTCTTCATTGCTGCTGAAGAAATACTGTGCTTTGGGAGGAAAAAATGTTGTTTCTTTGTTTTAAAGAGCCCAAGAAAATGGAGTTGGGTCACAAGATTAATGAATCGGTTGCAGGGGTGAATGCTGGTTGGTTTTAGCCCCACGTACCAAACTTGTCTCTTCTTTTTCTTTTTTCTCTGTGTAACTGGAAAAGTGAAAAGTTCTGGTAAAGCATATTAAAAATATTTTTGGTGAAGTTCTCTTCTGCCTTTTCTTTTTAAGTAGAACAAACGTAACTGTTTCAGATCTTTGAAGTGTGTGCAATTAAGCTGTACATCTAATACAACTCTTGTATTACTATCAGCAGAAGAGTGTCAAGTAATTAAACTCGGGGTAAGTATTTACCAAGTGGTGTTTTTGAAAGCGAGTGACGTGGGTAGGAGGGTGCAGGCTGGCAACGGACATGTGAACGTGTCTCTGCGGCGCAGCTTTGCCCCGGCCTTTGTCTGCGAGAAGAGGGATCCGGGATAGACTCGGCGGCACGGAGGAGCCCCTCCTGCTCCCTTCAGAGATTGCCCTGAGCCGGCAGCAGCTGTTGCAGGGCAACAGGCCGTGCCCTTGGAGACGGGTGCAGCCCCATGAGCCCGCTTCGACCGGCGGGGCTGTGCGACTCACCGCTGCCCGACGGGGCCTGGCCGGAGAGCAGCGCCCTGTCACCTTGGCACGCCTGAAGCCGCTTGCGCCGCACTCGGCAAGCGGAATTTTTACGAACGCACGCCGGAGGAGCCCCCCCCGCCTCCCTGCTCCCCGCCCCGCAGCAACTTCTGCCTTCTCGGCCAGCCTTTAATCCGCAAGCTCCGTTACAAAGCGGGTACCTCCGAGCGGCGGGTGCGACCACCGCAGGGCGCGGTCCTCACCGCCCCTCCCCGGGTCTAGGGCCGGGGCGGCGGTGTCCCCTCCGCTGGCCGCGCCGCCGCCTCCAGCGCCGCCCGTTGCAGCTTCTCCAGCTTCTCCAGCGACACCGACTTCAGGGGCAGCACCTTGGGCTTGCACAGCACCATGGCGGTCTCGTCCTCCACCGACAGCTGCCCTGCAAAGGGAGAAAAGCGCCAGGACCGGGCTGGGCAAGCTCCCGCGCCGGCCGGGCGGGGCCGGCTCCCGGGGGGTGCCCGCCGCCGGTACCCTGCTTGGGGAGCACCTCCCGGGACGTGGCCTTAACCTCCGGCATGGCGGCCGCCGGGCGG
>VXBZ01010969.1:960408-972057 GCA_013399135.1 Heliornis fulica | reverse complement strand
ACGTCTTCAGCAAAGAACCCACAGCCCCCAGCCTGCACTGCGCGGGCGCGCCCCCATCCGCCGGTGCGTCTTCCGCGGTGCATGCTGGGAATTGTAGTCCTTTAGGACGAGAGAGGAGCTGAACGGCCGCCCCGGCGGAGGAAAGTGCATGCTGGGAGCTGTAGTTACGGGGGGTGCGGCCGGGCTGCGCTGAGGGGTCCCCGCCAGCCGCCGTGGAGCCGGACGGGGCCGCGTCCTGTGTGGGCAGCGGGATGCGGCGCCCTGGTGCTTGGGGCCGGGGCTCTCGGGCGGAGGGGGGCGCGGTGTCCAACCTGCGCGGGCCTGCCCGGCTCCGCGGCGTGTCGCTGCCTGCCCGGCCGCCCCGCCGCCTCTCTCATCTCCGAGTTCGGGCTCTGGGCCCTGTTTTGAGTGGTTGCCTTGGCTTTGGGCTGTTTGCACGAAGCCCCGCAGCAGACACCGTCCGGCAAACGGGGGCGACCGGGCCGTCCGTGTTCCCGCCTTCGGGCAGCGCCTCGGGATTCGCCGTGGGAATCGCGCCGCTGTCCAAAGGCACGCAGCAGTCAGGGCCGGTGAGCGCTGCGGGCTGAACCCTGGCCTGGTCTACCTGCGTCTGAGGTAGATCAGCCCGCGGGTCCGCGTTTTGAGGACCCTCTGCTGCTCGGCTCAGAGATGTCCGGGTGCGGCGTGCTCGGGGTCAGAGGAGGACGATGCACCGTGCCGGTGCGATGTCCCAGCACCACCCCAGCCCCGAAACGTGGTGCTGTAATTTTAGATTTTACTAATGAGTTTCCTTGCGTGCCCTGCACTCGTCATCTGCCTTGGCCTTTGCTTAGGGTTGGCAGCGGAGGTTGGTAATCCCACCGACCTTGCCTTGGCAGGCAGTGACGATTCTCTGGTTGTTCTGAGGTTGGGACTTTGCTTCTTAACTGCTGTGCAGGATGGGCGACTGACGGCTGACAAATAAAGCAAGGGAGAAAGTGATATTTGCTAATCGTTCTTTTCCATTCTGTCTCTGTGGAGCTGGCAGTGTGCTTCCCTCTGCAAGCTCTGGCACCTGCCAGCTGTGGGCGTTCCTGGGTTTGCTGGGAGACTGTGCTAAAACTTCTAGTAAGCAGCACCTCTCTGCTAGTTATTTATGGCCTCTGTCTGCATTGTTCTAGAACTATTTCCTTTTTCCTCCGAGGCAACTTAGAGTAGGAAACCGACAGTCCCTCAGGTAGCCCACTTCCACTTCGTGAAGTCTTTCCTGCTGGTTGGCCTGGAGGCCGGTAGAGAACCTGCAGCAGGTGAGAGTGAGTCCCCTCTGTCCTGCCTTTTGTGGAGTCAGCCAAAGATAACACCCGCGGTTTAGTCCATGGCAGCACAGAAGTGGATGCATTTCTGTCTGATTCACATTTTCCACGTTCAAGTCAGAAGGTTGGCATGGATGTGCTTGCTTGGGACATCCTTCTCTACCCTTTGAAGTGAATGGAAGGCTTCCCACTGATGTCAGTGGGAAAAGCTTTTTTGTCTGGTGTGCTAGTCCATGTGCTAATTAGTGTTTTGTACTGATTGGAAGGGAAAGGAATAGAGACTGATTCATGAAGACTGTGGATGTTTGTAGACCTGGGCATTTAAAACAGTATATGAAATTTGTAGATCAGTAATTTGGTAGTTGTTTGTTTTTAAAAACTGATCCAGCATCTTGGTTAAGGCTGTGGCTGAAAATGAGTGTAAAAGACAGCCTGTTATGACTGAACTGTGAAACCTACAGTTATTCCTATGGTAATGAATCTGGCCTGCACAGCAACAGAAGATGAACATTGAAGACAATGAAATCAAATTGTAGGGTAGTTTTTTGTTTATTTATTTAATTAATTTTTTTTCAGTGACCTTCACAATGCCAGTGACCACCTGGTGTCCAGCATTGTGTGAGGACTGTCGTTTGTTGCAACCAGAGCCCATCTCGGGCATGCAGGGAATCACTTTCCAAATGCAGTTTTCCTGCCAACCGAGTTTGTTTGCTTGGTGATAAGAAACAATGATCAACTCAGTTTGTTACTTGAGCGTTTTAGTGACTTAGAGGTGGAATCTGGCATCGTGTTCTAAATCTGTTTTCTTAGCTAGTGAAATGCCAGCGCGGCAGCCTGTCCGGGAAGCTGATAGTACTGGGACAGGCGTGATTGTGGAGATTGGGTTTTGAGTCTCTAGTAAATCTGCTTTTAAGACACCTCTTTCTATTGGAAAAAAAAAGCCCCAAAACAACAAACCAAGAGTTATCACCTTCAGGGCTGGGTGAGAGAGTGAGTCTTGGGCATTGTCTGCAGCTTATGTTGTACTTAATATTGTATTGTTCAAAGGGCCTTAAAACAGGAATGGGTTTAGCTTTGAGTAGGGGCTGGTGTTTATTCACTAGAGTGGTGTTAGGCACAGTTGAGAGGAGGGAAAAGCATGCCACTGAGGACTTAATTTCCCTTATTTTATTGGGAGAGGACAGATGAGGGATATGATCTTTTCTTCTACTGAAGAAAGAGTACTAATACCCTGGTTGTTGCCATTTTCTGCCTCTGGGGTCAACATGTACTCGAACATACACTCATTTCTCTTCTGGACCTTTCCACTTGTCAGAAATAGCTAGAAAGCCGAAATACTTTGCCAAACCCCTTCAATCCAGAAAAGGCACCATGCCCTTACACTGGGACCATGCTAAGTTAGTGCGTTGTCTTGGTGCTGCCACATGTGGCTGAACAACTCTCCTTGTGCACAGCATCATGATGCCGTGTCCCTGTGGCACACAGCTTCCTAAAGCCCTGAGACTTGGCCTTTGGGTAAATCCCAATGTTATTTCTCAAAGCATGAAGGTGGTCTCCATGCAGAGGACAACGCGCTATAGGTTGCATATCCCTTTTTTCACTCATGTCACAAACAAGATATTCTTATACACTGCAGAAGGCCTCACAGCCAGCAATGATTTTATAAATGATAAGCTTGTTTTCCTCTTCTCAGATGCTCAGAATGCAGCAGGCAATGGAGATGTGTGTTGCTGGAATCCAGAGAGTTGCGTAACAAGCAGCCGCTTGCTGAAAGCCCAGCAGATACACACCGATGCTTACTTTAAGTGAGAAAGCTCTACGAAGTAGAAGAAAAAAGCTAGGTGAAGCAATGTTGCCAAGCCCATTTGTTTATGAGGCTTGCTTTTTGTCCTTACACATTTAAAATGCTTTTTATTCTGCTTTTTGAGCCTTTCATGTTTTCCGTTTTTTTCCGTATGACAGAACAGGCTGGAATCAAGTTCTCGCCTTAAAAACAAAAATCTGGTTCAGGGTCCCATATAATCACGTAGCTCCAGACATGGTCTGTTTAAAAATAAATCCACTTCATGAGAAATCTCAATTTCATGAGAAATCATCTTAAAGATGATTTTCTGTTCTGATTTTAAGTAAATACTTGTTAAAAGCTTCTTAAACTGTCAACAACACTTGATCTGTGTTTGTTTTCCAGGAAGCTCACTCTCTCTTCTTTTTTAAAAAATCTAGAGCTTGTTTCACCTCTGTATGTGCTGACGAGGTCAGAAATGTAGTGTACCAGCATGACTGTGACGTGTGTTGAATAATGCATACTGATGCTTTCAAAAATGCATGTGCAGATTTCGTGGGATTGTCCCTTTATGCTGCTGAGTGTTACCTTGGGATCACAGGGCCCATCTTCTTCAGAGGCAGGGGAGGAGAGTGTTTGGGGTTTAGGTGGCTGGGGCAAGGAGGGCAAACAAAAAGCCTCGTGTGACTCCCTGAGGAAATCACAAATGCCTTCAGAGCCTGAAGCTTGATAGCTTGATGTCTAACCCAGTCCTTGTTTTTGGAGGGAGTTGATAGATGAGTGACTTATTTTAGTTGAGCTTTCAGGATATACTAATTTTAAATCTGTCGTTGTCTGATGCAGTGGGATCCTCAAGCTGTAGGTTTGTCTTTCACTGCTGTGTGTGTAAAAGTGCCTGGAAATGTATTATCCAAGGGACACAGAAACAGCTTTTTGATAGACTGCTCTGCCTCTAGCAGTATGGTCTGATAAAGACCTGAACTGCCTGTCTTATCACTTCGTTTGAGCCCCATTCTGGGCTCCCAAGCCAAGCCAGATGCTTTAAACTGGCATTTCTTGGAGGTTACTCCTCTACTTGTGTGGTTTGAATCGCTTAAGTCTTTGGCCTTGTGCCTTCAAGTGCCAGCAGAGGCATGCTGTAATTGCCCGTAAATGCACCGTCTGTCAAATTATTGTTTAATTATTCTGGCTTCTCACCGCCACGCACTGCTCAGTGTCTCTCTTGCTATCTTTATTTAATTGAGTGGAAAAAATCTGAGACTTGTGCTTCACTTACATCACTTTGTATTTACCCAGCATTGCTGGATCCTATTATGAAGTCCCAGCTTTTGTGTGCAGAAGTCAGTCTTCTGTATAGAAAAAATAACGTGAATATCTAAAGCATATGTTAGAAAGAGAATCAATATTTTAACACATGGTAAAGTCAGGCCATAAATCTTTTAACACAGTCAAATGATTGTATTATTATCCCTTGAAATACCGCTCCTCCCCCTGAGAAACAAGAGGGGGAAAGAAAACTCTTGAATAACCAAGCCCTTGTCCTCACAATGCAGGACTGTTCTTAGCCCGTCGCTCTGTCTGTGTCACTTCTTTCTTTTTGTCTGCCAACCCTCTTTTTTTCTTGTGTCAAATGCCTTCCTCTTCAAAACCCATCTTTCCCTAGCCCATCCCTGTTCATCTCTTTCAGAGTATTACTGGGATGTCACATCTTTCCCAAGATCAGCTTGTGATGCCCAGTTCCACTGCCTAATTTTTACTGTTTCAAACCTCTGCACGTTCTCCCAGGCTTGCAACCATCCCCTTATTAATGTGCATCGAAAAAAAAAATCATCTTCCAGAGCTCTTTCCTTGTCTGTATGGACTATAAAAAACCTGGCACCACACTGACTGCTTTTCTTTCCTCATGCTCCCTGCATCTGCAACAAATGTATGTCATTTTTCTGGTGTTACACTTAGCTTTCAGTCTTTGAATCATAACACTTTTTGTACAGCACCCTGCACACTAGGTTAAGATCAAGTCTCCAGTACATTACCACTATGTTAATAAATAGAAGGGTTGCACATGCTTACTCTGCTCAAGTTCTCGTATCTCTGGGCAGGAGGAGTTTGATGATGTTCTTTTTGAAGATCATTCTACAACTGAATTTATTTAGTTTTCTGGGGGTTTGGGAGGCTGCTGTTTATTTCTACTCTCCCAAAATCCTCAACTGAAGTTTTCCTTTACAGGTGCACTCCCTGTAATGCCTGACTCCCTGACCGAGCCAGCATCATTGTTGGGGTGGTGCTTTTCACTTCCTCTAACTGAACTGTGAGATTACTCATTTCATAGTTTTTTGAAACTGATTTGTTTTATATTGCATCCATCTCTTTCCTGCAGGAAAGAGCAATTTAGATAATGATTTCGCTGTGGAATTGACTTCAGGCTTTACTGCTATTTGTCATCATTCAGGAAATCCATCCCTGGCTCCAGGAGAACACTCAATCCCTGCTGACAGTCTGGAAGAAGCAGAGAAAATAGATAGCAGAGCTGCAGCTATTAAGACCAACAGGCAAATACTTTATTCCAACTCAATTTTCCCTTCCCAAATTACTTTTAAAGAATTTTTTTTAATTTGTGAGAATGTGAATGAGGGTTGGTTGGTTGTTTTCCTGAGGACTCTCCTGTTCAGTTGATCCTCATCTTCCACATTTGCAGCAGTGACAAGATGTAATGCTAAGTAAAACTGCTCATGCCTGTGGCCTTGGTTAACCTGCTAGCAATGATACTTGCCTGGGCATTGGGCAGGTGGCTTTTTTATGCTACTCACTATGGATGTGCTGCCATTCCTAGTCACTTTTAGGACACAGTTGAATTGTTCACGATAATCTTAAGAAAAAACTTGTAATAAAATTATTCTGTCATCCTGGGACCACTGTTCCCAGAGACCTTTCCCTTTTCTTGGCTAGTATGGAAGATGCTTCACACTTTCATAAGCTAGAAGTGCTAACAGTACAGAACTGGTTGCTTTCAAGGTCTCTCTTTGAAGGGCAGGCTATACTGCTACCCTGTTGTGGCTGTTGAGGACTGGGACATCTTCTGAGCAGACCCAGAACAGGGCAGGATATGTCCTTGTATGAAGTTCAGCAGCAAAACACTTGGGCTGCTGTTGCACTCTTATTCTACATACCGTGCCCTACCAGTCCGCCTTGTAGTAATCTTCACGGACCTTTGAAGGCATGAACTGACATGCAGTGTAAGTGCAATCTGAGCCACACCATACCAGATTGTTGGTGCCAGCCAGTTTTAGGAGGCTGACACAAAAGACAAGCGAAACAGGTACAATGGTAGGAGATGTCTTGTACCACCTGCAGGCATTGGAGTCCAACAGCAAAGGGCAGCACATAAAAAGCTGGTGAACCCACAGCCACTTAGGCTTGAATGCACTTTCCTGGGGAGGAAGTGGCTTTTCCCTTGGAAAGCTCAACTCCCCAGGGTCTGCATGAGGTCAATGGAAAAAGTGAGTTCTTCAGAATATGATTCAGAGTGCCTAAGCACAGGCTTATCTCATTGACTACAGAGGAAGCTCAACATCTGTAGATTTAAATGAACTTTTGTGAATACCCATCCCCTCTTGCCCCTTAGGTTTGTGAGCTGTGTTAGTCCTGGATGTGGTTAGTCCTTGGCAGGCGTACTGAAATTTGGGTGCTGCACACCCAAGCGAAGAGAACCTTGTCCACCAGAGTATAAAACATCCTGTTGGATCCTACCTGGAGTAGGAGCCATCCAGAAGTTACCCTGGGATGTCAGAGGTGGATTTGCAGGTACCAGAAGAATGAAATGAAGTCAAGAAAGACTTGGTTTCTTCAGGGATGTCCTGACTGGAGCTGAAATAATCAGCATCTGTTTCAGTTTACTGGAGTTTTTCATTCCAGCCTCTCTCCCCTTTCAAATACAGACAGCTGAAGCCTTTAATTTGCCCTGGCTTTCACTGCAGAGAAAAGCAGGAGTTTCTAACAGCTCATAGTATACTCTCTAGAATATCTATGCTAAAAACATAGAATGCCTGTTGTGAATGAAAACGGTCTTGCTTGTTTCTGTTGTTTGTAGTGTGAGAGATGATGGTTTGAACTCCTTGGTTCTCCACTCTTATACCCGAAGATTAGCTTGCTCCAGAGCCTGATGGGTTTTCAGTTTTTCCTCACACTGAAGTGAAGAGCTGCTGGCCCTGGGGCAGTTAAAACACAGCTTTCTGGATGTGCCATTTCAGCGTTCATATGTCCTGCCTTGCCACCTGGAAGAGCTCCTCTAAGACTTGGTAAGTCTGCTCAAAACATCACTAACAGCCTGACAGACACAGATAAGTGGCTAATGAGTTGAAAGTTGAAGCTGGCAGGACCAGAATTGTTTTTTACATGGTAGTTTTACAACCTAAATCATGCTGCTTGGTTTTGAGAACAGGTACTTTAATCAAACTCGGTCCTTTTATCATACATTTGCTTTGTAGAACCAACTGCAGGAAAAGCAAAAGTAATTTCTTGTCACTCAAGTAAACAGACCTGACTCTGAACACATAAAAGGAACAGACAGTAAAAATAGCAACGTCTTACTGCACTGTAGTTGTTCGACAGAGAACCGCATTTTGAGGTTCCCCTTCTTTGCATCCTTCTTTGTATTGCAACAACATCTTGCACCAAGCAGAAGCTTTTTCTCTGGTGGGACAGTCTCTGTGTTTTGAAGTGATACATCTTTTTGTCAGCCACTTATAATAAAGGCAGTGGAGCCAAGGTGACATTGAGGGGAAGCCAAAAATACGATGGTAAAAGCATACACTAATTTTTGTGATCGCTGTGATGCTCATAAAATGCAATAGGCTTTGTTGTGCCATCAGCCTTCAAAAGCAAGCTTCTCTGCCCCAGAACAACTAAAGCTGTTGCAACCCTTGGCTAGGAGGCTGAAGCCAAAGTTCTGTTAAACCCGTGATTCG
The DNA here is from genome assembly GCA_013399135.1 of Heliornis fulica. NCBI lineage: Eukaryota > Metazoa > Chordata > Aves > Gruiformes > Heliornithidae > Heliornis > Heliornis fulica. The sequence goes on along the minus strand of VXBZ01010969.1, from coordinate 964,018 downwards.
AGAGGAGGGAAAGGAATAGGATGGAGCAGGAAGGCCTGAGTAGGCTGAGGTGTAGGTGAGAGGAAGATGGAAACCTAGGACTGGGAATTTGGAGGTTTGAGACATGATGGAGATTGAGATTCATAAAGAAAGAGAAACTGGGAATGAGAGGAGTTTTGGGCTGAGCCTGGCTGGCAATGAACTGGCAGCAGGAGAGGGACAGAAGCCACAACAGTATTCAGTTTGCTCTCCAGTACAAGGGGAGTAGAACAAAGAGATGGGGCTGTCAGGGGGATAAGCAGTGAGATGAAGAACTAGACAAAAGACTGAAGTAAGAGATGGGGATCCATGCCTGACAGTGGAGGTCAGGCACAGGGGAAGGGGGTGGAATGCCAGGGGAGAGCTGTGGGAGCTGCCCCACATAGGGCAGAGCAGGGTGGGCAGGCGGGCAGACAGGAGCACAGTGGGATATGCTTGCTGGAACATCTGACTACCAGAGCTGGATGTGGGACAGAGCTTCCCTGAGGCTGGCCTTCACGTTGGCTCAGCCAGCAAAGAATTTGCCTCTTGTGCTGTCTGCCCCGGCATGCAGTACAGAAATGACTAGAATTGAGTGTCCTTGGATGAGGCGGTGGCAGCTGCCTGCCCGGGGGAGGAGAGCGATCTTTCTTGTAGTTAGATGACAAAAATTTTACAGAGAGAAAGGGTCAATTCATTAGTCTGGCAGCCACTAAATGAAGAAAAGGCAAGTGGGGCTATTATATCAAAGGTATCTGAATTCAGTCAAAGATGATTCTGAAGTTGCTGGATTGATCTTGTGGTCAGCTTAAGCAAGCTTAACTAATTAATTGCTTTAGTTCATTGTGTAAGAGCTAGCTCCTAATAAATAACATTGCTTTGTAGAAACATGCTTGAAACAACTGTGTAAATACTAAATAGCCCTAGGAAGGGTCTTACAAATCCACTGAATAATCCAAATTCCAACACTCATCCCCCTCTGCTGCTGGTCTAGATAGAGGGTAACAGTCTGCTGCTCTTTCTCTTTGAGTAAAAGGGACAGAGGTGTGTGTTGGGCATACAAAGGTGCCAGCACGGTTGACGACACATGGAGATGGGGTGGTCCCACACCGACAGTTGCCTTTTTCAGGAACACACAGGAAATGCTGCTGATGTTAAAGAGGCATTGTGAAGGTTGCAAAGGTTCAAGTTTAAAAGTTAGGCAATGTCCAAATAAAATTGGCAGTGAAACCTTAATTCAGAACCTGTATGTGTGTAGGTTATTAAATGGTCATTAATTATATTTCCCTTCCTGTTCATTTCAGTGTGGATGGCAAGAATTCAAGATACTCGTGCAGTTCTATGGGGTTTCAAGAGCAACTGAGACCAAGGAAACTGTGACTTACTGTCTGTGAATATATCTTAACAAGAGGTACCATAAAGTTCTAAATACAGACCTGTCAGCGTCGCTTCCTGATGTGAAGGTTCTTAACTAATATGTCTAAGGACTGTGACTCTTATACTCACCTTCTACACTGTGCCAGGTTTGTGTTGATGAATACTGGGGGACAAACAGTGCTGATGGAGGCTGGGAGTAGGTTGGAGCTGAGCTCTCCAGCATCTCATAGGAGGGTATAATTACTCCATTTGTGTAAATTAAAACCAAATCTCACATGTATAAATTCTGCCTTTGAAAAAATATCTGTTAATTCTGGCTATACTGTCCTGCTCTGCTTTCTGCCAGCTTTCAAGTTTTGTTTAATCACGAAAAAAGTAAAGCTTTTTTAATATAGTATAAAGTAACTTTTTTTTTTAGATTTCAAATAATATTTTTTAAAGGAAATCGAGTGATATCAGATGTGACATTTCTGACAGAACCAGAGTACATGTAGCATGTATCTTTGTAGATACTTCCCCAATGCTAAAGCAACTAGGCAGTGGCATTTTGCATGCAAAATCCCTGAGAAATGTGAAGGTGTGGTGCACAGTCAATACAACATTCAGATACTCCCTATGTGTGGTGAATACATGCTGTGGTCTTTAATACAGAAGACAGACATCCATGTCTGTTTCAGTAAGCTACACAGGAAAAAAATATTTCAGATTCCAAGCTTTTCAGGGCAAAATGTAGCTCCATGTTTTGTAGGGGATCAGTGCACTGTCCCTACTGAACGTTTTACTAATAATGACAAATAAACATCAAGTTATTGTAAGAAATATTGTCACTTGGAAGTTTCACCAGGTTTCTGCCCTGACATCCATTATTCTGAAAAGCCAGTTCTGCTTTTAATGCTGTCCAGCATTTATCAGTAAAAATGTGTCCAGTCACATTGAACTGTCTGGTTAGCCAAAGAACACACAAAGGAAACTGGAAGAACACAGATAATCAAATATGAATAGTCTTGTTTCACTAAAACTAGCTTCCATGTTTACCAAAAGTTGTAAAAAAAAAACCCCAAAACAAACCAAAACCATGGAAATACCAGTTACTAACCAATCTAGGAAATAGCATAGTTGTGCTTCTGCTAAGGTGGCAGCTGTTCCTTTCAAAGGTAAGCCAGTGGGACCAGTCCAGATCAGCAAAGTACTGAGATCAAATAGTGGACTCCCAGTGACTTTAATGTGTTTTATAGAAAGTTGAGCTACTTCTGCAGTGCAGCATCCATCTTGGCATGAAAGGGGAACTGACTGAAACTGCCTGAGGATTTAGGATTAAAAGGCTAAAATTTTCTCAGCAAAATACCTAAAGATCTCTTGTAACAAGCTGTGAAAGAACTTGCTTTTAAACCCCATCTGGAATGAAATGCTGACTGACAGCACTGCTGTCACATTTGAATGTATCTGTCTACGTAGGTGTAGTTGCCACCTTCTGAATAGCCACTGCCATTCCTTGCAGGCCCCACTTGCCCCTTGTGAGGCAGCCTGGTCTTGCTCAGCTTGTATCTCTCCTACAGAAAGAAGTCAGCCCGTCGGTGTGGGGTTATGGCAGGTGCCAACAGGGGATAGTCACGATTTTGTGGAAAAACAGAAACACGGGAATGTCGCAGTCTCCTGGCCTGTCTCTTTTGTAATGTCCAGTCTCTAAAGGTGAGGAGAGCAGCAAGAGCGGGGTGGCGGTGCCATACACGTACTGCTGGGAGAAGAGCTACCTCTGACCAACTCCTTACCTTGGGATTTCTGACCCTGAATTTCTGTCCTGGGGAGCAAACTCACCAGTTCCACAGCCGGACTGGTGGGAAAACGGTTGCTGTTTCCTGTAATGCCTTAACGAGTTGCAGCCAGCGACCCACGAAGCTGTGTGACCCTCTGTGCCAGGGGCGTCTTCACGGGAGTTTCTCCCTGGTTTCGCAGCGGTGACGCAATGGAAAGTTCCTACTGGGGTGCGCGGCCATGAGGACTCCGGTGTGAGGCCGCGCAGGGCTGGTTACCTGCTCCGGCTGCGGTGGGCGCTGAGGGGCGGCTCGGGCCGCGGCCAGGCCCCGCGGGGCTTGCGGGACGCTCCCCTCCTCCCGGCAAGCGGCAGAGACGGCGACGATCCCTGCCTGAGCGCGCCCTGCTACCGCTCCCGCACGGGAAGACGGGGTGCAGCCCGGAGAGCCGGTGCAGAACGCGGGAGGCCGGCGTGCAGCCCGAG
>VXBZ01010969.1:948939-959591 GCA_013399135.1 Heliornis fulica | reverse complement strand
GCCTGCGCGAGTGCTGTCCCCCACCCTCCCTCCCTCCCGTCTAGGCGTGAGGCTCTTTTCCTGTTTGACCCGGTGTATTTACTGTGGCAGCTCTAATGGAGCAGAAGCTTCTTTCCAATTCGTCGCTCTCCTGTCTAGCCAGGTGAATTTCTCGGTATTTAAAACCGAGAGGTGTCGGAGAGAAGGTGGCGTGGCAGCTTTCCGCCTGTGTTTGTGGCCGTAGAAGGGGTTTTCAGCGAGTTGCATGTATCTTCTCTTGGGAAACGTCTAAAAAGCTGTAGTAAACTCTCAACATCTCCCAAGGTGTGTTGACTAAAATTACGCCTGGGTGTGAGCTACGCAGAAATTCAGCAGGGCTCAAGTTGAGTGAAACTCTTGTTGCTGCTTGACCTCACCTGCTTATTCAGGGGCAGGTAGGGAGATGGATTGGAAAGTCACACTGCATGCAGAAACGGTGGCAAAGTTGTGAAATAGTACTAATAATTTTTAACTCTGGTGCTTGTGATGGGATTAGGGAGGCATATGTTTTATTCAGTTCTGCACATGTGCAGGCGCTATTCAGGGCAGAATATTCATGATCAAGGAGTTGTAATTCTGTGTATTGTCATTGCTGCAGTACTTGGTGTGGATTTTTTTGGACTATCCAACTAGAAATTAAGGTGGTTTTAGTAATTACCTTCAGGATCTTAATTTCCAATTGTTTCTTGTTTGCACATTTGCCTTCCTACTTACTGTTTCTTCTTTTTACCATCTATACTGTGGTTTGGTTTTTTGTTTTTTTTTTTTTTTTTTCAATCACTAGTCATTATCGGATGCTTCTATTTATAAAATTCAAGGCTTAAAGGAGGTGGTGGTCAAATTAAGTCACACTTATTTACAGCCATATTTCAGGCATATGTTGTATGGTGATCTCGATATAATCCTAGCCTGGTTTTGGGAGAGATTTACTGTATCCTATGAATTTGTTATTACACTGCTATGCACGCATTTTAATTTTAGTAACACTTTTATCCTCTTAATTCCTGTTGAATGATTTGGGTTTGACTATTTCGGTTTTCTGTGTAATTATTCTTTGCTCTGGATGAGTAAAACGGCAGATTATTGTAGTACTTTGAAGCTGGATTCCTTTTAATTTAGGCTAATGTTTGTCAGCCGTAGGATTTCTGTACATGTGGCAAGGCAAAACATGTACATCAGGCAAAACTAATCTTTTACATAGTCTTGTAATACAGAAAGATGATTCCAGACAAAGCTTGCCCTGTGTCCATAGCTTCCTTTGAGGAATACCAAGGAATCCTCACAGAGGATGCTGTCTTCTGCCACGTCCCTCTACGCTGCTCTTTCTAGAAAAGTTAAACAATCCCCAACGTTTTTTCTTAGGGGTGATGGCAAGGGTAGGGTTGATGAACAGTGCTGATTGCGAATAGCTGCTGTTCCCGGTCTAGTTTTTCCTTTCCAGCGTGACATATCTGTAGAGGCGGGAGGTGCTGGGAGGGGCGTTCCTTTGTTATGTTGACACTTACATCGCACTGACGGGTGTATTCTCCTCCAGGAATTTTGCGTGATTGAAGGGATTCCCTCAGACGACGAATATTTTCTCCAGCTGTCTTCCTGCACTCTTAGCCTACGTAGAGAAATTAAGTGCTCCGAAGATTGCTGTGCGTTTGCCTTTTAGGAAACCGTTGGATTGATTGTTGCTTGGCTGTGGCTTTCTAGAAAAGAGTGTTTCTGCGGAAGCGGTGTGTGCGTGGTTGTCCTGGCTTGTCACCGTGCCAGCCCGCTGCTGCCGACCCCTGTGCAGCATCCATGCAATAGGTGGATGTACACCCTTGCGTCTGTGCGTGCTGCTCACGCATGCTGATTGAATCCAAGCTCTGAAAGCATCTTCTGCATGTTATGAAGGACAGGAGTCATGTTTTGTGACCTGTGCCTGGGTGCAGGGTAGCTCCTGGCCCGCAGCAGGTGAGGTACCCCCCCAGGACCATCCTGCTCTGCCCCCTTGCTCTGCTCGTCTGGTGGCGTTTCCCACCTGACACGTTTTGATGCTCGTTGCTTTCTACTTTATTATTTATTTTGTTTTCCGCGGCAGCTCTGTGGATGCTCTTTTAATTGAAGCGAGGCTTGCTTTCCTCTCCGTCGTTGTAATACCTTGCATTTATTTTTACTGCATGCAACTGCATCTCAGAGGAGATATTTCTCTGTGTGTGTGTGAGAGGGAGAGCGAGCTGAAGATAGTGGAGTAGTGAAGATTAAGCAGCCAGTTGTAACTAGATTGTAGAGATAAAAAGAACCCTTGTTTACATTAAAATCGTACCGGCTGACACAGCCTGATCTGTTTGGTACAGTAGTCTTGCTATGTTACAAAACATACCGGGATAAAATGTAGCAGGTCGTATAATAAACAGGTAATGTTTGCGGTATTGGCCCTTGGCCTTAATTTGCTTGGGTTTTTTTTCTGCGTTGCTTGGGCTTGACTGCGTTGTGAAATGCATGTAACATGCTATTAAGGCTGAGCATTCTCTGACACCAAACTCGGTTCAGCAAAGGCATTTATATTACAGCAAAACGACGGTCTCTGGATAAAAGGGGGATTTTAATTACTAAGATTTTATTTTTCCCATCATTAACCTCTAGGTAATGGATATATTTTTGACCAGAAATTATGCAGTGTCTATACTTTCTTCTTAAAAAGTAATTTCATAATACGTAGTTAATTTAGACTGCTTTAAGATCGTTGCAGTTTAAGAAGTACTTTTATCTGTATTGCTCTACAAGAGAAATACATATGAGAAGAGGGGCTGTCCTCTAACTGTAGACATGCTGATTAGCTTGAGAATATGTTAAGAGGCTGTGAATTGGTGTAGATAAATGCTAGGAGGCATGGTCAGAGAAGTTCTTAGAACAATCTGGCATGCCTATATACTTGGTTCTGTTTCATTGTTAAGGTGGACATCTAAAAAAAAAAGACAGACCTGAACACCTTTTGACGTCCCTACCAACGTCAAGTCTGTATTTCGGATGGTTGCACGTTAGATGATGTTAATTTGCACTCCTGTCTCTCTTTTTGTTACAAAAAGTGCTGGAGCGGGGGTTGGTTTGGTTTGTTTCTGGTGTGTGTGTTGGTTGGTTTTTTTGGTTTTTTTTTGCTACAGGAAAGTACATAGCTGTTTCTTTATTACGATTGTTTTATTTTTCTTTAACATAGTGGAAAGTTTGCCATGGGTCTGTTGGCGGTGCCGGGGTTTGCAGCGCGGAGCAGCCCTGGGCATGAGCGCTGTGCTCCAGCCCAGTTGTTCCTCTTGAGAATCAGCCGGCTGGTGCTCACAGTAAATCGGTTGTAGCTTGCTCTTACCTTCGCCGAGCTAATCCTCTGCGGGCTTCTGAGCCTTCAAGTGCCTCACAGCTTGCGTGCGAGGAAGCAGCACGGAGCGATCCAGCAGGCAGCATCTCCACCGAGCCCTCAGATCCCGGCGATCTGTATCCGGTTCAGTGGACCTGCCAGCCCTGTGGTCGGAGGCTTTTTGGTATGCATGCACCCTAATTGTTCTTTCTGTTGGCATTGTACACGGGCTGAAGGGGCTGTGCACCAATGCAAATAGCCTTTCGAATACCTTACGCATTTGCATTATAATGGCTGCGTAAATGTCGCCGCACATCTCGGTTCGCACCCTGCTTGGGCTGCTGGGATTTAAAATAGGGTCTTTCTGTAGCAGGGATCTTGGGAGTTGGTACTGGTTTGGAGAGGGGTTCTGAAGCGCATCTTTACTAACTAGCGCAGCCTGTTTGCGGTGAGGTGCAGTTTTAACTCGCCCGGGTGCCAGTCTCCCACTCCTTTCAGCCCACAGGGTGATACAGGCACTTGGAGGAAGGGGGAAAAAAAGCTTGAGCAGTTTTTCATCAACTATTTCTAAACTCACTATATTTGGCGTTGCAAAACATGTTTGCTTGAGGCATGGTTTGCATTTATTTCCAGAAATCCTATAGATGTCTGTGGGAATATTTTAGGCATAAGGAATGATAAATATTGTGCCACCATTGTTTTGGTGCTGAACATTTGGTGACTTATGACTAACTTTACCAGAATCACCTCAGATTTCCTTTGAAAGTGTTGATACAGCGATGTGACTGAAAGCAGACACTTTTGGGGAACTGGTGGCAGATTGCCATCACCTATCTGTCAAAAGTTTGCTTTACAAAGTTGTTCAACGGGACTGCAATTAGTATCACTTGACTTGTAGTGATCAGTAAATGCAAAGAGACGTTTTAAAATCATCATAGAATCCAATCTTTTAAAGGTTTGAATTAATGTAGCTATACCCTTGTTAGGTGTTGTGTCAAATTTCAGGAAGGGTAACATATTAAACTGCTTAGTATTTTTGGCTAATCAGCTGTAATGCTAGGTTCAATCTGTGTTACATGATTTAGTTTGTGAAAACTGCTGCAAAAAGGGTACATTTCAACCAAATGTTCACTTCATGTATGTAGTGTCAGTAGATGGTCACTTTTTCACTTGTCTGCACGTGTTAACGCAGTAGTAGTTCAGGTTAAGGATATGAAGGATCCTGTTGTTGGAACTAAAGTTACAAAAGCGTTTTCTGAAATGGTGATAGTGTTACAAGAAACCATAAATTTACTTAGAACTTATATATGATGATTGATGATTCACTTATCTGTGAAGTACTCAGCACAGTGCTGCAAAAAACATACATATTACTGTAATACAGTATTTTTAACACATCCTTTCAAAACCCCATGTTTACTACAAGTTTAGAATAAGTATAGTAATGGGAATGAAAATACAAAGTTAAATAATGTTAAGTAAAAGAATAAAAATAATTTTGAAACCCTGACACCCGAGAACCTCAAGCTGTAGTTTATACATCATGTACTTGGATTTTAATTTGTTAGATATTGCAGATAATGTTTATTTAGTATCTCAAAGAATATAGCAAAAATGCTTTAGGATTTGATACTGTGTTTAGATCTATATTTTTGGTGTTTCCATCCTAATATTACATCAGAAATTGAAGAGCTGTTTCATGACTGTCTGAATGGTCAGAATGATCCCTTGGTCTGGCATGTTGTGTTGACTGGGAAGAAAAATAAACAGATTTATTACTTTTATGAAGAAATACCTGAGTGGCAGCCAGAAAGACTAGAACCTGATATTTATTTGTAGCTGAAGTGCAGTCATGATTGTGGGGAGTTGGACTTACTTTTTCTTTTTTTTTTTTTTTTTTTAACCTTGCTGGTGTCCCAGTCACCTAAATCGTGGCAAATAGGGGATTTTGTTCTCTCTTTGGTTTGAGGCTTCTTTCCAGTGACTGGCAGTAGTGGTAACCTGTGTCATTATAGCACATGAAGTGTCCAGTCTTGTGTATAATAAGATTTTTCACTATTGTATTTTTTTTGATGCTTAAAGTTAGGTTATAATCTGTTTTGTAATACACAGCATTATTGAGTTTGTTAATAATTTTCTTGTGAGGATATACTCATATTGTTGTGTCAAAATACTTAAAGGGGGGAAAAGAAAACCCCCACAAAAAAACCCAAAACAAAACCCCCACTCTTTTTTAACTATCTATTGCAAAGACTTTAGCATGTCACTGTAACTTAAAGCTTGTATAGTACATCAGTGAAGGTCCTAGTAAATATGTAAGTAATTGACTAAAGCTGTAGGTACAGTGCAACTGCAGGTGCTGAGTGAAGTGCTTTGAGCTGTGGAAGGGTTTGGGTTCTCAGCTTCAGTCTTATTTTTACTTCATGCTTTACCTAATTCAGCAAAACACTGGAATTTATTCCATCCTCATTAAAAAAGGTATAATAATCTGTCTCTGTGCCTCCCCTCCCCCTGCCCCCCGACTCAACAAAAAAACCCTTCAAATCAACCCTCACTTGTCCAAGGCAAGGAAATAATTGAGTAATCATTATTCTCTTCACTAGATGAACTTTTGTATTTCTGAAATTGTGATGGTAGAGGTTTTTTGTGCTCTTTTATATTCCCCTTCCCCCTCCTCCTTGAGTCAGCCACTGCAGAAAAGCAGAACTGTGCGTTTCTTTTAATTCTAAGGGATAAAACCGCGCCGAGACAAGTCGTCTTGATTTTCCGTAAATGCCAACTCCTGTTTAGAGGCATTTAGTTACATGGAGTCACTGTGTGTAGCAGAGAGAAAATGACTTCACTAGCAAACTATATGGCTTCTGAAGGCATCAGGTGGCTTAATATGTAAACAAAAGTCCTCAGCAGTCAAAAATAGATCTTTATAAAAAGAAATAGTGTAAAAAAATGACCTCATAAACAAGGAAGTGAAGGGCTACCAGAGAATCCGTGTATGTAGTCCTGCAAAATGCTGATTATGGCAGAATATGGAGGACTTACCATGAAAACCCATTTTGCTGTTGCTTCTGACATAGCACTTAGGCTGTGTGACTTTAAAAAGTGTTTCTTGTAGAGAAATGATTGTACAAAGGGTTTAAAGCCAAGAAGAATCCTATAAAATATGCATAATTTGGAGTCATTTGCACTGTTTTCTTATTGAAGGGAAGGATGGGTTAAATGAAGCCTCAGTTCAAATGTTCCTGTTAGCATACTAAGTCTTTTTTTTTAATAGATTGTAAAAATCTAATGGCTATTGTACAGTATTTGTAAAACCTCAACTATCTTCTTGTCAAAGACAGTTTTATAATTACGACTTTTGCATGAACTATGTTGAATTTAAGATTTTAGATTCTCCCTTTTAATAGAAAGGGAAATTAATGCTGGTAAATAATTAAGATACCTGGGAACATATGTTTGTGCTGTAAATTTTGCTCTGATTAAGTCCTCTCTCTTGAACTCTTCAACAATGTGCAGATGACGGCAGATTTCAGGCTATCATATTTGTTTTTCATGGTGGGCTACATATTTGCTTTTTGGAATCAAACAATTGTTTGGCAGCTTTCTTGATAGCATGTTGTGTGTGGCAGGCCTAGTTAGGAAGGAAACAAAAGTTTAAACGTTGTAGCCATGAGTTGTAATTTACATAATAAATACAACAAACTGGATTTCTTTTTCCCATGACTTAATCTGTAAATATATTTTTTTGTGGTTTAGGTTATCATTAGGTTTATTGTCTTTTTACAGTAGTAATTTCTATTCTTTCTTTCGCATAAGAAGCCTTCAGAGGAGTGTTGGTAGTTATTTCTTACATTTAAGATGTGTATTGTCTTTTAAAACTAGATCTTTGGAGTCCAGCTCTTCAGAGAAGCCTTAAGTCTTACCCAAACAGATAACGAGGTTTCAGTTATATGCTCTCACTGTAGTATCATGTTTTCTTCTAAAATGAGATGCTGTTTATTGAACCAATTAGCTGTTGGGTGCAAGCCAGAACTTTCTCCTGAAATCAGAATTAATGAATAAACATATTACACTGGAAAGGTTTTTATTCTCAATGGGCAGTGACAGTTAACGGGTGACTAGGATGTGGACTGTATTGCGCAACCTTGGTGCCCGTGTGTCTATACCTGGTCCTGCTGAAATAAGGGAGGTAAACTTTTGAGTATGGATCACACATTCACATTGTATCTTTGATGGTGTATCTGTCTTGGAATGTTTTTGAAACCGTTCCAGCTTTTCTGTAGCCAGCAGATGGGATGCATACGCCTTCATTAACAAGCAGTTAACTCCGCTGGTACGACTAAATTTTCATCACGCTCCGGGTCTCTGACTTGGCTCTTTCTGCCTTCCAGCTCCCACTGTTTGTTCTGCTCTCTCTACACAGAAATCGGCACTAGCATTACATGCTCCTGCCCTCCTGTGGTAATGAAAACCTAAACGTTTTTCTCAAAATCAGGTCGTGTAAAAATAAGAGAGGAGAACAAGGAACTCGTATTTCTCTTCTGGAGCAGCTGCTTGCATCTCTTCGATGTATGCTTGCTTTTGGTGACATGTTCTGCCTCAAAAGCCCTGAGAAAATCATAGTAATTTCTGAACTTGCAGCAATGGTATCAAAAATACCTTATAGCCTCATTATATCTTTGAATTAACCTTTTTACATGATACACGCTGTCCCTTTTGCATTAGTGCAGCGAAACTAAGGCACAGAAATTACAGGGAAGGTTTTTAACAGCAGTGATGGCAATGGGATTGCTCTGCCTTCCCTGCTGTGAGTCGGTGGGAGCTGAAACCCAGTTCCAACACATGCCTTGGCAAGCCTGCCTGGCCGGGTGATCCATGCCAAGCTTACCACGAGTAAGGAGCGGAGGTGGATCCCAACCCCGAGCTCTTTCCAGACAAGTCAAAGGCAGAGCAAGGCAAATGGATGCAAAACTGTTACTACTGTGAAATTTCTGTCGGCGGTGAAAGCCATGCCGAGCTGCGTTGTTGGATCTCTGACCGTGTGGTGGTAGTCAAGTTGGCCAAAAGGATCCTAGCGTGGTTGTAGGCTGTACGTGACATCTTGTTTCTTTACTGATCATATGTATTAATAATATTAAAAGAAGGCTGCTCTCTTCTTCCTTTCAAAGCTGATGGTATATATAAACTGTGGACATAAAACTTCAGTCTCTTCAGGCAAATATTTATGCGATATTCTCAACATGTATGGTCTTGGAACGCAAAATCTGTGTTTGTCACAGCTTTCACTCCTGTGACTTCCAGTGTCTACTGAAACAGCTTAAACCTGCTTCATGTTAGCAGGAACACTTTAACAGTCTGCACACCGTTGATTCTTCCAGCCAGCTCGTTGGCTGTCTTTCAAAAATATTTAAGATAAACTGATCAGTTGTTTACCATGGTACACTAAAAGTTGGAATGTGAGCTGCAGCTACTGATTCTCCCCATAATTTTGTGTTATTACAATGTCATGTTTAGTCCTGCCTCATGTATGAAGCCCCTTAATTGACAGTGAGAATGTACTACAGAGTTCCAACAAAAAAGAATTCTCCCAGAATAAGTTTCTGTGATCTTTTCTGTTAAGTTTCTTGCTTTTGTAACACAGAAACAATGCAAAGAAAAAGTGTGTAGAGCATGAAAGCTCCTCATTTCAAGTGCTTGTCTCTGCTCCCTTATCCTGGGTTAACGTGGGTTATACTGCCAAGTAACTGGTGTGCTGGAGTGTTTGTTGAGTTATTTGGCTTGTGAATCTGTCTAGAGAGATAAAGCTCTCAAAGGAATATAGAGGGAGCACAGAAGGTTTGTATGCGGGTGCTACTTGCAAAATGCTGCTAATAGTTATGCTTTTAGGAGTCTAGTAATGGTTTGAACTCTTCTCTCACACATTTCTAGTGACAAAGCTAGAACTTGTTTGTCATGTTTGGAGATAATGAACAAAGCGTGATGAGCTGCAGAAAGAATTCTGCATGGGGTGTGTGTGGCTGTAAAAGATCGTGGACTGAATTTCAGGTTCTGTTGAAGCACAGGGTGTAAAATGACTCCTCAGACCCTTGTCTCCCCATCGAGAGTAAGTTTTCATTCCTCCCTAAGCAGCTTTCTCAAGCAGTGGAGGTTAAGATGCGCGACAGCCTGGGCTATCTATTTTACGTACAATTTTTGTGTAAGTTCAGTGCTGTATAACTTGGTTTATGAACAGAATGAGAGCCTGAGGAACTAGCGAGCACAAGTGTATGTTTCTGGGGTTGTGCTTTGATGGCTCCCCCACGTGCACTGCAGGCATGTGTATATTTTCGTCCAGTACAATTGCCTGCTGCTTTGCCGTTACCAAAAGTAAACAGGCACAACTTGATTTACAGAATTAGTGCTGGAAATGTTAATTTTCACCCAGGTCTTGAGCGCTTTCCAGGTTTCTGTGCTAATACAAGCTTTACATTGATCCATTATAGAGACAATAATTCCAAAATTTAGGATTAATTGGGATTCTGGTTTACCTTGCTGCCAGTTACTAGCTAGTGAGCGCTCTGAGTTGTGTTATCACTCAGATGGGAGGACTGGTTGTATGGTCCTTCATCTGGTGTTACCAGGGGCAGTTTACGTCTGAGACTCCTGTTTGCTTTTGATTAAGATGTAGCTTTTAACGCTGCCTATTGCTTACAGACTAATATAAATAAAAAAGCCCAGCTTGTAAGGCAGTGACAAAGTGAAATGAGTTTTTCTGATACGAAAGCTTAAACATGTGATCGCCAAGTAGATTAATTAGCTGGTGCAAGGAATTTGGTACTTTTAAGTCGAGCTTTTCATTTGCCTGTGAGGTTCACTTTTCAGTGCTGGGTGTTCTGATGTGCTTACACTGTTGTAACTGTGCCATTGTAAAAGTATGTATCTCAAAACAAAAAAGGGATTACTTTGTACTGTTTGAAGTTCACTAAATTCACTTGTGGATCACTCCTGGCTTTATTTTGGTACTTATGACAGTTTGTGGTGGTTCTTTAAGAATTAATGTCTTCAATGCTTTTTTTATTTTTTTTTGAGATTTGAAACAGTATCTAGAAATAATAAATAACAAATTGAACAAATTGAGACATCCTAATGATAATATAGGTGAGGAAGAAATTTTAATTGGAACAGATGGTATTTTTTCAGCTCAATTTAGATTTGCTCTTTTATCTCTATTTTATTTTTTATTTATTTTAAATAACACTTCAAGACTTAAGCATGCTTGTGGGCAGTCATACTCCCTAGAAATATCTGATTTTTAAATGGTCCTGTTACCCCCCCC
>VXBZ01010969.1:928152-948915 GCA_013399135.1 Heliornis fulica | reverse complement strand
AGGGAAATTATTTTCTTTGAGCTTGATGTACTCTTGAAGCTAAGCAGTATTCTATTGATTCAGTGCTTGAAAAACTATTTAAAAGGAAAATCCAGGAGATTTTTTTCTGGTTAAAGTGTTTGTGTTGGTTCTCCTAAGAAGGCATTTTAGTTTCTAGTTTCTTAATAGTTAAGTTTCAATGAAAGCACAGATTTTAACAGCTCAGAAAACCCACTTAACCAACCATATTATTTTCTTGCAGTACTTTCAAACTTTTAATGTTTTTCTTGAGACACCTATGCTGAGCAGCAGGTCTTCCTACTGTACCTTTTTAGGTGGAAAGATTCAGGTGTCCTCTGTTGGCTTCATACTTGTGTTTTGAGTGTTAGGTCAAATTTTTGAATCTTTCTGTAAAACAGAAAAGTACTGTCAATGAAATAGTAAAATTTTACATTTTCATTTTACTTTAGCACTATACTGAATAGTAGTTTGGTTTGTTTTGGTTTTTTTTTGTTTGTTTTTTTCCAAATAATATCAGATTTCACTACTGATTTTTGTTGTTGGGAGTTGTTCCCTAGTCCTGTGCCTGTATTTAGGAACTATCAATAAAGATCCCCAAAATAGTGATCAAATGCAATTATTATTTGCAATTATTTTGGATCCTAGAGGGAAACCCAAGTAGGTGCTGCCTGTAGGGATGGATCTTCCTTTGCCCTACTGTAAAATTCCAATTCTACACTATACTGGATTTATAGTAGAATTTAAATTAGTTGCCAATTGTTGATAACTGAATTACAAATTCAGATCAAACTCTTATTCACTGATGCTTTGTCATTGATGCTAGGATTTCTTTTTGCTGGTCTTATGTAGTGTGGAGGGAGAAAGAGCCATTTCCTTCTTGCTTTTTCTGGTCTCTCCCAGACGTTGCAAACACTGCAGTCATAGTGCTATGTGCAGATAGCTGAAGTCTGATTTATGGTCACATGAATTCTGTGAGGCTTGTTTCTAAACAAACCCCAAGCCTTTTAAGCGTAGCTGCTTGAAAAGTGATAGTTTCTCGGTTTCATTTCTGCTGAAGTTATTTTTATGGATATCTTGTATTTCTTTGTTGTGGAATTTTACATTTACATGGGAAAAGGTACTTAACTGAGTGGTGAATGTTTGTAAGCTCTCTTGCATTCTATAGGTTTTTGTTTCTATTTAATATTCAAGTTTTTGTATCTCTATTAGCAACTTCATGTATATGTAAGTAAGAATATGATGTAGGAGTGGGCAAGTGTAGCTTGCTAGCAGCCCACAGATCAGAATTGCCTTGCAGGGCAATGATTTGCTTCTTTTTTCTGATGAAGGGGTGTTTGGGCCACAAATACTTGAAGTGCTGAACTTTTTCTTAAATCCTGCTTTGTCACCTCATCCAGCTTGCTGGATGTACTAGTACAATGGCCAAAGGATGGAGGGGATAGGCAATTGTCTAGCAGATTCCTGCAGAATTATGATGTGACTGTAAATATGAGAGGAAGTGGACCCACAAAACCAACCCTTGAAAATACTGCATTCTTCTGGAGAGAGATGAAGAACTCTTGGACTAAAATAATAGTTTATTAGTGAGTGCTTGAAGTAGGAAAGATAGTACTGTATACTACTGCGTATGCTGAATGCAGCCCGCAGTATGGCAGGGTTTTTCTGGCCTGGATTTAGGGTAATGCTGTTTACTCTGTAAAATAACATGGAGGTTGGTTGTGAGAGGAGTAGTGAAATAGTATCTTCTGCACAAATCTGACATGAGGAATTTAGGAGTTGGAGGACAGCACAGACAACGTGTCAAACAGAAGAGGCTGTGATTAAAACCTCTTTCCATCACGCTTCCTATCGGTAGATCCTCACAACCACTGATCAAGTTTAACCTTAGCAAGCAACAATAATTTAAAATTAAAACTTCCTTGTTTGCATCATGTCTGAATTTGACCCCATAGGTGTTGATTTAATATAAAGTGATTTCATGTGTATCTTCATTTTAAAAAAACTCAACATTTAAAATGCATGTTGATAGCAGTTAATGCTACTTTAATCCTAAACCAATACTGACAATTGTCAGAGCATTTATGTTACTCACTGCCCCTGTAAGAATTACAGAAGCTTTTGATTTGTTAGGAATTTTTGTGATACAGACAAGTGATATTCAGTGCTTCAGATTGCAGCGTCTTCTCCACCTTCTGTTGGAAGAATTATTGTCAGAGATTGGAGGAAGGAGGATTCGCGGGGGAGAGAAACTGCCCCCATTTGCACAACCTTATGTCCAAGAAACACAGGAGCTGGAGGCTGGTAGGGAGGAGAAGGTTTCAGCAGACATATTCTAATCCCTCAGCCTTCACATAGGAATAAAAGCCTTGATGTAATATATCTAGTTTTTGCCTTGCAGCAAAGAAGAGGATGGAGCAGGGCTTGGAGCAGGATGGTAGACTACAGCACTAGCATGTCTGCCTTGCTGCAGAGGGAGAGTAGGCAGGGAAGGTGGCTTTGGCCATGCCCCGTTGCAGGTGACTGATCAATATAAGTCCTAACCTCCAGATCTCTAGTTCTGCTGTCCTGCCTATCTGTCTTCTGCTCAATGGTCGTTGTTCCTGTGCGTTGTCGTGCTTGAAGCTTCTTGCAGTCTGTACCCAGTGCTCCTGCTCTTACTTCAGGGAGATGGTAGTGATTGTCATCTGTCCTCTGACTGTACCTGTGGTGCTGTTGTTGTCCCCATTTTGGCAATGGCTGTGTATAAAAGGAACAGATCAGTAGCAACTATTTGTTAAAGTTGATTAGCTTCCTTGTTAAACTATTATTTATTTCTTTTTAGAGGTTTAGATACCTCACTGGTGTTTCGGGGTTTCCCCCACACACACACACACACTGTTCAGGAGCTCTTTTCTCACTTCCTTGGATACTCTCCTTGCATCCCATAGTGTTCATGTTAAAAAATTAAGGTACTACTTTGTACATATTGCTCTGGAGTATATTACACTAAAATTTGTTCAGTCATTCTACTTGGTTCATGAGTTTGTGTGACTCCTGAGTACTTTCTGCATATGCCTAATGCTTTTTGGATCACACTTGTTTTGAAGAAGACTATTTCTCTTTTAATCTGGATTACCTCAACCTGTGCTATTTGTGTGAATGTCACTTAGATGGTTGAAATACTCATCTCCTATCCAGTGCATCCCAGGGAAAATCCGGGCTCCATCACTGCACTGAGTTGCGCAGTGCAGGACGGGTGCCGTGCAGGAACACGCTGCAAAGAGCTGAGAACAGACTTCACCTCGGTGTCAGGCAGCGAGGAACTGGCGCAGGCACTCCAAATGCTGCTCTCTGCTCCCACCCTCTAGTTCAGTCCTCTGGTCCGTTTCTTTTGATGTTCACAAACAAATTGGGTGATTCCTTGCTGTGGTACTCAGACATTTATAGCTGATATTTTTTTTCCTAAATTGAAGGGCAGTAAAGTGCATTGTCACCTTATTGCTTATAAGCAATGTCATTGCTTATAAGCAGGTATACACTGCAATTTATATATATTTTTTTCATTTTGCAAGGGTGATTGTATGAACTTTCATATAGCTTTACCCTCTTTTTAATTTTTTTCCAGACTTCCATTATCTTTTTTAACTTATCAAGAAGGAATTAAGTAAAAAAATAAAATGTTGCATGATACTTGTACAGTGTCGTTAATTCAGTTTGTTTAAATGTTTTCATAATTTTTTCTGATTAGCATTGCTGCTACTTTCCACTTTTGCAATACACAAGCCTTTCAAGTGTGCTAAGGAATACATCATCTACTTGGTTTTTGGCAAGCAGAAATCATGTTTTTCACAATTTCTAGTAAAAATGTCATTGAAGACCTTTTGTTTTTTCGGGGGAGGGGGGAGAAAGGATGCCTCATCTGAACAGATTTTTAAGAATCTGCTTGGAAGGGATAACAGTGGTTTTCTTCTTTTTTTTTTTTTTTTTTTTTAAGGAAAACATCTTGTTCCTGTGAAGATACCAAATTTATCATGCATTTTCCAGAATTGTTAGTATATGTGAAATAATCTTTTCACCAGGCTCCTTAGTTATGAGCAGAGTAGAATTCAGTGCCGTTTCGAGTCTTGGGTGTCAGGCTCCTCAACAGCAGGAATGAGTGTGAGGAATATTTGTGTGGCAGGTCTTGGCTTTAGGTTCTCCTTCATAGGAAGGTGAACAGAGCTTGCTTTCTCTTTTGTGTTTCAGCTGTCTTCTATCCTGGAAAAGAAATCGCTGGGATTGTCACTACTTTTGGGTTTTTTTTTTTTTTTCTAATGCAGTAAAACAAAACACATTTAAAAGTAAAATAAAAAATTAGAATACTGTAAAGTTATGAAAATTAATTTCACAATATATATATATAAGTCAGAATTAGGTGGGAATGAGATGGCTTCTAGTCTTAAATGTGTTCAGATCTCCAATTACTACAGACTTTGCCATCTCCATGTAGAGTGTGGGAGCAGGAGTGCTGTTTGTTGACTGTCTCAGTATTTTTATACCTGTGATGCTCTCTTACATGGAATTTCTCACTGGCTTCTTGCTTCTCACCAGCCTCCCGCTGCTGTTCGTGTTCCAGCTTCTGCCCATTTCTCCCTTCCCCATGTTTCTAAGCTTGACCATACTCCATGCAGGAGCTTTTCTCCTCTGCATGGCCACCATGACCCCATGGAAGGTGGGGAGGATGGTGGGAGGGTGCCTCAGCTTCATAGGAAGGGCCTGTTCAGCCACTGTGTGTGTGACTTGCTCAGTGGGAATGCCTCATAGCAAAAGAAGTTGGCATGTAGGAGTCAGAGGTGAAACAGGCTCAGGGTTTATGAAATACTTGGCCCTTTGTTGCCAGAGGAATTCCTTGTAGTTTTCTTATTCAAGGATTTAGAGTGGCCAGGAGTGTGTGTGTGGTGGAATTCACCGTGGCACCAGACATCATCTTAATAGATTTCAAGTCCCTAATCTAAACAAAAAAATGCCATAGTTGTTAGGAAATCAATGTTCAGATTACCTTCAACATGAAAAAAGCAATGTGTTTTTACCAGCCCTCAGGCTTCTGAACATCATCTTTAAGGAGTGAGGGATAAAATAGTTCAGCATGACTGAAGAAGCCTTTGTCACAAAGCATTGCATTGGCTGTATATAACTGTATACAGTCCTACCTGAATCACCTACACCATGCATCTCTGGCTTAAATAATATTTCACTGCTTCATGCCATTATGTTTAATTCTGTTTTGCTCTTGGGGGAGAAGAGTTGAAGCTTTGAAAAGGGCTCAGGAGCAATTTCATACTTCATCACCGTATCAGGGTGTATAATGAGCCTACATTTCTATGGTGCAATTTGCAAAGCTCCCCAAGGTATTTCGGAGTTGCTTTGGCTTCTCCAGCTGTGGTGGAGCATCGTTTCAAGCAGCAGTGCAGGACAGTGCAGTCTGGTGGAACATGGAAGCTGTTTAAACATGTGCAGCGTTGCAGCACAGGAGGCTAAGGAAATGGAAGGAATAATGTAAAATCCAGTCAAAACTGTGGGGAAGACCTGGGAAGGTAGAAAGCAGTTAACCTTAGAAAGCCACGTAGTGCTTAATAAGGAGAATCTGGCCTGAGTGGACACATACTACAGAAAAAAATACCATTTCTCTTTGGCAGTTCTTGCATCTGAATAAGAATACTTGGAAGGCAGAAGTGGTCCATCGCATAATGTTGAGGCAAATTCTTGCTGGAAAAAGAGATGAGGATATTGTAACTCACATCTACTTATCTGAAATGTAGTGGGATTTTTGTAGCTTTGTTCTACATGTATTCTAATTTGGCCTGAATAAGTTTGCTTTCAACAAGTAAAGTACATTTATCTGAATGGGTGAGATTATAACACCAACCAACTTCATCCCACCCCCTCCAACCCCACCAAAAAAACCCCAAAAATCCAAACCCCAAGACAAACAACAAACCAACAACCATTGGTTATGCAGTAGCGTTGGAAGATGTGTAGATCTCTGTTTTTCATTCAGAATATTCTACATTTGTTTTGGTTTTCTGTAATTTTAAAATCTGTAATGTAAAATTTTGGAAAAACATGCCACCCCAAAGAAAACAACTCCAGCTGATCATTATGCAGTTTTCAAATAAATTGCATTTATTTTTATTTTTAATAATTTAGTTCTAATGAAGCGGAAATATATTTAAGTTGGAGCAAATCTGACTCCAATTATGGTGGTTATAATTTTTTCTGTGAAGAATGCTGATCTGTTAAAGGAGATGTTTATTTTCTGAGAGCAGGTTAGATGCAAAATATATTAATGACTTCTAAAAATGAGGAGATCTGAACTTAAAACTTGTGGACAAATACTTTTTTTTTTGCACTTTACCCCAGGTATGACTTCCAAATCTCATATGGTAGCTGGAAAGTAAATGCTATTGTGTATATATATAAAATATATATAATGCACATATACGTTAGTTATATTTCAACTAGGTATTCAATAAAATAAATATATCCAAGATTTTCTCATTTAGCTAAAGGTCAAGAACTGCAAATAGTCTTAGGAAAAAAAGTGAATGGGGGGCTGGGTATTGAGCAGTGACAAGCTGCCATATGTAGTCACTGTGGCTTTGTCTGCTAGAACGTAGGAGGTAAAGGGCCATCACTCTTTCTGTGTTCAGAATTGCACTGAACGCATGTTTTAAGTTGTTTTTCAGGCAGGCTTAGGCTTTTTTCCTAGTGTAGTAGCCCTCTGCAAGGGGATCTTGTGACTTACACAGTCGCTAATTATGGTCAGAAAATTCAGGGACTGAGAGTCATCCAGCACTGAACTTTGAAAGTGGTCATAATTATTACAGAAAAGCATGTTGAAGACGTCAAACTTACTGCATCAAATTGGAAACAAAGAGAAATGCTATACTAAACATACTTTTGCTTTGTGGTAGATAATTCTGTGTTGCTGGTAGAGACTAGGAAGGGTGCTACCCTAGAAGTAATAGAGCAGTGGTTTATTTGGCTGAGATGAATTATGGGGCTTGTCCCAATTTCTGTAGTGTAAACCTAACATAAGCTGTTGATAATATAGATATGAGACAATTACTAGATAGTAGAGAACTCTGTTGCTGTCTTGTGTCTTTACTCTCTCTGCTGCCTGGCACTATTCTTTTGTCTGCTGTTTGGTTGGTTTTGTTTTGATATGTTGTTTTTATTGCCCAGAGGAAACGATGAGTAAAAGACAAATATTTGGTGCTGGTTTATAGTTTTCACCGTTGCCTTTGGTGGGACCGATGCCGCTCTCTATCCAGTTTGTAACAAAGCTGTGTGTGGCAGGCTGTTCCTGTGTTTTACAGGACTTGTTGAGGGATCTGAATGGCAGTGCCTGCGTGCTGTGCGGTGGTAGTAGCATATGGGTGTTTTTATAGTGGAAACCAGGTTTTGGTGCAGAAAGGTGACCTTTGTTCAAAGGAAGGTGTTGGCTAGATTGGAGCACTTGCTCTTGTAGAAGGTTGTATTCCATTCTAGTTGCAGAATTTGTATAGTCACAAAATCGAGTGAACTGGATTTTCCAAAGCTAATGCATCCATTTGGAGTAGCCTTTTTAAGGCACATCTGTAGTTATTAGAACCTGTACTAAGACCGGGAAATTTGCTTCATGTAGCAAGTTCAGATTTTCAAATTTCATGTATTATGCAGGGTTACCCAGCCTGCTGATATGAGTTACCATGGAAACAGAGACATGTAGCCCAAAAGGTACATGCTGGGGGACCACACATGCGGAAAGTACCTCTTTACATATTAAAACAAGCTGCCACATGGAGTTAGTGGAATTCTTTGTACTTGCTCTTAGACTTGGCTTCTACAGAAACATGAAATGTTATTTTATAACTTGCCCCCCCAATTTTTATTTTTTTTTCTGTAAATGAGAAAGAGAAAATTCTTCATAAAACCAGTGTTGGAGTGCATGGAATGAATCACAGTCTATTTTTGTAGTTGCTAGGTGAGTTCAAAGTCAGGGCACAAAAGATTATTTCTACCCCTAGGAACTGAAGGCGTAGGTGACTTTCTGTCTGCTGGCATGGAGCCTTTTTGTCATGATAGACCTGGACTTTGGTATGTGACCTGGCATTTGGTGTGATGCGGTACCAAAGAAAAGATAGATTCAAAAGCCTAACAACAGACAGTAACTTCTGTGTGCCTGTGCATTTGCTGTGGAAGCTGCTTTGGAAGCTGGAATGGGATGTCCTGGGAGATATATCTGCTTCTTCAGGTACAAGGTGATCAACCTCCAAACACTTGAAACCAATTAATTTATTTATAGTAACTCCAGCTTTAATTGCATGTAGCTTTGTAATCAGGTGCCTGCAGTTATAGATATGTCTGCAAATTTAAGAAACTACATGTAAAGCATAAGAAAGTCTTCAAAAATGGTGTAGGTGGTCTTGGTCTGATGATCCCTTGACCTCCAGGTTTTGATTGAATGCTGGACTGGGCTATCTTCAGCTTCTTTTCAGCCATGGAAGCAGCAATTATGTAAGGAAGGGACTTGGTGATAGTCCCTTGGCAGATGAAGGAAGATCCTAAAGGGCTTAGTCATCCCTCAGGGTGCTCCTGGCTGGCACACCTCTGTGGGCATGCAGGGGGAAAGTGGGTCACATTCAGATATGTTGAAATCAGGCTATATTGGTAGTCTGTAAACTAGCATCTGTTGGCCATTCGTTTGCAGGACTGAGATGAATTTCATGGTCAGCCTTCTCTGTTGACCAAGCCAGCCGTCACAGCTGGCACGAGGAACCATTGCAGCATTATGCTGCTGCTGTCAGCCATCCTGTACTTGGAAATAAAGGAATTTTCTTCCCAGAGAAGGTGTCTAGCTGGCATGTTTCAGGAGTACTGCTCTTGTGGAGATGGATTAGGTGACACTTTTGATCTGTGGCGATGGCTGTCTCCGTAGCCCTGAGCGGGGTTCTGTGCTTGGAGGAGCTGTGTGAACGCCTGGTGTGACTGAGTCAGCAGTTTGCTGCCAGCTGGGCTGTGGTGGCTGTGGTGGCAGAAGCTGAAAGGCACTTACACAGAGGAAAACTCTGTAGGTCAGATGTTTGAAGCTAGTAAATTGTAGGAGAGAATGTGCTTTGTTTGCAAGTGACTCGTTGCCTTAGTGTTTTGGGGTTTGAAATAGAAGTCATGACTCCCCCTGTCGTCTCTTCCCCTCCCCCAGTCCCACGTATGTGGCATTGAGAATGGAAAGTTGTTGTAGCTGCTTGGACTAAAAGTTGAATTTCATCCATTGCTCATCGATGTGTTCATGCTTGTTGTGTAGTGGAATGTGAACTAGTTTTGATATATCCCATGCTATTCTAAGTAAAAGGTAAATGCTTTTAAGAAGGTAGATATTTGTTTTTCTGTTTGTTGTTTGTGATCAAGTGGTGCTGCAATTACTAGATAGCATTTGGACCATGCCTTGTTGTTAAAAGTCACTTAGGTCTGACTAATCACAGTGTCTTAGATCAGAATTACAATCTCAAAACATTTTTTATTATGTAGTGGAATCATAGCCTGCTTACTCTGGAGTGTCTAGTATGAGCCAATTCTTTACTTCTTTGATGCTTTTAGTATTAGGAATGATCCTTTTCTGTTAATTGGGTTGCAAAGCCCAAGCCATGGTGTGTGTCCTTTGGGTTAAGTTTAGTATAGATGCAGAACAAAGAGGAAAATAATTGCTATGCCATGATATTAAGTTATACACATAGTAAGGAATTTTCCTTTCAAATATAGGCCTGTAGGTTTCCCGCTACATAACAGAAATAGTATAATTCTGGTTTGAGTGTAATGTTACAAGCTTAAGTGAAGCTGAGGCTTTAGATATCATATACTCAGAACATTAGAAATGTTTATGTGTCTGTTTTGGTACACAAAACACAGAACAGGAACCTGTAAGTGTTTAAGGGGAGCTTTAAAGTGACCGTTTGTAAGATGATGTGCCGTAGTGGTGGTCCTTTGGCACAAAAGGCTGTGGTTAATTAGCTTCATTGCTTGAGAGGGAAATATTTCAGCAGTGGGGATAGTATTTTATTTCCATTAGCTATTTCTTCTTCAAGCCATCTCCCTGAACATACAGGAAACTTTTATATACTTGCAAGTCACAAGACATGTAATGCACTCTGAGAGAACTGAGGGACTGCCAAGGGTAAGTCATACAAGGTTGGCCTCTTCTCGGAGGGTCCCATCACCCCCGGGGCAGAAGCCATGAGACTTGCAGTGAGACCTTGGTCAACAAGGGTGAGCTTTGGCCACCCCTTCTGGCTGGCTTCCTCCAGCACCCTGGGTTTGGTCAGCCTGGCACCAGTGCAGCCCTGCTGCCACCTGATGTGGCATTCATCAGGGCACTGCATGCAAATGGGTCGAAAGTTTGTGTAAAATCAAAATTAAAAAAATGTAATTGAGGAAAGGTCATTAGTAAATTGTGAAGTAATATTGGCAGTGGATTTTTTCTGGAGTGGTAGTAAAATTTCTCCCTGGTATTGGGTAGGAGGCAGTTTACAGCCTTCTTTGAATAGCAGTTAGGTGAAATCCTTTATCTCAAGCCTCATATTGCATTAGATAAGGACCAGGAAGCCTCAGTATTTATAGTACTGAGTTGCAGGTGATTAGTTTATTATTATTCTTAGAATTGCACTTCTGAGTTACCGTGTCTTTTATAAAACACTTATTGCATAAATGTTTTGGGTTCTATTGTTCAGGGTAACTGAAATCTCTTCAGTTTCTTGCATGCATTAAAAAAATAAATCAATAAACCACACATTATGAATGTGTTATTCTTTTTCAGATGACTTAGGAAGGTGATACAGTTTAGGCTGAAGTTGTTTGTGTTTCTGAAGTTTTGTCAGTCACAGTTGACAGAAAAAACCACAAACACATCTGGGATATGTTCACCAGACATCAGGAGGAGTGAATCAGAACTCTGATGTTGGATACTTAGAGCTTTTAATAAAAATTTCACTTAAAATTTTCATAATGGGCAAGAGATTAGTTTAACTTTTAGAGAAGTTTTATATTCATTCATATGCTGTGCCAAGTGAGTCTTACTCAGTTTTCCAAGTTCTTCAACATATAATAATAGTTAAATGTTTTTATGTCAATTAATATTGACAGGAAGGCAGTTTGAACAGCATTGGAAAATGGAAGTAGTTGGCAGAACTGGCTAATTTCACTGAATTTCCTTTTGCTAAAAATATCTTTCAAAGAAGCTCTCCTTTTGAGATACAATGACTGCTTGTTTGACTGCAGTTTAGAATTGATGGTGACTCTTGTCCTTTAACCAAAAGGGCTTAAAATATATGAATAACCTTTTGAAACATATTCAGCTTCCTCTGTGGTATATGTAATTATGTCCATGTCTTCCAAAAGTTTACATATGGCCTTAACTTGGTGTGTGCAAGCAATCCCGTCAGCTTGAACGATCTGCAATAGAGAGAAGTTCTGTAGAGCTGCTTATGTGAAGCTGAGAATTTCACTTGTTATATGTGTTGGTAGGATGAAGGAGTTCGGGGTAACTACGTGTTTGAGTTTTGAGACAAAACTTGGTTATTAATGTATGAAATGGCAAGGTTTTAGTCCTGCTGACTGATAGCATACAGCATCAAATAGGTGTTCTCATCTGTATTGCCTGCATATAGTTACAGATAATTTGAGATAAGTTGTGGTGGTATGTATTAAAGTTATAACACAAGTTATATGCATTACGATACATGACCATCACAGCAGCAGCCTAGAAAGTCATTCAGGGGAATGACTTGGGCATCCCAGCCCCCCGTGAGCAGGAGAGCGGAGACGCCAGTGTCTTAGGGATGTCTCAGAATCTCAGGGGACAAGGCTGTTCCAGCTGAGGCATTTTCTTCAGTACACTTCCCCCAGTGCTGGCTTTTATCATGTATTGTCTGGAGAAGTTCTCATCACAAGCTTTTTCTTGTTACAAGTGCTGGTGTAGTCTTTCAAGGTATTAGAGAATTACTTTATTTGGAAACCAAGAGAGTAAACTTTCTCAAGCTAATTTTAAGTAGATTTTGCAGTCTCGGGCAGTAAGGAAAATCCTCAGTAAAGGGAGAAGTGCCAGAGGTGCAGTACATGTAACCGTCAGCCTTTTGCAGCTCTGAACAGGGAGTGTATTTGCTGCGTGGGCAGCTTGGCTCAGGTGTCGCCTGTGGCTTGCCTGCCCATCCACTGCCTCCTTACACCTTTAACTGTGAAGGAGAGGTTCCAGTCTCTGGTCGTGACCCTTAATGTATTGCTCTGAACTTTATTTTTGTGTGTGGGAAGATGTTTTAAATGACTTTCCAATTTTTATTGCTTTGTATGGGCAAGATTTTTGCCTCTGACCAGAAAATGAGAAGTTAAACTGGTATGTTGATTCAGGGACACCCCCTCCTTTCTTATTTTTACAGGTACAATTACACTGAGGGTACCTCCCAGCAGTTACAGTTTTAAATTATGGTTTTGTAGGAACAAACTCTCTAGCTGTTTGTGTGCAGCTCCCTAATGAAGTACCGCATCAGTAATTGCTAATGAAGACAGTGAGATGCATGCAGATTATTTGGACCATTTGCACTACTGAGCTGCTTTGAGCAGTGCTAATCTCCAGCCGCCTTTCCTTTCTGAGGCTCCTTCAAAACCTGCTTCAGCTGCAGTGCCTATAGGAAACAAACCAAATCGAAATGTGATTAAATTGAATGCTTACGAGACCAGCAGTGCCCGCTGAGTATTTTGCACTGTAGGAGCTGGATGTGGTGCAGTAGCTCCTTGGCACTGCCACATGGCTGAGTTTTCTAAAACCTGAGTTTTTCTGAGAAACCAACTCTATTAGTTCTCGATTCTTTGTGTTACTTTTCATACTGAAACTAAATTGTCAGGCATTTCAGGCTCCCACCCTTTAGTCAGCTGGATTTTTGCATGTGGAGTCATTACATTTCTTATTGACAGAGTTTTACAAGCACATAGATTATACAGTGCTGAGCACAAGTTTTAAAATATAATGTAGGTTGGTAATCATCAGCATAAGGTTAATGGATGGTGTAAAAGCTGGGTGGAAACTTTAAGGGTGTAGTAAGGAACTGGCTTGTGATGCTTCAGAGGACTCTGCAATGGAGAAAATGTCAAAGTTAAAAGCTGTTGCTGTTGCTTTACAAGAGTTGTCCAGAACGCAGGAGCTGGAGGCAGTAAGGTTTTTTGATATTATGGGATTTGTAGCAAATGCTTTGTGAAGGACTGGAAGCCACCTCCTGGGGAGGTTCTCTTTTGAGCTTAGTTAATGAACATCTTCATTCGCAACTGAGGTAGTGGTGTGCCCTTCTTACTGCCCTTAAACACGCTTTTTTTAACTTCTTTTTTTTTCTTAAATATGAGCAAATACATTGAGCAAAGTGCTCCTGTGTATTCTCCAAGCACAAGTTTATACTTGAAGGTAAGCGTACATACCATAGCTGTGCAATTAAAAATAGTTACTTGAGCTCTGCTAAAAACCAAAACCAAACCTAAAACCAATTTGCGTTTCTAGTACTTATCTATTGCTTTATCAACTTAGGCAGAAGATGAAATGCCAGGACAGCTCCTGTGGAGGTCTTAAGGGTAATGTAATGTAGCTCACATGGCTGAGGAAGCAGGGTACTCTGAGATACAGATAGACTTTCTTCATCAGTGAATGCTGGATGGCAAAGGAAAGTTGATTCTAAGCTAAAAGGTGGAGTAAGATGGGGACATGAAATTATTGTTGCTATTGATTGAACTCGTATTTTCTTCCACAAAGATACATTCAGAAACCTCTCCAGAGTATTCAGGTGTGAAGTTCTCGGGCATGTTGTGATTTGAATTGAGACATGAAGCAAAGCTGCTTTCTAGGATGTATGATGATTTTGTAAAAAATGTAAATGGAGCCCTATAGGTTTCAGACATCTGTTTGCTTCTTAGGCTGTGTTACGCTTATTGAAGGGGGAGAAAGCTCAAGCTCATTTTTTAAATATATCCTAGTGTCATGAGAAATTCCTTCATAATTGTGCTTATTTTGAAGCATAATATATTATTCTGAGTTTTCAGTTGACTTTTTGTATAAGGTTATGTTAAAAATCCTCATTTTTGCATGTTCAGATCACATGAAGCTGGCGACAGCATTTTTTGCTCCACATTAAAAGCAGCCCTGCGTTTCAGAGCTGGTCGGGAGATCTTGAGGCGAAGTGTTTGGGTTACTGTAGCGTATTAGATTTCACTGTAGATCAAATTGATGCTCTTCTGTGCTGAAAGAATAAGTCTGTACAGGTTTGTTTGAAGAGGCAGGCACTTTAAAATTATAGCAAATGGTTATTGACTGATTTGGCGCGGAGAGGAGAGAGAATGCTCATGTTGATGACCAGGGTGTTATGCTAAGAACTACCTAAGACTTAAGGTGGAGACTTGGATGTAATTCTGAAGGCAGTGTTATGTTATGTTTAAGAATTGTAATTTTTCTTTTATCATGTATACTAATTAGTATGGCTCTTCCAGCACAGTTGGTCTTCCGAGAAACGTGTAGTATTTTTGTTTTAGCTCTGGGTTTTTCACTGACATCTGAAGAGAAAGACAAATCATTAACTTGAGTTAGTGAGCATGGGCTTGATGGAGAAACATTCAAGATTTAACTGGAAGTTAAATTTTATACTTAAACTAACTTTGGCTTCTCTTCTCTCTGTGTTACAGAAATACTAATACGGAGCATTTGACCTTCTAATCTCTACAGCTGAATCTCCTGATACCAGGATTAGGAAAGAGTGCCTTCAGAACCAATATGTAGCAAATGGGTATTACACCTCTGAAGCTCCTCCCTTGGTTCAACGCTTGCATGTTTTAAGGATCCTTGTCACCTCAGCAGTGAATTGTTCTTGTGAACTGCAGAAACGGATTTCATGTGGTGCTTGCTAAACATTGTGTCACCATGAGTAGTAATTTAGGAAAAGAAAAGGACTGTAAAGAGAAGGATCCAAAAGTCCCATCGTCAAAAGAAAGGGAGAAAGAGGCCAAAGCCTCTGGAGGGTTTGGGAAAGAGAGTAAAGAAAAGGAGCCTAAGACCAAAGGGAAAGATGCCAAAGATGGAAAGAAGGACTCCAGTAGCACGCAGCCTGGGGTAGCTTTTTCAGTGGACAATACTATAAAAAGACCTAATCCAGCCACAGGTACCCGCAAAAAATCCAGCAATGCTGAAGTGATCAAAGAGCTAAATAAATGCCGGGAAGAGAATTCAATGCGCTTGGACTTGTCCAAGAGGTCTATACACTTGCTTCCATCAGCTATCAAAGAGCTAACGCAGTTAACAGAACTTTATTTATACAGTAACAAACTGCAGTGCCTACCTGCAGAGGTGGGCTGTCTTGTGAACCTGATGACACTGGCCCTGAGTGAAAACTCACTCACCAGTTTGCCTGACTCTCTTGATAACTTGAAGAAGCTGCGTATGCTTGACCTGCGGCATAACAAACTTAGAGAAATCCCTTCGGTGGTGTATAGGCTAAGCTCCCTCGCCACTCTTTACCTACGCTTTAATCGTATAACTACTGTGGAAAAGGATATCAAAAACTTGTCAAAACTCACCATGCTTAGCATACGAGAGAACAAAATCAAGCAACTACCTGCTGAAATTGGTAAGCAATTATACTGACTGAGAGTTTAGTTCTATGCTTGTGTTCGTTTTGCGGGTCAGTTGACTGTATAGAAACTGCCACTTTTCCAGACGCCTTTCTCCATTTTAAACTTCATAAAATTAGGCTTGTGATCATACTGTTGCAATGGTAGCTTACACTGAGAGTAATCAATACCTTCAATATATATATTTCTTTTAAACAAAAGCCCTTTTAAAATCTTTTCTTAAAATCAAACCTATCTTGTTTTCATCTCTACAGTATGTGAAAGCACAAGGCATATTCAGAGCCAGATGGTTTATGAAAGAAAAAAAGAAAAAGGAGGGGCAAATCTCATTTTAAGATTCCTTTATAAATCATTTATGAACAGTTGCAAGTTATAAAAGCAATATGGGCAGGTTCTGAGGGGTGCAATTTTGGTAATACAAGGTAGAATAGGTAGCTACATGCTATTACTGTGGGTAAAGTGTTGGATACTGTCATAGTTAATAATGTAGGTTAATGATTTGTGAAAGCCTCTACTGCTTTATAAGTCATGAATATATTAATACATGGATTTAATATGAAGTTTCTGAATGTTGTATGCATAGCTGATGATGCTTTTTAATGAATAATATTTGTTTTTCCAAACATTACAAAGTTTGAAAGATGATGAAGTAGTAAGAAAGCGGTTTATTAATTTACATAGTTTATAGCAAAAATTTGCTGAAATAGCTGTATATCAAGAACTCTCAGGTTGTTCCTAATAGTTTCTGATTCATGGGAAACACCTCTTTATCACTGTTCTCAAGCAGTATTTGAACAATGCTTGTGCCTCATAAAACGGAGGTTTTGTCATCAGTGGTGTTTTCACTATGTATCACCAGTTTTTAAAATGTAAGCATAACTTAGTTCCTTTAGAGGGAGGGGGAATACATGCAGTTAAGAAACTGCTTCCACTTCAAGTGTGGGGAAAAGCCTTGCAGAAGTCCTTTAACACCATAAGTAATAATTCCTGTGCCTTGGTTTTAAAAGCTAATGTGGGACTTTTTGCGGTAACCTAGCCAGCGCTGCGAGTACGTTAAGTGTTACTGAAGTTGGCCCTTGTGCTCACTAATTTTTTGAAGCTTGAGAAACACTCTTGTTTGGATTCCTAGTAGATCTTCTCCAAATTATCTTCTTGCCTCTTTCCTCTTGCACCTTGATGTGTTAGGCAAGGTAACGTGTTCCTTATGGCAGGAACTCCTGGGAATGTATGAAACTGCAAATCACATTACCAGCAATGTCCGGTAGAGACAATTTCTCTACGTGGCAACAGGATTGAAGAATGTAGTGAGGCTATCAGGTGTCTGTCTCAGCCTTTGGCTCCCTGTAGCTGCTACTGGAATGGGTTCTACTATAAGGCACAGAAACACTTTTTTTTTTTTTTCTAGGAGAAATTAAATGGCTGATGTGGTAAACTTTCTGATCAATGTGATTTTTTGAGTTGGCCTGAGAATCTCATCAATCCTGGGAATTTTCCCTTGGGAGAAATAATTAATTATTGTTTTGACCTATTTTGCCATTTTGGTTTAAGCCCAACAGTCTCTTTACTAATCAGAGAATCATACTGGAAACTATGGGGCTGATGTTTGCAAAAAAAGTCCCCGCCATACTCTGTGTTTCAACATATTTTGAAAAAATTGTGGCCGATTTAGCTGATTGAGCTGTATCACAGTTATTGGTGCTCCACCTGGGTCTCTGTGGCTCAGTTATTAAATGTAATCTAGCAGAGTGTCAGCTGCCCAGGTTCAACTGGGGATAGTACTGCATAAATTTGAATTACTACTAGCGCGTGAAGAAAAAAGCTTCTGTGAGATGCTGCGTTCCAATGTTTGTTACTGCCCTTTAGAAACCTTTCTTTGATATTGCAGACATTGTTTTGTTTGGTGAATTCTTACGGGTAAGTTTAGATTGAAGTCTATAACTTCTTCATGTGTTTGTTCACTGTAGTCTTGTAAGAGATCATGTGTAACAGTTTCATGGAGAAATTTAGTAGATACATATCAATCATAAAAGAATATATGTGACTGCCTTCTTTATTTTTTTTATTTTTTTTTTTAAGTCTTGTCTTGGTACACATACAGCCCGTGTTCTCAGCTCTTTATCAAAGCCTAACTTGAGAACATTAACTACATCTTCCTTTGTGTCCAGCAGTTAGTTGTGCCTTTATACGTATTGTGATAATGCCCGTGTTCTTTGTTACGGGTCAGCACCTCGTTGTGGGAGGCATTTCAGAAGCACAAATGTGAGATGACTGTCACTCTTATGAAGAATTTCAAAGGGAAATTGCAGTGTTCCCTAGCATCCTTTTTTTAATCAATCTGATATTTTTTTCCTGAGTAGGCTGCTTGCAAATCAGTTGAAAAATAATTTAATTAAAGGATTTATAAGTAGCACAAATAATTTTAACTGCCAAGGCATACAGAACAGGCATTTGAAAACCTTTCTCCTCAAATAGTAAAACCAGGCAAGTTAGTTTCACTTTTGTAATTGATTTCTACTTGCTCGCTTTGGTGTGTCTTTGCTCTAGTACAAGGATGAAATACTGCACTTGGAAACACAGTTAAAAAATAAAATTGCCGAGAAATTTATTTCTTACTTTCCAATGGCATTTCTGTGTCTTTAAACACTTGTTATTGCTCTATTTCTCTACATTTTACATGTGCACCTAAAAAAGAAAAAGCTGCCTTTTAAGTCCCAATGGTTTTAATCTCCAGTATGTTTATAATAAACTTTTAAAATAGAGTATACTAGCAAACACTCTGCTCTTATGTTATCAGCTTTTGTATAACACAGAAATTTTTGTTGCCACAAAGCTGGAAGTAAAATGAGGCCATTATCTTTTACAAAGCAATACCATGCAGAGCATTTAAAATTCTTTTAAAAAATACCCTATTGTTCTAAAGCCTAAGGCTCACATATCTGATGGTAAGCTACTGTGTTTGTTCTTATTTTTAAAAATTCAAAGCTTATGTAAACTACTGACTTGTCCAGCAAGGAAGAGTCTTGTTCATGTTGCTAATCTGGTACATAACTAGGCAGAAATTCCTGGATTTGCTTTACTTTGACTTTTGGAAGTAGGTATGCTACGAAAGGTTGCCTTGGACAAAAAGAAAGTTAAAACCCTAGAGTTCAGCTTGAAAGATGGGATGTTGCTACTCTTCCTTCCATCAAGTGTGGTGAAATTCAAGTCACTGATGCTAGAGACTCACTACTATGGCTTTCACTATTACCAGACACAAAATGTCTGTTTTGTATAATTCTAAAAGACTTTACAAAATTGGGATCTTGGTGCTTTAAATAAAGGGTCACCTGATTTGTAGCTATCATTACATTTAATTACTTTTCTAGGAATCTTTAGTCTTATAACATTTATTTTGCTTCTGTTCTTATTGAAAGAAATTGAAAGCAGTTTCTGGAGCCTTAAGTGCTCTGATATTTGAGACCTTTCTTCTGACACCCAGTATGTCTGACTAGTTGATTTTTGTGCCAGTGATGTTCCACTGTGGTTAGATGCATCAGTTCACCTCTGTTGCTTACATTTGCTCTCCTATTATATGTGTAGAGTGCAGTCATATCTTCTCCCAGACCATTACTCAGAACAGAATTTCTAGTCTTGCAAAAAGTCTCCATTCCATCACCCTGCTGTCCGTTTTTTGTGCTGTCTTATGTTTTGAATTCTGGACATGCTTGTTAGTTGGAATATAAAACCTGGATGAGAGTTTCTCTTTTTGTGCTGGAGTGTGGAGTTTGGGTTGGAAGGAACCTCAAAGCCCATCAAGTTCCAACCCCCTGCCATGGGCAGGGCACCCTCCAGGAGCCCAGGTTGCCCAAAGCCCCATTCAACCAGGCCTTGAACACTTCCAGGGAGGGGGCATCTGCAGCTTCTCTGGGCAAGACGATTCTGCCTGTGCATCTGTTTTAGATTTACCATACAGATGTTCATGTGACCACCTAAGGCACCTGCACTCCCTGTCTTCTCACTGTCTGCCAGAAGTCAATCTGTGATCCTGTTAGATATGTACTCTTTTTAACACTACTAAATATCATCCAGTTTCCATTGGTTTTAGTTACCTGTTTCTTATAACGCCTCCAGCTTGCTAGAGGACCCTTATTTTCTAAGTCACCACTGAAGATACTGTGCAAAGATTGGTCTTGAGGTGAATTCTTAAGAGTCCTGGAGAGCTAATTTCCATCCAGGCTGATATGTTACATTAATAGTGAGTTGTAGTCAATTCCTTGGCCATCTTGACATCATCTACTAGTCATCAGAGTCTCTTAGTTATTTTCTGCTGCACTACCACATCAGATATCTTCATGTAGTCTAGGCTGACTAGATCTTCTGTTTTTGTAGAAAAGTGTTAACTCTTTATGTCAAACTAATTAAATATTTTATGGATCATTTTAAAATCACTTCATGTCTCTTTTTTCATGCCTTTTACCTTAATGCCTTTCGTTAATGTTTCCTGCAAATTTTCTTGGTCTGCATAGTGTTTAGATGACTGTGAGGTCATCTGAATCTCTGTGGTTTATTTCACTTATCTTAAATTGTGAATTAATAATCTCCAGTCCAGTGGAGATGTCATAGAAACTATACTACTAGTCATGTGACTTCAAAGTAAGTTTCTAGAAATGTTTATGTACAATATATATTGCTGGATGTGGAAGTGTACTGTATCAATGTTTATTAGAAAATAAATTCCTTTTAAGGGAACCTGAAATGAACTCTAAAACATTTCTTAAAAGCCTGAGAAAGGATAAAACACTTAACAGTGTTGTTAGCCAGACACATAGTGGATCAGATTTTAAGTGGTCCTGGAAATGGCTTGCAAACAATTGACCTGTTAGGTGAGTATTGTCTTGAGGAAAACCTAGAAGAGGTGAAGCTACTAGCTGGTGAAGCTATGGTGCTGCTGGGAAGTAATCTGTTTGCTTCTGTTTTCGGCTTTAAACTGTCTTTAGTAGTTGAACAACACAAACTTAAGTGAGATGACTGCTGGGGGGAACAGTTGCTTTGCATTTAAAATGTTTTAGTGAGAAAGAGGAAGCATTATTAACTATCTTTTGTAAACAGATGTGTGTGTTTCTGGTCTTTCCCCCC
>VXBZ01010969.1:897976-925283 GCA_013399135.1 Heliornis fulica | reverse complement strand
TTTTTTTTTTTTTTGCAGACCTGACAGTATAGAGAAATATTTATTTACATTGTTTGTATCTTAAGAACCTTCTTTTTCAGCAGTTTGAAGCAAAACAGGTCATGCTCCTGGGGTTAGATGACATATCATTTCTGCAAACAAGGTGGTTGAGATGATTTTTATATTCTAATGTGATGAAAGCATGAAGTTATGAACAGAAGTGGAACAAATATCGGCATTGATATGTGTGTGCTGCTCCCTAGAAGTCAGAGAAAATGACTGCTTATTTGATCCATTTCTGGCAGCTTTCTTGAGCTGCAGGAAGGGTGAAGAACTTGATTTTGTCCATTTTCAGCTTTGGTGTCTGGGTACTGATTCCTGTGAAAACTCTCGTGGGGACAGAGTTTTGTCAGCAAGTCCAATTCCTCCTGATTAGGTTTTCTTCAGACTGGTTTTAGCATAATCATTAAGTAGTCTTGCCTTCGTGGTCTGCTTGCAGAGCATATTGGGATGATGCCCCAAGTGTAATTCCAGTAAATACTGTCAGCTTGTTAGAAGTCCAGAATTATTTTTTTTTTTACTTTATATATATTAATGCTGCAAATCTTTTTAACTGTTTGAATACTTCTCTTAGGCTGCTCTTGCTGCAGCAGCCTGGTAGGTGGTTAACCTTTAGTATTTGAGGGGGAGCACACTTGTTCCACACTCACAAAGGACAGGATCTAAAATGTGACCCCAGATCCCACTTCACCAGAACCCCCTGGTCCTTCCCTGCAGAGCTGTTTCCTCACTGGTTGGTGCGAGGCTGTACAAGGTCATTCCTTTTTAAGTGCAAGGCTTTGCCTTTCTCTCAGCACTTGTGGGGTTCCTCTTAGTTTATCTCAAATCCTGCCTTAAGCCTTTGCTAAGACTTTCTTCTACATTTCCCATGTTTAAAATGCTGTTAGAACATGTTTTTAATTTTATTTGTATTTGTTACTTTCAGTTATAAACAATAAATAGTGTTCTGATGTTGTGTCTTGTTGAAGCTTGTTTTAGACTAGATTCTGAATATTTCTTTTCAGTTGAGCTTAGCTTCTGTGTTTTTGAATGGTTCCCATAACTAGATCCTGCCTTGCATTCTGCAAAATCAGCATATTGACCTTATTATGTAAATGAATATTTTAGCTTTGGCTCAAAAGTCAATTGTCACCATATTAAAATCACTTTCTACTCAGAAACTCTTCAGTGTAACTTATAGTTGTGTGTAGTAATCATTCAAAATAGCTCTGACTGCTTAACTGTTTGGGCAGTCAACACCCAGCAAACAGTGCAGGCTGGCTGTTACACTGATGCACTCAAATCTCAGGGAGAGGAAAAAGATTCTCAAGCTGTAAAATTGTTCTGAATCTTTTTTCTAAAATCAGGAGACTTCTCCCAAAGAGTTTGATAGACAAACTTGTGTGTGTGTGAGAGCAGAGAACCTACTGAGGGATGAATAATTACCAGAGTTATAGAAACTGCTTGGAAGTTGTTCCCAGCATTGCTTATTTCAGATAATTATTCTTTATAAATTACCTTTCAACCAGTGTTCTGACACACCTGCCTAAGTCCTACTAATATTTGCATTCTTCTCTTCCTTGTACTTTCTGTAAGAGCATTTATCCTCTTGCTGTGTCATCTGGCCCAGGATTTATCATGTTGTGAAGGATTTCATAATTTTCAAATCAGCTTAAGAATGGGCAGGCAGAGAGTNTAAATGGCCAAGAAGAATTTTCAGAGTTATGTAAGTTTGGGTATGTAACTTGTTCCTCTTGTCATAACAGGCTTTCAAGGTTGGCCATGTAATGGGAGTATAATTCCACCTCATTATGCAGAAAATATTAGTCATTTTATAATGCTGGGGGTTTTCAGCAGGTATATTTAGCTTTGTCATACTATAACATTTAGTCTCTGTGCATATAGGAATAACAGTGAGGCAATTGCTCACCCCACCTTTTTTTAAGGATTGTTGAAATGTATACTTAGCTGTATTTTTAGTAATGCTTTTAACTGGAAGGTGTTAGGGAGGCTTCACAAACTATTTTATCTGAAATGTGTGATTAGTCTGAAATTTTGATCTTGCCGAACCTTTTAAAATAAAAATTTTAAATAAATACATAATAGAGTGTAACTAACTGCTTTGCAGAGGTTATTTATAGAGAAACTGCTTTATGTATAATTTCATATGGGCATTGCTTCTACTTCAGAATCTTTTACTGTCAAGCCATCTAGTACATGCAGTTTCTGTCTGCTTTCTTGGCAGACTTTGAGCTTCAATTATTGTGGATTTTTTTCTGCTTTGAAATTACAGTGCAATATGGTATTATAATCCCCCCCCCAAAGAAAAACAAAGCAACCCCAAACCCCAGAATCTTTCCAGTTTATTTTCTAGTTGTCCCGAAGATGCTTGTCCCCTCAACGCAGTTTAATGTAGTCAAGAGAGAATCCTTTATTTGTTACTGTGAGCTTAATTTGTCTATTTTGGATGTTATTTGTGTCATAAAGATATAAGTCATTTTACCTGTGATTAGTATTTCCCTGAAGTAGGGTTTGCCTTACTCCAAAAACTTTTGGGTGTTCAGACAGTCCTCTGGTGAAGTGATGCTGGAGTTGTCTATATGATGAGCAGGAATGTTTGTTTGTTGGGTTTTTTTTTTTAGTAAACTGTTTTCTGAGTTGCAGCTCATTTCTAGCTGGCATATTTCTTTTAAATTGTTCAAGGTACAAGCATGTTTCAGCGAAGTTTATGTAGTACACCAGAAAAGAGCAAGTTTTTTAGTGTGAATAAGATCATGATCTTTTAGCTCATTAGCAGTTTTCCTTTTTGTACCTGAGCAAATCTTCATTTGCTTACAATGCTGCCAGATTTTAGATCTATCCTGATGAAAATTATTTTCACTTTGTTTTGTTTTGGTTTTTTTTTTCCTTTTGTTTTGGCAAAGCATTTCCTTCAATACAGTTGCCACTGCTCAGACAAGAGCAGCACTTTCAGTCACTGAAACAAGCAGGCTTTACATCGGCTCCTAGGAACAGCATTGTGCAGATGGCCTTCGGTTTGGCCTCTTTGTTCTCGCAGATCATTACTTGTTGTATTGATTGTTTATGCCATGTGTTTATCCTGGCATAATATTTGAAAGAGCTGCTGTTGTGCAGCAGTATAGGGGACAGTGCATCCATTCACTGGGTACATCACTGCTGTCGGCGGGTGGAAGAGCAGCCCCTGTTCTTAAGGTGCTGGCCTGGCAGCAGCGAGCTCTCGGTGCCCAGAGTGGTTCTGGTCCCACATACTGGGATGTTTTCAGTAGTGTCAGTCACGTTAACTGCAGTGTTTCTGGAGCTCCATGCACACAGAGAGCCTTTCATACAGAAAAATAGTTGGAGTTTAAGGAGAAGACAGGGCAGATGGTGCTGATCAGGGCACAACCAGTAGTGGTTTGTAAAGGACTGGGCCCTTTTATTTGCTTATCCCTCTTTTTTTCCCCATAATCTTCCCAGACCATGTTGATTCCTCCCCTTCTTCTCTAAAGATCCCATAGCAGCTCTTACCATCCCAAGCTCCTTGTCCTTGCACCCCATAGTAGGTGTTCATCCCCCTTATGCAGTAACAGGTGTCAGTCTGTGAGGTGCTCTGGAGAGCCTTTCTGTGTAGTCCCATGATGGGTCTATCACTGGGCATGGGACTGACAACTTTTCTGGGACAGTCCAATGATTATTTGGGCTCTCCCATCCACTGCTGGGCCTCCATGTACCTTTGCATGTGGAAAAGCCCCTCTATCGTAATACCTAAATATTTCACCATGTTAAGCACATAAGGTGTAAGGTTTTTTTCCATATGCCATGGAGAACAACAGAGGTGTACCTCGAGTGCTCTTTGACTTGCACGCTCTCTGTGTTGTGCCTAAGCAACACATATTAGAATTTCAGTGCCAACAGCACTTCACCTCAACTCTCCTTCTGCCCTTAGTGGAAAAAAAAGAAGTGCTATCAAATCATAAGCATTATTGCATCCAAGAGTGATATTCCTTACCGAGGAACATGAACTAAAAGTTGAATAAAGTATCTCTTGAAGTGGCTTTCCTTAAGCCCTTAAGTTATGGCTTTAGTTTTCACTTGATTTCTGCTCTGAAGTCTGAAAATAGTTGGGTGGTCCTCAGTCTGCTTTAACGTGCAATTTTTTATTAAATGTTTACCGGTATTGCTTTTAAAAATAATGCTAGCATCTTCCATATAGCAATATGAAGTATGGCTATCCAAATTAAGCCAGCATTACCTTGCCCTTAACCGGCTAAACAAACATGGGCATCTCCTCTTTTTGTTTCTTTCCCCAGAATTAGCTAGTGAGATGTTTGTTTCAGACATGTAGCTTGCTGTTGTCAAAGTTTTCAGCAGGTGCAAAAATGAAGCACAGCAAATGTTGTTGCAAAACCCCAGGTCCTTCTTCAATTTCAGCATATGTAGAGTGGGAAGAGTCAAGTAAATGAGAAATCAGTATGATGAAATGAAATTTATGCCACATTTCAAATTTGACATCATTGGTTTAGGTCTGAAGTGAAAACAAATGAAAACAGCAATCTTGAAGTGAAAACTATTACCCCAAAGTGCGTGAAGGTTCTTGAGTTACCTTAGTAAAATTTTGTGGGCTTCTTTTTTTGTTTGTTTAAAGGAGGAGATTTTGAAGTAATTTTCAAGCTTTTCTTCCTCCTTCTATTGCCTTCTACACTTTGCCCACTTGTTGTCATGAATAACATAAAGACATTCATACCACAGAACATTAATTCTTGCTCAGTTTTTTTCTTAAACTTGTTTTCATCTGCATATTAATGGCATTGAAATGTATGGTTTATGCAGGGGTGAATACAGCATGTTTGACCATCCACTCGGATGGCCTGGAATACACCTCAGTGATGGCTTGAGAAGGGGCACATACATGATACTGGAGGAGCTGCTAATGCATGAACTTTACATTTCTATCTGCTTGTTTCTAGAAAAAAAATCCAAATTGAGGTTAACAAATACAGGAAATAAATTATGTATTAATAATCTAAAAGTGTCAGAGTAGTGAAGCTGTTGACATTGGCTTTTTTATTTTTGTGGCCTTTCACAACTGTTTGGTGTAGTAAGAACTGTGGCTACGTGACACCTGCAACTCAATACAGAGTCTGAATTCATTAAGTATTTTACGATTTATTACATCACCATTTGTGATTATCTGCTGATCTCATGGGTAGTCAGTCTACACGTCAGAACTTGCCCCAGCTGGTCCTGCAGCCCTGTAGGAAAATCCCTAAAGGAAGGTGTCAAGCAATACAACACTGAAGCGTAAAAATAGACATTTGCTCCTCAAAAGGAATTTGCTACTCTTACAGGTTTGTTACTCACTGAGTCATGCTCTTGTACACAAATACAGTGACCTCATCTTTACTGCATAGAGCTGAAGCTGTTCATCTTTACTTGCATGAATTACACCTTCTTCAAATGCAAAAAAATGTGAAGGCATACACTTGTATTCACACACACACATTTGATTATTTTTTTTTAATTCAACAAGCTATTGCTCAGAACACAGTACGTTTGGCATTAAATAGGAGAAACTCTGTGGAGTTGTGCCTAGTGGTACTGTTCAGTTAGTGTGTAAATGTAAGGAATGAGCTGGTTTGGTGTAAAGTGGCTCTAAGAAAATTCAATCTTTTTTAAGGCTTAACAGATAAGCCTTTTATTTCAAACTTATCTGCTATAGCTCTGCTTGTGTGTATAAAATATAATGCTCTGTGGAAATAGGTTTACAGATTACTTATGTTGCCTTTCTTTTGGCAGTGACTAATAATAAAAAAGAGCACTTGACTTTTGGTGGATTATCTAGGTTGTCAGCCAGATAATTTTGTTGTCACTTAATTGTCAAAAATTTTGTGTCTGAAAGTAAGTAACGGTATCAAAGCAGATCCCACATTCTTAAAATTCAGTAAAATCCACTTTTACTCTGTGATGTTTTAAACTTCTGGTCAGCTTGAAACAAGTGTGAGGTACTTGTCTTCCACAGCTTGAACTGTAAGAAAAAAAATCAATAATAAAGGTTTCCTCAGAGAATCTGTGAAAGCTTTATCTATGTTTTTCAGAATTGTTTATCAGGTTTTTGGATCTGTCAATGGAATTATGATCCTGTAACGTCCTATTTTATATGAATGACACTATGGTAGCAGTAGCTTTTTTTCAGATTATTCCAAAATCTGTTTGATTGTATTGATCTGTGTGTAGACATAATAGTCTAGAGCTATACATGAAAGAACTTGATGTTTTGGTTTTCTTGTGTGCTTTTAGGTGAGTTGTGTAACCTCATAACGCTGGATGTAGCGCACAATCAGCTTGAACATCTTCCAGAAGAGATTGGAAGCTGCACGCAGATCACCAACCTTGACTTGCAGCACAATGAGCTCTTGGACCTGCCAGAAACCATAGGTATGTAAAGAGGCTGGAGAACAGAAAATAAATCACTCTTTCAAAATGTTCAGCAAGAGGAACAAATTTAAGAATGAGTCTTTGGTTGGTGACTGTAGAATGACTGATGTTCAGCTCAAGGCAACTTCACACTTGAGATCAAAAGCAAGGGAGTGTGTGTTACCTTACATATAGTTTCTGGCTTGCTGAATTATATTGTTAAATCTAGCTAGCAGTGATGCAGAGTGTGGCATCATCTAAGAATGAGAGCTATAAAGAAAAGAAATCCATCACTTCTAACTCCAAATTAAGGTGTTTTGTGGTTATGAATAAATACTTATAGCTTGTCTGTACATTCTGTAATGAAACTGACCATATAATAGAATAAAAGGCTAAAAGACTCATAGCTGAAGTATAATGCTTTAGCAGACATTTTTACTTTATGTCCTTGTCTAAAGAAAAATAGAACTTAAAAGATAAATGTTTTAAATTCTGTATATTCGATGATTTTTCATGGAACAACTGAAAAAAAACCCAAAAAACCAACCCTTCAAAGTCCGTGTACTAATAAAATACAGAAAATTTACAATTTAAGTTGGGAATAAGATTGAAATAAACATAGTCCTAGTCGGTTTCAGAATCTCATATAGGATGAA
Organism: Heliornis fulica; assembly: GCA_013399135.1. Classification (NCBI taxonomy): domain Eukaryota; kingdom Metazoa; phylum Chordata; class Aves; order Gruiformes; family Heliornithidae; genus Heliornis; species Heliornis fulica. Next base: position 918,195 of record VXBZ01010969.1, on the reverse strand, counting down.
ACAACAAAATATGACTTTTCCTAGTTAATTAAATTGGTTTTAAACAGATGGCAGAGGAAGATGCATGCTGTGATTTAAAAAGACAAAAACAAGGCCATCATGACTGAGCTCTTATTTGTCATCAGAACATACTCAGAAGAATGAACGTTATCACTTAATATTTCTATTGAACATTTTGTTAATGTTTTATTTGTGGTAAAGGGAATGAGCAGAAGAGTGAGGAAACACTTCTGTGAAGCTTTTGTGGCTTCTTGTTTAGAAAGCTTGACCTGGACAGAGTTTACATTGATGGATATCCATTGGATTAATTTCCTGGATTAATATTTTTAAACTGGAGATCCTGTTTGATCTGGAATTTGCATCTAACCTACATAATTCACAGACACACAGCCTTTGTTTTTGAAGCTGTTTTGTAAATATTATTGAAAGTTGTTTTAAATAAAATTTTATGTATAATGTACTCATATTTATGAAGCAAATCTCTGGATAAAGTAAAAATTATGGGAAAAATTCTCTTAAGCAAGTGTGAGTTTTCCGTTCTCAGGGCTTTTACACCACTATTCTTGATTCTTGTGCAGAATAGTACTACTGTTTACTGGGTTGTTTTTTGCTTTACATTCATTGAGCTCTTGGATGACCACAAAAATATTACTTATAAAATGCTGCAAGACTGTGCTTACAAGGAAAGGTCTTTGGGCGTGAGAGTTCCAGAATTACTTAGGCAGTTAGGTCATTTGAGATAGGAAATTGCTGACTATGCAATGAATATAGTTTGGACTTAGCTATTTCTTCAGAAAGTTATTGTAAGCTTAGGTGGTTGGTACTGAGTCAGGTTCATACCTGGTTGGACTGGATTTCTGCTTCTGTTTTTTTTTCCATTGCATTGTCTCTATGGTTTTTTGAAGTTACTTACTTTTAAATGTATATAGCCATCTCTTTGCACGCTTCTCTGAGCTGAGTATCAGTGCTACATAGTATCTCAACAAATCACCAAAGACAGACAAAGACTCATAAGAGACGCCAGTGCAGCACCATGTCTTTAACTTTACACGGGTTCAGTTTTTGCTCCACTGGAAACTTAGCTGTGGTTTGAATTGATCACTGTGTAGTAACTGAGCATTTCTGTCTAGACTGAAAACTTAAAATCAGAAATCGGTATTTGTGCCCCATACAGTTCATAAACAGGATTGAATACTGAAGGGAAAAATCCAGCTTAAATGATAATGATCAACCTACATTTGTGCATGTTACAGAGAAGGCAGCCATAGCCAGTTCAGCAACTTTGGCTCTGTTTTTCTTAGTCATCACAGTTTTTGGTTCAACATTAAAGCAAGTTGCGGCTTGATTTTTAGATTACAGCATGCTTTGTGGTTAGGATTGTTCAGCAAGAGTCTCTGAGTACAGAGAAAAACCCAGCGAGTAAATGGTGCGTGGCTGCCTGGCATGTGTTGCTTGGTGTGTCTGCAGGACAGCCCTTCCAGCCTCTCCATCTCTTGCTCTGGTTCCTGTCTCTTCCCTGCTTGTGGATATCTACCTGGTGTTTGGAACAACTGGCTTTTCTGGCAACATTTGCATGCTGCCGGGTTTTAGGATACTAACATGTAAGCTCTGGTCATGTTTTCCCAGTTCAGTCTGACTGGGCTGAGGGTCCCAAAGACTGAGAACATTGGCTCACTGTATGTATTTAATGTATTATGAGCCTCTTGCTATGGGAAAGACTTTACATTACTGCCAAGTGTGCCTCCCCCCACCACATCCTTTGATTGAGGTCTGTAGGTTGTGTCTTTTCTTTTTCTTGAGAGGGATGCTTTGAAAAACAAAAATCACCGCTTCTTTTTTCATTTCTCCCTCCCCTCAAAAAAGATACCTTCCCTTCTGCCCCCCTACCCCCCTAAAAAACCCACAGCCCAAAACCTTCAAAAATGCTTCTTAAATTCACTGCTGAACTAACCAAATTTTGGTTTTACCACAGAAGGATTTCTAAATCTAACAACAACAACAACAACAACAAAAATCCCCAACAAAAAACCAAAACTAAGTTTGTTTTATACCTAGCAGTACCGTATTGAAATCTGCCGGAGCTGTGAGGATGGATGTTGGAGGGTGGCATGCAGGGGAGTGGCAAGGAAGGGATTCTGCATGGGCAATGATTACAGAAGTAGCAGAGCCAATGTACCCTCCCTGAAACAATACAAAGTTCTTGTTTCAACTACCACTGCCTTTAAGCAAGCTTTCAGGCAGTAACAAATGTCGATTTTAGATATTAGTTGTCAGGAAGTGACCTAATGTCTTGCTTTATAGATATTGGCTTAATACATTCATATCTGTATTTCTGTTGATTGAAAGTTGTAAAGTACTTGGTACATGAGATCACTTCCTGTAAGAAAAACGAGCTTTGTGGAACAGTTCAACACATTCCAAGAGTCTCAAGTCTAAAATCAAAGTCATAGTAGGATTTCAGCTTAGTGATTTAGTTGCAGGTTTTCCCCCCACCCCCTTGGTGTTGTATTTATTGGGGTGAAATTATGCTCTGCTTTTATTTAGACAATGTCTTTTCTCTGTCTACATAGCTGGCCTACTAATATATCCAAAAGGTAGATAAAAGAAGGTGAAGAATACACCATGTGTACTAAAATAATAATTGTATTTTTGAGACAAAGGGAAAGCAGATTTTGGGTGGAGTAAAGTTTCTTTGGATTACAAACTATTTCTGAAAATTTTGTGCTGCAGATGCCACGTTGTGAGCGTTCCCTCTTTGAACTTTTAGTTTTAGCATTCTGTACAAATGTGTTCCCGTTTTCTCATTTAAAAGCGTAAAAACACTTACTTGAGAAGGAAATTCAATAGAAAGAGAATTGCAGCTTAAAAAAAAAAAACAGATTCTTAATTTGTTTTGTAATTTTCTAGTTTTGTGTGTTTACGTGTATGGTTTGCTTATAGTCAAATGTGTGCAGTATTCATGGACATTTAAGGCAACAGGCATTTTAATAAGAAAAAGGGATAGTCAGTTGTAAATGTTCCAAAACAACGCTTTAAAAGCACAAAAAATCCTGTCACTGGACACACTTTCCAGTGTCTGACATGGCACTGCTCCGAATAGATGGTTAAGAAAACGAGAAGCCTGTTCAAAGCTCTAGACCATCTGTACCCATGTCCTTTGCTGCCACAGAAACTGTAATCACAGCTCTTGCTAAAGCAGGTATTATGTGGGGTAACTTTGCCATTTTTGCTGGTTGAAATTATGTGCAAACTAGGCTTCTAACCAGCTTAGCCTCAGTGCACCTCTGAGAGCACTGCTTTGCTTTTAAAATACACAGTTGATAAAACAAGCATTGAGGCAAAAATTGCTACGGCTCAGGCTATAGAAACTGCAGTCGAGAGCTTTAAGTCCCTAGATGTCTTAGCGAAGACATTTCTGTAGAAAAGTGGAACTACTTTAAAAGGGTATTTTCAGTTTAGCAGGCTTAGCAAAAACTGGAGAGGTCTGATGCTGAAGCATCTGAGAAATGTGCTGGGCCTGACAAAACCCAGCGTGGCACCTGCAGCTCCCTCGGTGCTCAGGGATGGTGTTCATAAGTGACCCATGGGTTTGGTATTACTAGTTGCTCACCACTGGTGAAGCAAAGTGTGTAGGCTCCTGCTCCAGCTTTGGTGGTATTCGTATTCTTAAAATGGAAGGTCGTGAGCTTTGGCCCGTGAGTGTTCAGTTATTCGCAGGATCAAGGCCATTTCCATAGTCTCACACTAAGAGACCTGATCAGTGTTCAGTGCTTTGTCTAAGGCTTTGTCCTCGTATTGTGCTGTTAACGAAACATTTAAAAATCAGGTTCTGCTAGGGTTGGGCAGTCGCAATAAGCTCGGCCTTTATGTGGTGGAAACCAATGGCTTCCACTCTTAATCTCTTTTGGTCTGTCATAAGCCTTTGCTGGTTCTCATGGTGGTCTCAAAAAGGGTATGAAGCTTCTGGTTCTTGTTGGCTTTAATTCTAGACTTAGAAAAAAGCAGTGAAATTGGCTAGGAAATAGTGAGTGGCAGGAGATGGTAAGTGGGAAGTGACTGCTCGCTGCCTCCTCCAAGGGCAGAACGGGAGGGATGAAGCAAATAGCTGTGAGATGTGGACCACAAACCAGTAAAAAGCAGACTCTGCTGTGTGTGATGGGTAGGGAGTATTTGGGTGTCAGTGTTTGCACAGGTTGCTGTAGATGCTAAAAGCTCGGGGTGCAATGTGACAATTATGCAGAAAGAAAATGTATCAGTTGCTGCTAAATTTGGGAAGCTGTTGAGCCACAAGCTATTGAACCTCCCCCAGCTCTTGAGGAGGTTTCAGGGTGTGCTTTCCCTTTCCTTAGGTTCTTGTCTTGGTAGCTGCTGTTAGGCTTTTTTTTTTTCTTTTTTTTTTTTTCCCCTGGAGAAAAAATATTAGGTGGATCTCTAGCCTGAGAGCAATAATTCTCACATTTCTTAATTAGCTAAAATTATAAATGTATATTCATGTGTTAAGTTTTGTGATTAAATACTAGGTCAGACTTAAAAAAATTAAACACATCTATCACTTAAGAAGGGTTAATGTTTTTTTTTTCTGCATTGCCAGTTAGGTGTAAACTGTTCTTACAGTGTGATTTACTTAAATCTTTAATTTTGCAGAAAGGTTTTAAATAGTCATTTGAAATGGAAAATAAGACTGCCAATGAAAGCTGAAATGAAGTACATTTCAGTAGCTTTGTGCTGTTGTATGAAGAATTAAAAGGCTAAAATGCAGCACTTTTTATACCCACAACTAAGACCCAACTGTGCTTTTGACTCTGTTGCAGCATGTTTTTGTGTGTTTGTATCATTTTCAGCTAATTATAACTCTGGTTTTATTTGTTTGTTTAAATAAATAAATCTCCAGTGCAAGCCTAATATAGTGAAACACATACATATTGCTTTTCTGTAAAAGTTGTGCTAGCTTCTGTTATCTTATTAATTCGGAGTTTATTTTTTTGAAGTGTGTTTATGAAAATATTCTTGTATCTTGTTTGGATATTCTTCCATATAAGTCTAGGATAGGGGCAGTTTATTTCAGCAAGTGTACGTGCCGTCATACAGGAATTAGATGTAGAAACCAACACTTACAGCTACGTTATAGCTGCAGCTCAGTGTTTTCAGGATGATTTGTATACTGCAGAGAGGAAAAGCCCATAATCTTGTTTTCTTTATGTAAGAAGCATGCAGGAGGGGAGACTGATTCAAAAGAACACATCAGAATCGAGACAAGCAGGGCTGTTAGTGCCATGCATCTTGATGAACACATGTTAAATGAAGTTGGATTTTCATAGGTTAGTTCCAGAAGCATGTCGCTAAGAGTTTGTTCTCTGTAGCATTACAGAGGACATGTGTGTGCTGCACGTCAGGTACTCGAGCCTCTGTCACTCGAGATTTGCCAGCATCTTGCACACACATGCAGTCGGCAGTGATTATGGCCTTGAATCAGAGCTGAAAAACAAATAACTGCTGACATGGTCACGCCTTAGCCTTAACTTTGAAATAATGAGGGAAAACCTGTCTTTCATTGATACTGTTAGACTGCAAATAGATGGGAATCTCTTTACTCGCTTCAAATGGCATTTAAACCACTAAGGGTGGTAGAGATTAATTTTGTATTTATGCTAAATAACATATTTTAGGAGAATTCCTAGGCTTTGTATGGAGTGTAAATGCACTTTGGTTTGAGCATGACAGGAAAAGATGGATCCTGTTGACATTGTGAGTCTGAAGCAGTGCCCTGCACTAGCCTGATATATAGCAGGATGTATTGGTGACTGGAAAGAAAAATTTAAATACACTATAAATCACTTTACCGTTAAATCAGTAAAGTCCAGATTTCATAAGGCAACCTTTGTGTGATGTTCAACTACACCTTTGCATTTGCAAGAGCATAATTACATTTAATGCTTTGGTAACTGGTAGCAATGATCAGGAGGGATTCTCTTCTGCAGTTTTCTGGAGTGGTTGCTCTCCCACCTCCATCACCTTTCCGTCCCCATTCCCAGTTTTCCAGCTTTTAGCCACAGCATTTTAAATGTTAGGGATATTCTATTCTATTCTATTCTATTCTATTCTATTCTATTCTATTCTATTCTATTCTATTCTATTCTATTCTATTCTGTAGAAAGGATTTGACCTCTCTGGTGATTGATCGATGATGTTAATTTCCGTTCGTACAAATCTATGGGCTTTGGTTTACGAAGAAGTTGCTCCCATATCAGATGAGTAACGACTGTGGGATTTTGTTCTGCTTTCCCCTGCTAAGCTCTCACTGAGATCACTTTCAGGATGTCTTGCTGAAGCAGTTGCTTTGCTCTGTTGTGGTGTTGGACATTGGCAGACATCAACTTTGCTTGTGGAGTGCAACTGAGGGGTAAAGTGGTTTATCTGAAGCCTTTTGGTTTACTGTATGGCTGTCGAAGTTTACTTTCTGATGAGAGATAAGATTGAACATATCAACAGCTCCTTTCACCTAAAAATCTGTGAAACTGTTCAAAAATTTTCATGGGAAATGGCCAATATCTGGAAAAAACTAATATATCTTAAGTACAAAGTGTGATACAGACATCTGACTTTTTCAGACTGGGAGCACTACTGATATATTTGAATGCAGGATTTCATCTGTAGTCATAGCTGGCCAGCTTTAGCTTTTCTAGACTCCTGCACAGCTCTCAGTTGTTTCAGTGTCCCAACTGCTTTGTAAATACTCATCAAACCTCTTTGGGCTTTTTCTTCAATATTGTCACCTTTGTTATTCTTGGGCCATGTCATTAACCTTACAGTATTAAGCTTAGGTCACTTAAGGGGTCTTTTGAGTGATATTATTTGGGATGGGGTTTTTTTGTTTGTTTGTTTTGAAATTAACTTTGGATTTGCCTCTTGCTTTCTATTTGTTAAAAATGGTACTTTTTTATGCAGAACAGCAATTTATCTTTCTTAGAAGATCCTTTAGTAAATCAAGTGAACTGTGCTCTGTGAAATGTAATGTAAAGAATTGTAATGTAATGTAAAATATTAAAATTCTCTAATGGGTGGCTATTCATTGTGCACAAAGTTTACTCACGTTGAAACATTAAAATATTTATAGAAGTCAGACCATCAGAAATACTTCATAGTGCCGTGTTGTTTGTAGCAAGCTGTTGCAATTATCTGTTGTGTGCTGAGTTTCATGTGTACTTTTGACTACAGTCTCATGGGTTATGATTTGCATGGCTCTTGTAAGTCCAATTTGGGCTTTTAACATGATCTGCAGAAGAGTTTTCTCTAGTGAACAAATTTGAAATTGATCTGATGCTTCTGCTTTATTTAGGAGAAAGCAACTGATCCTGACACAAATTAGCTTGATGAACTAAATAATTTACACCGGACTAATTATTCTGTCATTTAGTAATGATGGTGCAATATTTTGCAATAAGTAATGACCCTTCATCTGAAGTAGGGTATTTCAAGGATTGTTTCAACTCAATGAGGAGTTGTATTGGTCCTTCCTTTGTGGAGAACCATTTCGGATGGCCTTTCTAAAAAGGGTGATTTTTGTAAACATGGGTTTCTGCTTTTTTCCCAGTCTTCCCTTCATTTGAGGAGTGGCAAAACACCTGCTTTGACTAATATTTCTGAGGTGCCTTTAATAAAAAAATTAAAGCATCTATTTTGAGTCCCTTTTATTGTCACAGATGGTTCTGGATTTGCATGCTTCCAAATAATTTTAATTCTTTTCCGTGTAAATTAACCAGCTAACCCTGAGAGACATGCAGTATTGTAATTTTCTAAGTACTAATACATGAGGCAGGTGAGTTTACAAGTTTTTTTTTTAATGGTCTTCGTAAGGAAACAAGTTGGAAGAGGTTTTACTTGTTGCTTTTCCTGCTAGTGTCTGCTTGTCAGTTGTGGTTATCAAATTGCTATGCTCATGAACATCCAGTGTTGCATTTCTGAGTCATTCTACCTGTGAGGGACTGTTTTAGAGGAACCACTGAGGTATGGTTACAGTGAGAAGAGTACAACCATGAAGAGTCCTGATGATTGAGTTGATTGTGACCAGTTGTTATCTTCCTTGCCTTATTTCTTAGACATAACCACATCAGCCGCTTACCTAATATGGTACCATCTTAGAAACAGTAGCTGAACTGAAGAAGAGATGGGTGTGGGGATGTAAAGTGGCCCAGAGTATGAGCATCAACTGGGTAATCCTGCGCTTGAGGAGCTGTAAGTGGGGTCACTTTTGTGCAACGTGCAAGGTCTGCTGTTTAGAAGCTGTTAACAATTTCTGTTATAAACTGAAATTTGTCACTTGGTGCTCAGAGCTGGCAGGGTGGCCTGAGCATGTCAGCCAGTTGTCCAGCAGCTGGCCCATCAACCATGGGAGCAAATATTAACTGACATTGTTGTACTGGGCACTAAATCTGACCTTCCTAATTTTTAAAGATATGGGCAATCCCTTGAAGATAAGCAAACTTGGTAGCAGAGGGAAGAGCTATATGGTTACTCCTATTTTGTGAAGAGGAGACTAAGATCTGGCTTCTCCGGAATGTGAAGATAAAAGCTGATAAGCGTTTCTCACCGTGAAATGTTCACAATGAAGTGTGAATATGAACTCTAATTAGCATGAAAAGATGTCAGAGTCTTGTTGACACAAGACTAAATGGCAATAAATTGGCTATAAATAAATTCTGGCTTGAAATGAGAAGGTGGCCCATGCTGCCTGCATCAGCTGGGTGTAGGACAGCCTTTCCAGGAGCGGTGGGAGAGGTGCTGCTGGTGAAGCTCTGGCTGAAATGTTGCTGCTTTTATTGCATTTCTCAGGAATAATTGTATTTAGTGCTGTGGTGTGTAAAAAACACAAGGAATGTGGTACATTCAGTAATAAGCTTTTGCATGCCTTACCTGCAGAGGAGAAAGATAACTAGTAGGGAAACAGTGATAAAGTTCTATTGAGAAATGCTACTTATGATAAGAGAAAGATACTGGGAGATGGTATTTATGCCTTCTTTCTGATAATGCCATGAGGATAGCCAATGTGTGTCACTCTCTTCTGGAAAATCATGGTACAGTTTGACTCTCTTTAATGGCTGCCTTGTTTCATTTTTCTGAAATGCCATGTTGCTGGTAGGAAGAGAGCCATATACATACAACCTGTGCTCGCAATCTGGGAACTGGCATAGCGACGTCCTATTGCTAAGCAACAGTTGGCATCATGCTGTCTGTTAGAGCCATTCCCCATTTGTCCTCTTTGACTGTAAAATCCAGATCAGCATCTAGCTCAAGGTTTTAGTAGGAAAAATGAACAGGAGATTGATGTTTTGTGCAAAGTTGGTCATATGTTTTTTTTTGTAAAGCATTAAATAACAATTCAGAAAAATGCAGTTGGGATGTGCTTTGCTCATCCCTAGAATGGCAGATCCTGACAGTCTTGGTGCCCTGCGGTAGGCCATGTATCATGTGAAGTGAGGCCAGTTTCCTACGCAGCCAGCATCTCGCCGAACGTGACACTTTGGTACATAAAGTAGCTATTTCATGTATCTTGATACTAGTGGATTGTAGACTCAAAATAGATCTTAATTATTTCCTTCAGTGTGTGTGCACACTGTAAGATTTAACCTCGAAAGATGTAGATGTTTGTACTGGAGAGCAGTGTTGAAAGCCATGGATTTTAAATGCCCTTTGGTTAGGGGACAGCTTTCTTTGCAGCTTCTGCAAAAACTAATCATACGTTTGCCAGAAAGAAAGCAGTTAAAAAGTATAAATAAAAAATCCTAATGGGAGATACTACTGGTTAGGCAGCTCTGGGTGACTTTCTGCCAGTTTAACTTTTGTTTCATTATTGGTGATGCTAAGTGACATTTGCTGCTAAGCTTAGTAGCTAAATATTTGATATGCACTGAAAATTACCCTCTTCTCTTTCTTGATTAAGACATGGATAATTTTTGTTCTATGTATGTGTCTTTCTGTTTGTGTTGTTGGGTTTAGGTTTTTGTTTTGTTTCAGTTTTTGGTGTGTGGTTTGTTTTGGTTTGTTTTTTTTCCCCCATTGCTCATATGAATCTCCATATTTAGTAACTACAGTGAATCATACAGCATTCCCAAATCCCATTTTTTTTTATTAGCTACACTCCCAGCTACTCAGTGATGTAGGGTCATTTTTACAGTATATTCTGACCAAGTTCTCACAGTATATTCTGACTCTTTCAAGAAAAAGGTATTTTGCTGCTTCCTTGTTGAGGCTTTTACCTTAGCTAGCAGATCACATTGTAGCATTTGTATTAATTTTCATTCTTAATTTATTTTTATTTCTTCTTCCTTCCAAGTGTATTTCGTGCACTGCATTTTCTTCTTCCTTTGCTGTGTTTCAGTATCCTTTGTATAAGTAGGCATGTATAGACATTAATATATCCTTCATTTAATGAGTAGTTACACTGTATGTATTAAGCTCCCTTCATCTTTTAAGTTTTTTTCCTGGTTATTCTTGCAGCCGTTTGTTAAATCTGACATTTTTAATGCGTCTTTCTGGTACTTCAATTTGCAGAACAAATGTCTCGTGCCACGAGTGGTTGTAAAAATGACTGTAAAATAGCAGATGTTTTGCAAGGAACTGAGTGATTGCTTGAATCTGTTCACAAGCTCCACTGGTGCAACGTACACACGCGCACAGACACGTTTTGTGATCGTAGGGATGAGTCAGGCACTACTCTTCATGTTGTTTGTCAGTTGACTTTTCAGTCAGGTTCAAGGTCTTTACTACCCGTAGGAGAGTCTTAAGTGCCCCAGCACCATGTAGTTCAAAGATGTCCTTAAGCAGTTGATTTTGGACTTGAGTTCTTGTTAAACTGTCAAGGCTGGAGCTGAAGGGAGCTTCAGATGGGAAATGTTCAAGTTGCAAGTTTCTCATTAATTATTTTCATGACAGGACTACGTATCAACTGGGACTGTCAGTCTGGTGATGTTCAGTAATATTCTTACATGCACGATTGTCCAGATTTGTGTGGACTTCCTCCAGACTTTTCTTTTAGAATAATTTAGAAAAGTTTTAGGAAGTTTTGGGGTTTTCTTTCCTATCATTTTTAAAGACTTTGTTGCTTTTAGAGGGTGGTAAAAGTTTGGGTTTTTTTCCTTGTAGAGGAACTGAACTGTGTGATGTATGCCCAAATTCTGGAACAATATGTCATGTTGTTAATGATGCTTAAAAAGTAATTTTTGAGATGTCTGGTAAATTAGAGTTATTTGTTGGTAGAACATTCTGTGATTCTGTGAAAGATCAGGATAGAAGGACTTCTACAACAGGACATAGGCCTTGCTTGCTTACCATAGCATGCAGAGCTTTAGAAGAATATGTAATATGCATGGTGTACTTCTACTGTATGGTCACCTTCAGTGTTGGAAAGCACTATACTCGATGGATATCTTGTTTTGGGATGATAGAGTGTGAGCCAACAGAAAAATCAGCAGTCAAACCTTGTTCTGTGCCTTTGCATTAACCTAATGATATATTGTTTCCTACCTGTAGGAAATCTGTCCAGTCTAAGTCGTCTTGGCCTGAGGTACAATAGGCTGTCATCAATCCCGAAGTCTTTAGCAAAATGCAGTGAACTTGATGAACTGAACCTGGAGAACAACAACATTTCTACTTTACCAGAGGTGAGAATTAGAGGGAGTGGATCAGATGGGAGTGTTGTAAGGCATCGGTGTTTTGCAGAGGGATTGGAATATGTGCAATTACTTCATCTTGCATCACAGCTCTGAGGAACACCCTTTGCTTTAATCTACATATATGTGAAATACTGCAATTCTGTACGTAGTAGGTGTGTCTCTAGTATTGAAGAGCTGATGTCATACAACTTCAGTCAAAAGGAGGAGCAATATGTGTGATTGTGTCTGTTGTCCTGTCTCTTTAGAAGACCCAAATAAGGAGTCTGGGTTCCCACCATTCGAACTATATACAAGCTTCCCAGTATATATGTTTCATGTAGCTAGGAAAAAAAATAGAAAAATGGGATATTTCTTACTCGTTTCATTGTGGCAAGAGTGACCTTTAAGAGAGTGGATAAAGCTTGTCACAGCTACTTGGCCTCAACGTTCTTGTTTTAATGTAGAAAAGTGTGTTCTTGCCAGCAGTGAGCTGTTGTCTGTTAACTCCTTGACACACCTTCTGTCAGTTAGGAAAAAAAAAAAATTGCATAATTTTCCAATTTCCAGTGACTCTCCGAGGATCACTGGAGAAAGAGAAATACCATTTCTTGCTTTTCAGATTTGCTGCGCCTGATTGTCTTAACCTTGGTCTCAATTCAAGCTTAGTGTGGGACCAAGAAAAATATTTGTAGTTAGTTCTGGAGCCACCTTGTTGGCCTCTTCAAGTAGCACACTCCCTGAACAGAGTGCTTTGCAAGCTCTTGGGTGGAAAGGCAGAAAGTTCTAGTCCCCTGTATGTCTGTATGGTTTTCTATACTTCTTCCCTAGAGTTCTCTGAAAGGTTCTTCTGTGGAGCCCAATTTCACAGTCCTGGGTAGCTGCAGCATTTGGGTACAGGCCACTTCTTAAATACAGCTTTCATGTCTGCAGACATTGAAACTATTTGAACTGTTGGTTATACCTCTCATCCTGATTTTCCTTTTCTTAGTTTGTTGAGACTGATTTATCAGCGTGTCAGAGCGTGATGTGCTCAGCAGCATACTGTTGGTGCTAGCAAACATCCAGAGAAAATGTTTGATTTGAAGCATTACTGCCCAGGCAGAGCTTCTCTAATGACAGAAAAATGTTCCCATGTGATTGATTCTTATCTTGGATATTTCTTCCATTGCTTTAGAACTTTTAGGAGATGGAGGCTTCGGGACACAACATAGAGTTTTATTTTTTTTTTTTTTTTTTTAATGATGATCCACACTGCTTTCTGAAGTTACTTTAAAAATAAAAAAGGTATAAAATAATTGAGTAATCTCAAATGTATCTAAGGATGTATATAAGAAATGATAGAAAAAAAAATACATTTTGAGTCAGGCAAAGCGTTCATAGTAGCAAAGTGCAATAAGCAACAACTGTCCCTTCAGATATATTTTTAAACTCGACAGTGATAGACTGCAAACAGAGAATTTAATAAATATTTTGGCAAAACTATCACTTAAGACAGTGCTACTGACTGAAAGCCACCAGAGTGTTTTTAAGATGAGAGCTAGGTTAGTCCACCCCACCCAGATTTATAATAAAAACAACTGTGGTCTAATTACAAAAAACTAATGTGAGGGATGATGACTTGCTTTAAAATATATTCAGTCATAATACAAAACTCTTTGCAACGGTGCTGCCTTCTTCACATATATTTGCCAACAGTATGTTAATGCTTAAGTATTAAGGTACCAGCTTAAGCTGGTACCTTACTGAAGTGTATAGTTTATACTGTAATCTGTTTAAAGTAAAACATTCTGTGCTATAAAACAAAGAACAGTATTTGTAGAAGAAACTTCTGAATTTCAAAGCTTAGCTGAAGCTGCTGACACAATGCCTTATAAATATTTTATCTTAAAAGGATGGGCTGGGAGAAGGCAGTGCTGTCACAGCTCTCATAGATATAAGAGCATTGTTCTCTTTGTCCTGCCAAAGCTCTCTTGCTTCCCTTCAAATGTGTTTAATTACTGTAGGCTATTAGAGTGTATTAGCTAACATATTTTTAATATTTTTGTATGGAAGCAGACATCAAAAATGGCTTTTTGAAATGCCAAGATCCATTTGAAGCAATAAATGTGTGTTTGTAACAGAGCTCAGGGACTGCCTAACCTTAGGACAAAGAATATCCATTAATTAAAGTATAGCTAGAAGCAGCATTTCTAATCAAAGATTATGCTAGTTAATGATTGGGTTAGATTAATACTGATTTGAAAATCCATTATTTTATCTTTGCAGAGAAAATTGCTGCACCGGTATTTGCTGAGATCTACTCTCCCCCCTTCCCCCCACTCCAAATTGTATTTCAGTGCTTAAAGTTTTAGCCCTGACACGTAGACAAGTCCCTGTTTAATCCTGTTTACAATAATGGTAATAACTATTTAGAAAAGTAGCCAAAGCTTTCCTGGTGAAAGAGCAAAGCGATGTCCTTAAAGCTTTTACAGTGAGTACAGCACTGAAATTGCAATCCAGAAAAACTGACTAGAGAAATATGGTTGGAATCATTATCTTCTTACTGCTCATTCCTGATTGGAGATGTTGCATTATTTATGGTATGTAATGCCATGCATAAATCTCCAATTTCTGTAATACTTAAGCAAATAGGGCTGAATTCAAGTTGGCATAGTAATAAGCAAAGGTGACACTTCAGCAGTAATTTAGATCTCATTATTCATCCCCACAGTTCCAGCAATGTGCTTGGCACGTAACTAACATAGACTCCGAGATCCGTGCTACTGAGGTTATAGAACCTAATTAGATTGCAGAGTGAAATGAGACTCTCGATTCAATGGGCAACCAGGAGTCTTGATTTTTATTTCTTAAGGGGGAGAGGGGAAGCGGTGTATTAACTCTTTAGGAGTATTTTGAAAACAGGGGAAAAAAAACCCCACCCAAAAAGCCCCTTCTGAAACCTTACATTCCCAAGCTTTTTCACCTGGTTATCAGAAACTGTTACAGCACCAAATGAAACTTCTATCAGATGTCTTCACCTTACCAATTTCTATTATATTAACAGAGCTTTGTATGGAAAGTGCCAAACACCAGTTTATAAAAAACAGTGCAAGCAGTTGATGATTCTTTGGGCCCCTCTCTCAACTGTGAACAAGAGTCCAAACTGTGATCTGCAGTTGGGTGGTGTTGGCTGAAGCTGAGGACCACTCTCGAGGATGCACACGCTACTGACTGCCTGCCAGATACTGCCCCTGCTCTCTTCAGAGTTGCTCAACCCATAGCAACGTGTTAAAAATTCTTTTTAGAAGGGAAAAGAGATATAAAACTTCCTAAACTTGTGCTTTTAGGTGTGATACAATTGCTTTTTTCTTTTTTTGTTTTTGGTTTTGATCTGTCAGGCTGTAAGAAGAAAGAGGGAATGAGGTAAAGGCTAATGCCTGTGAGCAGAGATTGTTGCTGATGGAAGTTCTATCAAATATAATACTGGTTTTTGTGTTGCAACAGTTGTTTAGGGGAGGGACATGAGTGGGGAAACATTTCTAATTAGACCCATGAGGGGGAAGGAGATGTAGTCAAATAAATCTGTCCTAATTTCCTGGGTGTTTTTTTTTTTCTTTCTACAGGGTCTTTTATCCAGCCTTGTCAAACTGACTAGTTTAACACTGGCCAGGAACTGCTTCCAGTCCTATCCCGTGGGTGGCCCGTCCCAGTTCTCCACAATCTACTCTCTCAATATGGAGCACAACCGCATCAATAAAATCCCCTTTGGAATTTTCTCCAGAGCTAAAGTATTAAGTAAGCTGAACATGAAGGTGAGGCACAGAAATGTGATACGGTGTGTACAAATCAAGGAGGAGCACTATTTGCTCCCTGAATTCTGGCAAACTTAATATGAGGAGTGAATGTATCACGCTGAGGCAGACACTGCTGCTGTCACATAGAGAAACAACTCTATATTAGTTTAAAAGTGAAGATGTTATTGAGAAGATGTTATCAAGATGTTATTGACTTTGGTTTTGTTAGCTGATCTTTTATCATATTTGCTCAAAATTGAACAATGAAAACAAAGTTGGCTGCAAAGTTCTCAAATATTCAAATGAGACACAAGCATGTAGAGTAGCTTATTTCTCCACCAACCCACTCCCCCCTCCTACTGTTACAGTTCAGAGTGAAAACAATTATGTAGAATATCTTTTTAAATACATTATTTCAAAATTTAAGTTTGTAGACTTTTGGCAGTGTATTTAGAGCACACAGGAAAAGGACATTTGTGTCTGTGCTGCGTGCACTTAGCACAAACAAAACTAGGGAAAAGAGATGACATTTTTCTGTGGCTGGGTTTGTTTCAAGTTCTTAAGTTTGTTAAAAAATAAAAACCAAAACATTTGAGCAGTAGCTAAGCCCAGCAACTGTTTTAGAATATCTTTATCACAACTGGTTTCTCAGTTTGCATTGAGACCCTTTTTTATCATGTACCCATTTGTAACTTTGAATGTTTACCAGGTCATACTTCGTATGGCCTCATTTTATTCTTTCATTTTTGCAGTGTCTTGTCTAGATCAAACTTTCTAGCAACAATTTGAGTAGCAAAATGCTCAGTTTCATTGCAGGTGCCTTTACTCTGAGCCATTAAGCTGTATTTCCTTTGTGGTATGTTTGGTGGTTTGGGTGTTGTGTGAATGTGTTGTTCCTTACCCACCCATCCCTTTTTTATTGTTTTGTTGGGGGTGGCTTTGTTGTTGCTTGGGCTTTTTATGTTTAGTTTTGTTTTCCCCACTCTAAACTAGCAACCCCCCCCCCAAAACCAAACAAGCAATGTGTATCTGTTGTTTTCAGACTTGAGCTATGAAGCATTTCTGGCTGTTCCCTGTGTTCCAGCTCAGCCAAGTAGTAGAATCTCCACTAATGGCTTTCCTTTCTTGTTTTGTAACTACATCACCTTTTTCCACTGGTTGAGAGAGGACAGATTGGAGTTTATATCTTCTTTATTGTAGCAAACTCCATATAGTTTTAGCATTGCAGTCTGGTTGATAGCACCTTTGTAAGATTTATGGTGATTTTTTGTTGGGTTTCTTTTTGTTTGCTTGTTGTGTTTGGGTTTTTTTGTTCTTCTTACTGCCCTCTGTTGTATTCAGGAAAAAAAAGGATACAAAAATGTTTTAACTACTGAGACATGTGAAATCTTGAGAATTATGGACTTCTAATTTTTCCACTTCAGTTTGTATTAGTAACACAGAGTCAGTTCTGTAACTCTAGGTTGGGACTACTTATTATATTTTGAGGAATTAAAAAATATTTTGCCCGTTATCATATGTTATACTTCTGATTTTCTTGTCTATTTCATTCTGTTTTATAAGCAGTTTGTTTAAACTCTCAGATGTCTTTCTGACTTCTTGCAAGCACAGACCCTAAATGTTTGGTATGTTAAATCACAGGACAATCAGCTGACCTCTCTCCCCTTGGACTTCGGGACTTGGACTAGTATGGTAGAACTGAATTTAGCGACTAATCAGCTCACAAAAATCCCCGAGGATGTATCTGGGCTTGTTTCTCTTGAGGTGAGAAGAGTATAAGTGACCAGCTAAGTGAATCTCTGCAAATAATATTCTCAGCTTCAGGTTGAAGTAATAGTACTTTTAGATCAAATAAAGGCAAATAAATGTGTGTGTGTATGCTATTTAAATAGATGTGTTCCATCTGTTCACAGTTGTTTTCAACAGGTTTTTGAATGTTCTTTAGGCTCTAGATGAGTGTCTGTGTCTGTGTAACTACCTATGTATTTTTCACTGTGTAGAAAGAAAATTTTTCTCAACAGAAAGTTACTGTTGTAAATGAAATGGCACTGAACTCAGTTCAATTCCTGGAGAGACCAGCATGGAAACTGAAAGATCAGGAAAACATAGTGAAATGGTTTATAGCCAAAGGTGGATTGAATGTGTAGCTCTGTGAACCTCTTAGGCAGGCGGGTGGGAGTTCTCAGCCTCTGAGGAGGGAGAACTCATAGGTTGAAACTCTGAACTGTACCTGTTGGGTCCCCATGTCCTGTTTCCCCAGAGTGTCATCAGCAGAAACTTTATTGCCTTGGAGGGACATAAAAGTAGAGGTGCTTTGTATGGGCAGCTTTGTAACCTGTGTGGGTTGCTGGGAAAAATCTGTTGAAGTACAACAGCAAATGGCATACTTGAAATTGCAGATTTCCACTGTGACCACTGCTCTGAATACTTAATAAATCCTGTAGTTTGGGGGAAAATGATATGGCAGAGTAGTAGCTATTTAGTGGCCCTGTTCTCCTAAGTTGGGGCTGTGAATAATGTGATTGAGAAGTTAGTAACCTCTAACAGCTGGATTTGCTGGTGGTCTGCTGGCTGCTGGAGCTGAAAAGCTGCACAGTCCTCAGACCTGTTAGCATGGTTTTTCTCTGTAATTAAAGAATCAAACACAAAGAACTATTTGGGCAGTGTTTACACAAAAATGAAGGTTCCCACAGCAGTGCTAAGTCAGCTGCACTGTGTGTATTTTCTGTTCCTGCTTTTGTTTCTTGTTCTCTGATTAAAATATGCATTATTCTTGTTCTGCATGTATTTTATCACCACCAAGACACTGCTTGTGCCAATGTTAAGATGTTGGGTTTTATTTGCTTTGAATTTTGCTTCAATTTTTAGCCTTGCTCTCCGTTCTGTTCCTCTGTTCAGTGCCTCCAGGTCAGTGAACCTGGTGAGAGCTGGGGTTGGTAGAGGCCCAGCATTTGCAGCATTGTCTGGCTTAGCAGGGCACTGTGTGCACCACGTTGGGTGCTCTTTCACATCCGTGTGTTTCAGTATGCCCTGTTAAATAGCTGGACGATTGTTTAATCTGTAACTAATTACCTTACTGCTCACTGTGTTGTTACAAGACTTGATTATTTCCAAGGACTGATTTTTTTGAGGAAAAATGGTATACTAGTGTAGTAATGCTTCTTAACTTGCTTTGGTATAATAAGTAACTCGTGTTAAATGACGTGGCAAGTAAGAATACCTGTCTTGAACCTGGGATATTTATAATTCAACTTAGAAAGGAGGAGAAAAACAAGAGGATAACACTCGGTGGGGAGGGTGTGTAATAGGAGACTGTTTTGAAAAGCAGTGGATATCTGTGCAGCCGCCTGCTTGAGTGCTCTGATCTGTTTACTTGTTGCTGCTTCCAACTGATGGAACACAGGGACAAAAGAAAAGATTAAGTTTTTTTTAAGAGGACTTGCTGACTCCTTGGCAAACATGGTTATGAGGTGTAGCTATAAGGAAGATAAAAACACGATAGGGAAGCCCAGCAATAAATTCTCATTCTTTGGTCACTTGAAACAAAGTGTTCTTTGGTTTTGTTCTGCATTTGCTATGTAAAATAATATCTAAAGGATTCTGTCATAAATCTGCATTTGTATCATTAAAGACTTAAAAAAAAATAAGTTAATCGCAGATTATTTTTTCTAATCTTTTTAGTTTGCTTCCACGATATGAATTTAGGCTAATCTTGGACTCATTGCTTGCAAATATGAAAAGAACCTGTTTTAATTGTAATTTACTAATTGTGTAGCTGAAATTCTGTGTTTGGGTTTTGGATTTTTTTTTTAGGTCCTTATCTTGTCTAACAATCTACTAAAGAAACTTCCCCATGGAATTGGAAATCTACGGAAACTCAGAGAGCTAGATTTAGAGGAAAACAAACTGGAATCCTTGCCAAATGAAATAGCTTACCTCAAGGATCTGCAGGTGAAACAGTAATGGGCTGAGATAAACATCATGTGTCTCTTATTTACACCATGCTGATTTAATTACAGCTAGTTTGGTGAGGGATACTATTTGGGACTTGACATAGAACCAGAAGTTAAGAATCTTGCACAGCTTCATTTACAATCTCTACTAACTCTTCCCCAGATTTATCAATTAATATTGAACAAATTTTGAAGAATTTACTGTTGAATAATGAGTACAATACTGCCACGGCAATATCCTCTGGTTGCAGTCATGTTTGTGAAAGTTTTTATATTTAGGCACATATTTTACTGTGCACTACTGTAATCCTATGTTTGGTGGTGCCTAATAGAGGTCCAAAGTGTTGATGAAAGGTAGAAATTTTTTGTTCAAATGCTGGAGAGTAGAACCCATACTTTTTTCATGTATATATCTTGTTATTTGCTGTCACTTGAAGCGGAAGTCATTAAGTTAATTTTTAAAAATGTGTTTTTTCCCTTAGAAATTGGTTCTGACCAATAATCAGTTGACCACCCTTCCCAGAGGTATTGGTCATCTTACCAATCTGACACACCTTGGGCTTGGAGAGAATCTTCTCACACACCTTCCTGAGGAAATTGGTAAGATCCCTTTTTTCTGGATTTATGTAGCATGCCTTAACCAAAGCACTTACTGGCACAGAAGATAGGCATCTACTGTTGTCAGAACCCACAATATTCATGTGAAACTTCTAGATACACATACACAACCTGACGTGAGCATGCGCCACAGGAACAGCACTATAGGCTATGATCTTTATCTTGCTGAAATGTAGTGGAACAAATGGCCTAGCACTTTTTGGTTCTTCTTCAGAAAGCTGCCCAAC